>JARGCV010000707.1:90000-92576 GCA_034064705.1 Bothrops alternatus
CTTTCTGTGTCAGCCTGGAACAATATCTGATCCCTTGTTGTTTCACTCACAAACATTTTTTTTTAAAGTGCCAATGTGACCAATGAAAGAATGGGTTGCAGTCTTAAGACCATTATGCAAACAAATGATAAACAAATATATACATTCAACTCTGACTGCTCTTTAGGAGGCCAGATCCTGAAGTTGAAACTCAAGTGCTTTGGCCATCTAATGAGAAGGAAGGACTCACTGGGAAAGATGGAGGGCAATAGAAGAAGGGGACAACAAGAGAATGAAGTGGCTGGATGGAGTCACTGAAGCAGTAGGCATGAGCTTATATGGACTCCAGAAGATGGTAGAGGACAGGAAGGCCTGGAGGAGATCAACCCTGACTGCTCTTAGAAGGCCAGATCCTGAAGTTGAAACTCAAGTACTTTGGCCACCTAATGAGAAGGAAGGACTCACTGGAGAAGAGCCTAACGCTGGGAAAGATTGAGGGCAATAAAAGAAGGGGACGACAGAGAATGAGGTGGCTGGATGGAGTCACTGAAGCAGTAGGCGTGAGCTTAAATGGACTCTAGAATATGGTAGAGGACAGGAAGGCCTGTAGGAACATTGTCCATGGGGTCATGATGGATCGGACATGACTTTGCAACTAACAAAAACAACATATATACCGGTATATTCTTGGTATCAACTATCAACATATGGCCTCTTTATGGCACTATTACAATCCAGGGAAATATAGGAACATTAAAATGAAAACCCTAAGACAGACCTTCCATTATGTTCTACTTTTAGACGGCAAACTGTCAAGAAAAAAAAAATAATTTGTGAATGAGACTCCTGGAAAATTCGGCTCTTACATTATATGGAGAGCATCCAAAAAATAGAGAACATGCTGGATGTGGAATTCTGAGACTTGAAGTCCACAGGTCTTAAAGCTTCCAAGGTTGGACACCCTTGGAGTAGGGGAATCCTCAGAAGACGTTTAAAAGAAGAAAAGGCAATACATGATGTGGTTAATCTCCTGCTTTAATTTCTTCAGCTGTTTCTTGTTTTCTTTTTTCCCTCTGAAGAAAGTGGGTTGTTCAAAAAGGTGCTAGTGCAATGGCATGCCTAGGTTTACAGTGGAATGATCAAAAGATGTACAGGGGGGGGGTTCTGCAAGTATGATTAAAATAACTCCCTCAAAAAAAAAAAACCACAGATGATGTGGCTGCCACCTTGATTTTTTTTTTAAAAAAAATCACATCCTGCAGGACATGCCCGAAGAGGCAGAATAATTTTTGCATTGCTTGAACCTGATTTTTTTATAATAATAATAATAATAATAATAATAATAATAATAATAATAATAATAATAATAATAATAATAATAATAATGTTCTTACCAAAAAAACTTACCAAAAAAAAAAAAAAAACCCACCCCACAGCTCTGTTTCCAGATCCAGTAATACTCCGAATGGGATTATGGAACACACCCAAAAGGGTTATTTTCTTCATCTTCTCTTTTAAATCTCCCAAGAGACTAAATACCTGGCTATAGTGTGTAACGGTATATTGATTGTCTGTCTATCTCTCTGTCAATTTATCATCCTTCTATCTATCTATCTACTAATCTATCTATCTATCTATCTACCTATCTATCTATCTATCTATCTATCTATCTATCTATCTATCTATCTATCTATCTATCTATCTATCTATCTATCTATCATCTTCTGTTCCAACGGGGTATGTAACATTAATAGATAGAGCATATCTGTACCATATTTGACATTCTTGATTTTATTTTTTTTTAATTATACCAATTATACCAAAGCATATACAGTATACCAAAATAGACCTCTAACACATACAATAGTTACCATTAGAGTAACATGCCTAAAATTAGCAGCAGAAACCCAGAAATCCTTAATCCAAAGGAAATCAAAGTCTTTTAATTCAGTGGGGAATTTAAATGATTAGGGTGCATACAGTCATGTTGTCATTGGGTTATAGGACTCTGTACATCATAACCAAACATTTAAAAACAAGAAGAAGAAGAAGAAGAAGAAGAAGAAGAAGAAGAAGAAGAAGAAGAAGAAGAAGAAGAAGAAAAGAAGAAGAAGAAGAAGAAGAAGAAGAAGAAGAAGAAGAAGAAGAAGAAGAAGAAGAAGAAGAAGAAGAAGAAGAAGAAGAAGAAGAAGAAGAAGAAGTGTCACTTCTTCCGAGTTCCCAATTGGATTTCAACATTAGAAATATATATACACCCAAGGTTTATCCAGTTAGGGAATGTGATAACTTATAAAAACATATTAGACGAGAGAGGAGAATTAAAATCGAGGAAAAATCTTCAAAATGCAGGGATAGAATTAGAATGGTGGGCATACCTCCAACTACAAGCAAGATATAGGAAAGACAAAAAAGAGTGGGGTATAAAAATAGAACCAACAGATCAGGCAATGTATGAAGAACAGGTCAAGGAGACTATGCTAATTTGGAGTAGGGATTTTTGTTTCAGTATCGATTTGCATATTTGGCAAGAGTTGTGGAAAGAAATGGGAAACTCACGCTAGCTACCTCGAACAAGGAAAATCTCTACAAGATGTTTT
>JARGCV010000708.1:0-35125 GCA_034064705.1 Bothrops alternatus
TAGGCATTGTAAAAGACACCCCAGGGGGATGCCCGCAATAGAAATCTGCTGAATTCAAAGCATTTTCGGAGCCCTGGTGGAACCATTACTCCCACTGGAAGCTTTTTACAAAACATGTGTTGCTGACATGTTGACAGATTGCTCAGTGAAGTGTTTAGGTGCACGCACGAGGCGAGTCTTCGGGGACACTTGGCTCTGCCAGTTAGTCTCCAAACGCTGGAACTGGTGCCATCCATTTTTCATAAACGGGGGGGGGAGAAGCAAACTGGAGCAAGGGAGAGGGAGGGAGGGAGGGAGGAAGAGGGAGGGAGGGAGGAAGAGAGGTGGAAAGAGGGGAGGGTTAGAGGAAGGAAGAGGAGGGAGGGAGGGAAAGAAGGTAGATAGGTAGGTGGACAGGAGGAAGGAAGGAAGGAAGGAAGGAAGGAAGGAAGGAAGGAAGGAAGGAGAGGGAGGTGGAAAGAGGGGAGGAAGGGATGGAGGAAGAGGGGGAGGAAGGAAGGAGAGGGAAGGGGAAAGAGGGGGAGCTAGGAGGAAGAAAGAAAGGGAGGGAGGAATGGAAGGGGAGGGGAGGGAGGAGGAGGAAGGAGAGGGAGGTGGAAAGAGGGGAGGGAGGAAGAGGGGGGAGGAAGAGGGGGGAGGGAAGGAAGGAAGGAAAGAGAGGGAGGGGGAAAGAAGGGAGCTAGGGAGGAAGAAAGAAAGGGAGGGAGGAAGGGAAGGGAAGGGGAGAGAGAGAGGGAGGAAGGGAGGGAGAGAGGGAGGGAGGGAGGAAGGGAAGGGGAGAGAGAGAAGAGGGAGGAAGGGAGGGAGGGAGGAAGGAGAGGAGGTGAAAGAAGGGAGGGAGGGAGGGAGGAAGGGAAGGGGAGAGAGGGAGGGAGAGAAGGAAGGAAGAGAAGGAAGGAAGGAAGGAAGGAAGAAGGAAGAAGGAAGGAAGGAAGGAAGGAAGGAGGAAGGAAGGAAGGAAGGAAGGGAGTCCTCGCCCATCACAAAGCTCTCGATCAGCTTGTGCCATTTTGGATGGAAAAGCTTTGCCTTCTTGCCAACGAAGCCAGGCAGAGGGGCAGCAGGGACTGGTTTTCCAGAAGCACAGTTTTCAGCTGCTCTGCAGCTCCTCGACGGTCTCTCCTGGGTGCCAAGGGGGGCTTTTGAACTGAAGGAAGCTGGAGGTCACCCCACAGCTCTGGCAATCGCTGCTCGCTCTTTTCTCGCACACATTTGTGCAGAGCAAAAGGGAAAGGGGGGTGGGGGTGAAGGAAAGGGGAGGTGGTCTGCTGGCCCTGACAGTGTTCAGCTTGGTAAAGTGATCTGGGACTTAAATAAGGCGAGGGAGGGGAAGAGAGAGGGGGGCTCCCACGAATTAGCTACCTAGGTGATGGGGGATGGGAGGGAAAGCAATGCATTCATGGCGGGGTGTGAGCCGGGGGCCAGACGCGAAGCCCCTGGGAGGGCAGCTCCCCAGAGTTCGTTGAGCACGGATGCTCTAATTTCCAACAGAGCTTCTCAGTTAAATACTTAAAGCTGTGCAGGCTTGTAGTGTGCCAAGCCAAGCCTGTCTGCGCAAATGAGAGAAAGAAAAATAAAGCGGGGGGGGGGGGAGAGAAAGAGAGAGGGAGGGAGGGAAGAAAAATTCTCTGAGCCGAAGGAGGGAGGGAGGAGAAATATGCCATATGCCTGCATTCATAAAATTTAACGGTAAAAGCAGATGTAATCTAAAAAAATGCATGCCTGTGCAAACACATACACACCTAAGATGAGAAGGGTAGGGATGTGCTGCGTGGACTTTCCTCCACCTACCTCCATTAAATAGCACTGCTTATTGCCTCTAATGTAAAACACACAATCAGTAGTTCCGTGTGGGGGGAAAAACTTATTGTTCTCCAATAATTTAAAAGGGGTGGGGAGGTATAATGCATCTTGGAACACAGCGTTCAGGGTTCGTCACTTTGAAGAAATCCATGATGCTGATACACACATACACACACACACAAAGGGATGTCAAAAAGCACACATAGACCACATGAAATATATTTTCATTTACACCTGACAGCAATTTTGGGGTACACTCAGAGAGAGAGAGAGAGAGAGAGAGAGAGAGAGAGAGAGAGAGAGAGAGAGAGAGAGAGAGAGAGAGAGAGAGAGAGAGAGAGAGAGGAGAGAGAGAGAGAGAGAGAGAGAGAGAGAGAGAGAGAGAGAGAGAGAGAGAGAATGAAGCTCTGTCACTAAATAGAGCCCTGATTATAACTCTCAATATGACTTGGTTCAAATGCAACTAACTGGGTTTCCAGTGGGTTTTCTATAGTGCCTTTGCCTTCTATGTGGAAAGCAACAGAGTGTGGCTCAGAGGCAAATTGGTATAGCAATTCTGTGACAGTTTCCCAGGCAGTCTTGCAATCCTCAGTCCTTCCTTCAACACCAGCACCCACTTAGCAGGGAGGGAGGGAGGGAAGGAGGGAGGGAGTGAGTGAGTGAAGAAGGAAGGAAGGAAGGAGGAAGGAAGGAAGGAAGGAAGGAAGGAAAAAAATAAATTCCAATGCTCTCTATCAGATTCCCAAAGGAAAACTCTTAGGCCAGTTTACCTTGACTCACGTCAAAATCTTTAAACAAAATGCCTTTACCATGAATTCCTATTCCTGGACATCATGAATAGCATTGATAACTTTGGAATGGCACCTTTTCCTGGACTGAGAATAAAGATCTAATTCCTCATTGGGATTCTCGGGGATGGAATCATCTCTGATTCCAGATCCTCAGCCATCATATAAAGATACGTTTTTTTTAAGCCAAGTAGATCTAATACATTCCATTCTGCCCATGGGAACTTAGAAGGGAGGTGGGTCGCACAATTTTCTTCAAGTCAGACTCCATTCCTGATGACCCTCATTGACATGTCCATGTTGACGCTCATGGCAACAACACAACCGTTATTGATTACTGTCTCCTTCCAAGAAGGACTGGTTGACTTCCCTGGCATTCCCTGCAGTCAGCCATGTAAGGACCAACCAGGTCTGATCCTGCTTCACTTTTTAAGTTCTGCCAAGGATTTCAGAGTTAAAAAAAAAAAAAACAATTTAAATTGGCACGTAACAAACAAGGAAAGGAAAATAGAGAACAGTAAGGACTTTCAATCTTCCCAACCCAAAGTCATGATAGTGGCTCCGATACTCCCAGCTGTTATTTAATTTAGGAGGATCTCTCCTGTTTTTTTGTTTTAATCCTGCTCAATGGGGCAGAGCAAATGCCTTCCATAGCACTCAGAGAATGCAAATATGCAGTAAAGAAAGTGCCATTTTCGGCAGAGCCGAATGAAAAGTGTAAAGTAATTTTGTTAGAGAGGAAGCTTCAATATTTCAACATGGCCGTGTCTCCTTAGCAGAAAAAAAAACCCTACAACCAAAGAAGTCAGTAGCGAAGAGAGAAATTCCAGTAAGCTTGAACCCATCCTGTGCCCCAATCAACAAGAAAGGTCAGATACAGAATCTTACTCCCCTTAGACTTCTCTGAAGAGCCAATAAAGTATCAGGCAACATTCACATCCACACTCGGTTCTGAAGGAACCTAAATGTTTTCTGCAAATATTGTCACATTTCCCCCAAGAATGAAAAGGAGTTGAGCAAAATGAAGGAAAAGGAAGCCCCTGTGAATGTAAGAAGAATTAAATGGGAGGGTCTAAAAATAGCCTAGGCAATGGAGAGAGAGAGAGAGAGAGAGAGAGAGAGAGAGAGAGAGAGAGAGAGAGAGAGAGAGAGAGAGAGAGGAGAGAAGAGAGAGAGAGAGAGAGAGAGACAGAGACAGAGACAGAGACAGAGACAGAGACAGAGACAGAGAGACAGAGAGAGACAGAGAGAGACAGAGACAGAGAGAGACGGAGAGAGAGAGAGACACAGAGAGAGAGAGAGACAGAGAGAGAGAGAGAGACAGAGAAGACAGAGAGACAGAGAGACAGAGAGAGACAGAGAGAGAGACAGAGAGAGAGACAGAGAGAGAGAGAGAGAGAGAAGAGAGAGAGAGAGAGAGAGAGAGAGAGACGGAGAGAGAGAGAGAGAGAGAGAGAGAGAGAGAGAGAGAGAGAGGAGAGAGAGAGAGAGAGAGAGAGAGAGAGAGAGAGAGAGAGGAGAGAGAGAGAGATGAGAGAGAGAGAGAGAGAAGAGAGAGAGAGAGAAGGTGAAGGACTGTTGTCCTGTCAGGGACAATATCTTTGAAAGACACGAAATCATAGGAAAGAAAGCAGAACAGGGCTGTAAGCCCAGTTTAGACTGATGTAGAAAAGCGAGGAGAATAGATGGCATTAAAGGGTCTAAAGAGATATGTGACAGGATGCTCCATTTCTGAGCAATCTCTCAAGTCCAAGAAGCCAGGAGCCAGAATAGAGTTCAAAAGTACTATGAGTTTATTTCATACTACCTATCTACAAGAATCTGACCTACTAATGGTCAAGGTAAGTTGGCTCCAGATAAGGGTCAATAGGCTTCAAGGCGGCTGGACTTATGTCTCCTATGGGGCATGGAGATACCAAACTGATGATGCATTTGACCCTGCCCTCCAGTTCAGTCTAGTCATCTCCTACACAATTATCTGAAAAACTTAAAAGAGTTACATTTCTTCCTAATCTCTTTCGTATCAACCTATTCTTCTAATAAAACCACTCTGATATCTGTCCCACAGATCTTTCATTCTACCTGGTCTAGTGTCTTCTCTGTGACAGTTGCCATTGTTTGGAACTGGAGGTATATGCACTTCCTCCTTCCAATAAAGGAGAATATTTGTAGCTCAAGGTTGAAATGAGGAGCCTTTGGTGCTCTCTGAGCTTGCTGGTTTTCTTGCGGATGTTTCATTACCCAGACTAGGTAACATCATCAGTGCCAATAAGGAATGGGGTTTGTTCTCAGTTTATATTCTAGTGGCTTGCTCTGGGATGATGGTACCCTAACTAGGTAACATCATGACAGACAGGTAAGACACCAGAATGTAAACAGACAGCAAACAGCACGCCTTAATGCACTGATGATATTTCCTAGTTAGGATAATTAAACTTCTGCAAGAAAACCAGCAAGCTCAGAGAGCACCAAGGACCCCTCACTTCTTTCTTGCTAACAATCCCTAAACAAGCAAAGAAGATCATATTGTTCTGGTAAATCCTTGCAGTTCAGGATGAGATGTTCATTTTTAGCATTTGAGTGTGTATTTTTGTGTACTGCTCACCTAGTCTCTGGAGGGGGGGAATTATAAACATAACTAAATAAGGCATGGCATCATCATTAAAGCCAGCCACCACTTGGTGTCCTCTCTAAAAGGAACATGTGCCAAACTCACAGAGGAATTAGTCAATGGATACTCTGCATACTGGGACGCTTGTTTTGAAGTCAGCCTCCCTAACCGAATAAGACCTCTGTGGAAAATCCTATCCAGTTGGCTTGCTCTAGGCTCAACCTTTCCAGCAAACGGATTGGAGGCCTCTCCAACCTCATGCCGATACCTTCCAGATTTGCAAAGACAGCTGGATGCACAAAGGAGAGCAGAATGCAATCTGATCTCAGAGGGAATAAATGGAATGGTAGAAGATTTAGATGGAAGTAAGAGTATCTCTCCAAGATTTGGCAGGCTGTCCCTGTTCTCTGTAGCTGGCCTGTGTGCTCGAAGGAGGGGGTGGGGAATAGACTCCACCTGAATGGTATTAATCAGATTGTATGGTGTTTTTTTTAAATCTCCATCCGTGCCTTAAAAAAAGAAAAAGGTAGTGAACGGAAAGAAATAAAGGGCTACCTATAAGTATTTCAGACCTTGGGTGGGCTGGAGGAAATATTTCACATTCTTGACAAGGAACTGGATGAACTCTTGAGAGAACTCTGGAACTAGGCTTTTGGAGGCGTAGTTGTTTCATATTATTCCAGGTCAGGTGAAAAAAAATATATCCTGGAAGGTTCACCAAAATGACTCATACGTCTACAGTTCTGTAGAAATCCGGCAGACGAGATCCAATCAAAGGATTCACCACTGGAGGTATTGATTATGGGAGCAAAGCATAAGAAACAAGCCAAATTATTCAGTGGAGTAACCACCCTAGAACATAGGTCAAAATTATATAGGCAAGGAGGCTGCAATGTTCGTAAGTGTGAAAAAGGGTCCCAAGTCCCCTTTCCCCCCCCCCCCAGTGCCATTTTAATTTTGATTGTAATAAGCTTACTTAGTGAGGACCAGACTTGTTGGAAACCGAAGTTCAAAATGCTACACACAGCCACTTCTTCCCTAAGGATTCAGAAGTGTCTCATCTTGCTATTCACTCCTCTTTTGCAGCCCAATTTATAACGAGGTTTCACGATAGCTGTGACCTACAATTTACATCCTCAGATAATTTTAGCAGTCTGTAAACTCTAGGTAATAACCTAAGCGAAGCCATAAAAGAGGGAAGCCTCCAGCACAGAGTCCAGTGTTAGTTATTGTAAGCAAGCGTCCAAAAATTATGAAACACCATAGGTATTCTCTCTGAGAATTTTCCAAACCGGAATAACCATCTCAACAGATGCTGGAAGCTTTCAAGAGCCACATGGAGACATCGGCTGGATGGGAGAAAGCAAATCTGCAATGGCTGAGATAACTTTTAAAACCGAAAAAAAAAAAGAGCAAGGACGGATTCAGCTTGCAACAATTTGTTTAGTGGCCATTCAAAAAAAGTGACTTATATTTGAAAGATCATTCAAATGAAAAATATATGTTGGATTGGAAAAAGTGGATAGAGTATATTCAAGGGAAATATCAATCTAAGAAATTGTACCTAGCATATAGTTAAATTTTTATTAAGATTATATAATAATTTTGTTTGATGTAGTGGGTTTTCTTTTGTTCTACCCTGTATTCACTTTGGGAAGTGGGGGGGGTAGGATAGGAGGGTATAATAATGCACTCAACTGTAACACTTGTAATATATAAGAAAGAAATACTTATTGATATAAGAGGGGTTGCTCGGACAGTACCTCTGGACTACATCTGAAGGAGGTTGAGAGGGAGGAGTGAAGGAGTGGAGGGAAGTAGGTTGGAGGAGTTGAGGGAGGAGAGAGAGGGAGGGAGAGAAGGGTGAGGAGGAGGGAAGTAGGAGAGAGGAAGAGGGGGATGTGGTGGAGGGGGTGCTGCCGAGCAACACCCATAGTTGTTTTTTGTAAGCATTTAAAAGAATATAAGTTTTGTTTTGTGTGGGACAAAGTTGAATGAGAATGTATTAAGTTGAGTTGTATTTAATTTGATTTTTTGTTATTAAACTTTTTGTTGTTAAATTATAATACCAGTAAAATATTTTTTTAAAAAAAGTGACTTATGATCTGTCCTTGCTCTTATGACCGTGGCAGCATCCCTACAGCCATGTCATCAAAATTCAGGTGCACGACAAATGGCATGCATTTACAACGGTTGCAGCCTCTCCATGATCACGTGATCAAAATTCGGATGCTTGGCAACTGGCAGGTACTTCCGACAGTTGCACTGTCCTCCGGTCATGTCATCGCCATTTGCAACCTTCTCAGATGGCTCCCAACAAAGAAAGTCAAAGGGGAAGCTGGCTTCATTTTATGACTACATGATTCCAATAACAACTGCAGAGATTCCCTTAAGAATCCCACGATGTAAAAAAGATGCTGAGACTCTAGAAAGAGTGCAGAGAAGAGCAACAAAGATGACCAGGGGACTGGGGGCTAAAACACATGAAGAAAGGTTGTAGGAATTGGGTATGTCTCATTTAATGAAGAGAAGGACGAGGGGTGACATGATAGCAGTCTTCCAATATCTCAGGGGCTGCCCCAAAGAAGAGGGAGTCAAGCTATTCTCCAAAGCACCTGAAGGCAGGACAAGAAGCAATGGATGGAAACTGATCAAGGAGAGAAGCAACCTAGAACTAAGGAGAAACTTCCTGACAATGAGAACAATTAACCAGTGGAACAACCTGCCTCCAGAAGCTGTGAATGCTCCATCACTGGGAGTTTTTAAGAAGAGACTGGACAGCCATTTGTCTGAAATGGTATAGGGTTTCCTGCCTGAGCGGGGGGTTGTACTAGATGACCTCCAAGTCCCTTCCAAGTTTCTTATTATTATTATTATAAGTGTTGCAAAAAAAATGGGCATGGCTCATGGAACAACTGCCTGACATAGCAACAGAAATTCTGGGCCAGTTGGAAGTCAAGGACTACCTGTATGCATGGAGAAGGCTGATAAATCTGGATATGTCATGCCACTTCAGTTAATATACTAACTTATAGGCTGTTTTAATCGATTGAGGTTTAGCATGTTGTGTGAATCCAAGTCACTCCCAGTCACTTTGTAGGGGAGATGGCATATTAAACAAGCAAACAAGCAAATATTGTAGCTTGCCCACCATTGTTTTTCTCTCCATGTGAAACTCAACCAGTGGTGACTTATTTTTTTAAAAAACAAACATGGATAAACAAACCATGGCTTAAGATCCCGGGTCCTGATCTTGCTTTTCAACCCCATCCTTGGAAATTGGGTTCCAGAAGCTGCCACCATTTTAAAAAGCATTACAAATCAGTATGTTCTTTCTTTTCCAACTAAAAGGGCTCTACTTCATCTTCCCATCAATGTGTCAAAGGTGCTTTTCCCCCCCCAAAAGGCAAATGGACTGTTGTTTGTTTGTTTTTTATTTGAGGAAGAAGAAGAAAAGGTTTCACTTTTCATCGAAGGAGCTTCATCAGTTCATCACAACTGATGAAGCTTCTGGGATGAATAGCGAAACGTTTTTTTTCTTCTTCCTTCAGGAAAAAAAAACCAGTCCAGTTGCCTTTTGAAAGAAAGCACCTTTGAGACAACGTATGACCCGGATAACTGAGAATCTCCACAGACATCTTCCCATCAGTGTATGTTTGGAGGCTGCGTAGCCCCCGTGTAGCATAAATTAACGTAAACGGGCAAAGAAGCAAATCGCAAATTTTGACCTTCCTGCTTCCCACTTCAACTCATGCGTGCCGATCCCCAGAGCAAGTCAACAAACACAACCAGATTTCAAGAGACTCTAATTTAGCAAACAGCAGAGTTTGGAAGCCAAGTCCTCCAGCAATCCAAAGCTACAAATAAAATTAAAACTTGATTGGAAAACCATCTCATTGTTCGCTGATCACTCAAATGACCGGGAGGCAGAAAGGAAAGAAACTTTGAGCAAATCAAACGCTGCCAGGGTAACGATCCGCACATACTTCCAAAGGCTACCAACTTGACTTATTTCACTGGCATGGTTTTGTTTTTTCTTTTGGTTTTTTAGCAGTTCCTAAAACTGTCGCAGGACACATGAAGACTGAACAGGGCATCCCACCAATGCTGATCTGCTCAAAAACAACAGCCTTCCTCAAAGTAAAAAATGCAATAAATAAAAACACAGGAAAAAGGTAGCAAAGGTTCAAACGGGCAAGTGAAATTCCAACTGAGGTTGACCTCTTGGGGAAAAAAAGCAGGGTTTAGCTTGGCCAGTTGATGTTAAGACTTGCAGCAAATAAGGGGACAACAAATGGGCAGGAAAATTGAATAGAGAGCAACTGGGACCATATTCAGGAATCAAGGATCGGACAGATTGACTTTAAAGATAAAAACGAAAGAAGACTGTATTTTAGAACATGGGATAATTTTTTTTAAATTATTTTATTAAATCCATCAACATTATACATGAGTTCATATTAAAAAGCAATCATCATATATCCTGCAATACAACTCGTACATTCGTCTCAGTAGTAATGCAATCTTTTATGGTCCCTAACAAAAGGTCCTGAGGTAGAAATTCAGTATCCTGAGGTAGAAATTCAGTACGCTTTTCCAATATTAAAGCAATCAACATTAAATCTGGGCTCATATTAATAAGCTGCCCTCATAAGACCTGAAATACAGCTCTTATATATGGTCTATCTACATTCATACAAACAGCATTGAACATGAAATCATAGTTTGTACCAATCTTCATAGCACCTGGTATACATCACTAAGTGTTAATCTTTATAAACGGCTGGTTTGGTTAGCATTTTTCATTCCTCACATCAAACCTCAACTATACACCTGTTACCATTTATTTGATTGGTGTTTCTCTTTTCTATAGCCTATCCACAGTTTCTAATCTATAACACATTATTCATCTCAGTATTAGTATAACCTTTTATGATCCTTAACCAAAAATCCTGAGATAAAAGTTTAATAACCTGAGGTAAATCTTGTATATGGTTTATCTACTATATCTAGTCCAGTGGTTCTCAACCTTTCTGAGGTTGAGACCCCACTTGCCCCGCCCATGCGCGCCGCGACCCCGACCCAGGGGCGCGCGCGTGTGTGCGCGTGCGCAAAAATTTTTTTTATTTTTTTTAAAAAAACAAAAAAAACAAAAAAAACAAAATGGCGGCCGCGATGGGTGAATCTGCGCATGCGTGGATCGGCCCGCCACACGTGCCACGCATGCGCGCATCCGCCCATCGCGGGCCGCCATTTTGTTTTTTTATTTTTTAAAAAAAAAATAAAAAAAATAAAAAAAAACAAAATGGCGGCCCACGACGGGCGGATCTGCGCATGCGCGGATCGGCCCATCGCACGCGCCACGCATGTGCACATCCGCCCGTCGCGGGCCGCCATTTTGTTTTTTTTATTTAAAAAAATTAAAAAAAAATTTAAAAAAAATGGCAGCCGCAACGGGCGGATGCGCGCATGCATGGCGCGTGCGATGGGCCGGTCCGCGCATGCGCAGATCCGCCCGTCGCGGCCGCCATTTTGTTTTTTTTTTAATTTTTTTAAATTTTTTTTAAAAATTTTTTTCTGGCGTGATGGGCCAAAAAAATAAAAAAATAAAAAAAATTTAAAAAAATTTTTTTAAAAAATTAAAATAAAAAACAAAATGTAGGCCGGCAGTGCCCGGCGACCCCCGCAAAATGGTCTCGCAACCCCAAATGGGGTCGCGACCCCAAGGTTGAGAACCACTGATCTAGTCTATCACATATTGTTCATTCACACTTCTGAATTAACTTCGTCTCAGTAATAGCGCAATCTTTTATAGTCCCTAACCAAAGATCCTGAGGTAGAAGTTTCATACCCTGAGATAGAGATTCAGTCCACTTTAACAATATTAAAGTAAACATTAGTCAGAAGATTATGTTAAGAGGCATTAGTTATAGAACATATACATTCAACATTGGGTGTTAGTTTTTGTAAACATTTGATTTGTTAACCCTTCCTCCCTCCTCCCATCGAGCCTCAGCTAAACGCCAGCTGCATTCTGTTTGATTGGTGTCTCTCTTGGATATAGTCTATCCACTGTTTCCAGTCCGTCAAAAATTGTTCATTGGTGCGATTTTTCAAGTATGCTGATATTTTCGCCATTTCCGCCAAATTTGTTACTTTCACAGTCCATTCTTCAATAGGCGGTATTTCCGGATTCTTCCAGTATTGTCCCACCAACAATCTTGCTGCTGTAATCAAGTTCAGAAATAAGGTTGTCTCTGAGGTAGTGAAATCCTTTATGATCCCTAACAGAAAAACCTGAGGTAAAAATTCTATACGCTTTTTAAAAATGGTTTGGAGTGTCCACCATATCTTCCTCCAGAATGCTTTGATTTTTCTGCATGTCCACCATATGTGAAAGTAAGTAGCCTCCCCATCCCCACACCTCCAGCATTTGGGCTGGGAGTCCGGGTAGATGAGTGATATTTTTTCGGGTCTAGGTGCCATCTATAGAACATCTTGTAGAAGTTTTCCCTTAAGTGTTGCAATTTCGTGAATTCTACATTCCTCACCCAGATTTTCTCCCACGTGTCTATGGTGATAGAGTGTCCGAAGTCTTGTGCCCACCTTGTCATACAGTTCTTGACTAGCTCGGTTTCAGAGTCCATTTCTATCAGAATGCTATACACTCGTTTGATGTGCCTGATCCCCTGTTTTCTAATCTGTTCAATCAGATTCTCGTCGGTCTTGGAGAAACCCTTCTTCTTATCTTTGCGCCACCTTGATTGCAGTTGTATATATGATAGCCAGGTACCTCCTATTCCTTTGTTCGCTAGGGTAGCAAGAGGAACCTATTTTCTTCTCCCAGTACAAGTTCACTGTAGGGCACCACTTCTTGCCCTTGGGATGTGTTCATATACCCTGTTGCGTGTCCGGGGATCGTCCAG
This sequence comes from Bothrops alternatus, assembly GCA_034064705.1. Classification (NCBI taxonomy): domain Eukaryota; kingdom Metazoa; phylum Chordata; class Lepidosauria; order Squamata; family Viperidae; genus Bothrops; species Bothrops alternatus. Next base: position 12,129 of record JARGCV010000708.1, read on the forward strand.
ATGGGAATCTTGTCGTGTAGGAGGTGCCTGTATTTCTTCCAGACCCATAACAATGGGATTCGTAGTGGGTTCTCCTTGAAGTTCCTATCTGCCTTTTTGTCGTATACTAAGTATGTGTGCCAGCCGAATAATAGACCATGCCCCTCAACATTCAGAATTCTATCATTTGTCATGTTGATCCAGTCACTAACCGCCACCAACGTTGCTGCATAGTAGTATAGCTTTAGATTAGGCATTTTGAGTCCCCCTCTCTCCCTTGCGTCTTGGATGGTTTTTAGTTTCACCCTCGGTCTCTTGCCGTCCCAAATAAATCTGTTGATGCCCTTCTGCCAGTTGTCTAGGTCCGCATCCTTCTTGAGTATGGGTAGTATTTGAAAGAGAAATAAAAATCTGGGTAAGACGTTCATCTTTACTGCCGCTATCCTGCCCAGCATGGACAGACGTAGTGATTTCCACCTTTCCAGGTCTGTTTGTATCTTATTCCACAGGACCTCGTAGTTATTCTTGTATAATTTCGCATTTGTTGATTCTATCTCCACTCCTAAGTATTTGACTTTCTTGACTATTTCACAACCCGTTATCCTTTCCAGGTTCCGTTTTGCTTTGTTGTCTAGGTTTTTGACTAGCATCTTTGTTTTTGATATATTTACTTTGAAGCCTGACACCCTACCATAGTCTTCCATTATCTCCATCAATTTCCTTGCTGACTATGCTGGTTGCAACATTGTCACCAGCAGGTCATCCGCAAAGGCACATAGTTTGTAGTCTTGCTGTTTAATCTGTATGCCCTGTACGTCTTCTGCCGCTCTTATCCTGTTCAGTAAAATTTCCAGTGTTAGGACAAATAGCAGGGGTGACAGCAGGCACCCCTGTCTCGTGCCTCTCTCTATGTTGAATGGGTCTGTTAGGTCTCCGTTCACAATGATCTGGCCTGTTTGTTTCTGGTAAATTGCCCTTATGGAGTTGAGAAACTGTGCTCCCATTTTCATCTTCTGGATCAGGTTCGTCACGAATGGCCAATTCAGTCTGTCTAAGGCTTTTTCTGCATCCACAAACATAAGGGCGGCTGGTACCTGTTTGTGCCTGTCCAAGTACTCTATTATGTTCAACAGCTGTCTCACATTTGTTTTCATCTGGCGTCCTTGTATAAATCCCCTTTGGTCCGGGTGTATTGTTTTTCGTAGTACAGTCATTAGTCTATCGGCCAGAATTTTTGTGAATATTTTGTAGTCCGTGTTAAGTAGTGAGATGGGTCTGTAGTTTGCGGGTTGTGTAGTATCTTTCCCCTCCTTGGGGATTAATGAAATATAGGCTGTTTTCCAGGATGGTGGAACTTGGCCTCCTTCTTGTATATTGACAAATAGCTGTCTAAGGGGTTCTAACATCTCTTCCTGAAGACACTTGTAATAAGTCGCTGTTATCCCATCCGTCCCTGGCGGTTTTCCTGGTTTCAGCTGTTTGATCGCTGAGTGTATTTCCTCCTTTGTAATTGCGGCATTCAGGGCCTCTCTCTGTGTATCGGTGATTGCCTGTATCTTTTCGTTTTGTAGAAAAGTTTCTGTCTCTTTGTCCTGTGTCTTCTCCTCGGCGTATAGCTTCGAGTAGAACTCTGTGAAGGCTTTCTTAATGGTTACTTGTCGAAATTCCTCCTTGCCTTTATATTCTATCTTTTCAATTATGCGGGATTTCTGTTTCTTTCTTAGGATGTAGGCCAGCCATCGACCCGGTTTGTTGGCCTTGCAGAATGTCTTGTGTTTTGCATATTGTATGTTCCTCGCAACTTGGTCTGCCATCAACATGTCAAACTGCTTTCTTAAGATCTTAATTCCTTCTTTGGTGATTTTGTCTTCTGGTCTTTTTATTAATAGCCTCTCTTTCTTGCTTATCTCCTCCTCTAGTTCTTTTCTTTTTCGTTCTTGTTGGCGGCGGTGCCTTTTATTCATGTCCATAAGAATCCCACGCATGTACACCTTGCTGGCATCCCAGATCATTTCTATCGGTGTTTCGTTGTTCATATTTATGCTGAAGAATTCCTTCATAGCATTTTTGCATTCTGCCACCTTTTCTCCATGTCTAAACAGGTTTTCATTAATTCTCCAGGATCTCTTCTGTCTCACGCCGTGTCTTAGTTCCATCTTCACTGGATTGTGATCTGTTAGCACTTTGGGCAGGATTTTCACCGCGTTTAGACAAACTAACAGGTCACTTGATGTTAATATAAAGTCAATTCTGGAGAATGACTGATGTCTGTCGGAGAAAAAGGTGAATTCTTGCTCTTTGCCGTGCCGTTCCCTCCAGACGTCTGTCAGTACAAGGTCTTCCTTCATGTCGAAGAAAGATTTAGGCAACTTGGAGTGCTTCTGTGGGTTAGGTTTTGTTTTCTTCTTGTCTAGGGCAATCTCTATGACCCCGTTCCAATCTCCCAGAATAATACATGATTTGTAGTTGAGTTGTGTTAACTTCTTGTGTATCTTTTTGTAGAATTTTCCTTGTTGTTGATTTGGTGCATATATGCCCATCACTAGAATTTTCTTGTCATCCTGTGTCACTTCGATTGGTAGGTATCTACCCTGGGAGTCTGACTCTATTAGCTTGGCTATTACATGTTTCCTCACGTATATAACAATCCCATTCTTCTTTCGTGGCGCCGCTGCGACAAAATGTGCACCTAGTCTGTTGTTGATTAAGTATTTCTGGTCCGCTGCTCTGATGTGTGTTTCTTGTAGGCAAATTATGTCGTTTCTTCCTTGAAACAGATAATGAAATATCTTTCTCCTTTTCTGTGGAGAATTTAGTCCGTTAATGTTCCATGTCAAGTAATTAGTTGTCATTGTCGGTTTCAGAATACTCTTGCAAGACCGCTTGTGTTCCATCTCTTGTGGTCTTCTTTGGTCTCGTTCCCATGGTATCCAGGTTGGTGCTCATGTTGTGTAGAGGGGTCGTGCCTTGCTGCTCCATGCATTTGGTAGTGGATCTTAGTTTTCTGCTATCTGCCGTCTGTCCTGTTTCCTTGTTGTTGTTGTTGCTTTCTGTTCTCTGTGTCGTCGTGTCTCGAGTTGGTCCTTTCCTTTCTCTTGCTGCTGCATCGGTCTGTATTTCTGGGTGGTTTGCTCGTTGTTCTCGGTCCCTTCCGCGTCCCAGTGGCCCTTCTGCTTCTTCTCTCATGTTGTGTTGAGGCCCACCTGCCTTCAATTCCTTTGCAAGAAATTCTCTGACTTTCTGGACCGAGGTCAGGTAGCATCTTCTATTCTTATAGAAAAGTGACATCCCCGTTGGGGCTTCCCATCGAAATCTCATGGCGCGTGATCTCAGTTCGTCGACCAAAATTGGTAGTCCTTCCTGTCTCGCAGCATCGTTGGGGGGGATCTCTTTCAGTACTTTCACTTCCTGCCCCTCTATGTATAATCTCTTGTTGTAAGATGTGGCTGAGATGAGGTTCCGGAATCCCTGCATCATAAAATGGATAACCACGTCCCTTGGCCGACGCCTGTCTGTTGCCTTCCATGCGCCCACTCTGTATATTCTGTCGAATTGCCCAACGATCTCTGTGGTGCTCTTTCCCAGAAATGTTGCCAGGGCCTCTACAAAGGTTCCAAGCAGGTCTCCTTGGGCTTCGTTTGGCTCCTCTTTCCAGCCTCTAAACCTGATCGCAGATGCCATCTGCCAGTATTGCATCATAATGTACTGGTCTTGAGCCACCCCTTTCAGTTCTGCTATCTGTCCCTCTACATGGTTCTCCCTTTCTTCCATCTGCTTGTCCACCTTCTCTCTGATCTCCTGGAAGTTTTTCTCCATTTCCTCCCTTATGCCCTTGTAGTGTGCTTGCATCGCCTCCTTCATTTGGACCAGGTCTGTGGTCATCGCCCTGCGCTGCTCCTCCCACTTTCTCTCCAGCTCCCTACCCTGGTCCATCAGCATTTGTTTTAATTCTTTGCAATTTTCCTCCATCTTTTTTTGCATCCCATCCATCCTCACTACCAGCGTCCCTATTACTTCTTTTAAGTATTGTAATATGTGTGCTGTTGGGCTGGCTTGTGTGCATTGGTGGGTCTGGGGATCTGCCATTGGATGGGGGGGTGTGGGGGTGGGTAGGGTGCTTCCTGGTGGTTTAGTAGGCTGGGTATGAGAGGTTACAACTCCCATCGTTTCTGTCAGTTTGGTCTGTTTGGAGGCCATCCTGAGGTTATCTTCCTGTTGTCTTAGCACTGTTTTGGTTTCCAAATTGGACCAGACTGGATACTAGGTTGTGATCTGGTGATGATCCAGTAGTCTAGCCTTTCCAGGGGGGGGGGCTTCAGGGTTTAGGCAGTGTAGGGGTAAGAGCCTATAGACAGGCAGTTCTGTGTTCAGGGAGCCTATGCAGTGCCTTTGCCTTGGCTTCCTCTTCACTCCCCTCTGCCAGCCTGTTCCTTCTCTTTGTTCTTTTCTGGCTCTTTCTTACCCCTCTTTCTCTGCTTTCTTGCCCAGGTCACTTTCTCCTGTCTTCTGGCAGTCTGTGTTTGCAGATCCCTTCTGCCTTTCCTTTATAGCGCTCCAGGGTGCCTTCAAGCTTTCTTCTTCCTCCCACCTTCTTCCCAGGTAATTCCTGCCCTCCTCTGAGTCCCTGGGGCTCCCGTTCCGCTGGGTTTAGGGCGCAGCGCGTGGGATAGCACTCACCAGTCCCTCTGCTCGAGCCTTCCCCCGCCGTCTGCTTCTTTGCTGCTTTCTGCCTTCCAGTCTGCTCCGTTCGCGTCTCCCTTTGTTCTCCGCGTCTGGCTCCCACTTTCGCTTTTCCGGCTTTCTTCTCCCCCGTCGGCTTGTCCGGGGGCCGTCTCTCGGTCTGCAGACCCTCTCGGTGGCCGCTGCTGTTGTCGCCGGCGTCTTTCTCCATCTTCTCTCCGCTCTGGCCGGGTTCCTTTAGCAGCACGGCAGCGCGGCAGCGCGGCCTCTTCTTCAGGCCTGTCGGCTCTCACCTCCGCTCTCTCGTTCTTCCTCGCCCCCTGGGACTCGTCTGGGGGCCGTCTTCGGTCAGTGGGCTCTCCCGGCGGCTTCCGTCTGTCTCCCCGCTGTTCGTCGCCGCCGACGTTCGCTCTCCCCTGCGAATTCTGATTTCGGAGCCTCCCGGCCTCTTCCAGCCCTCCGGCCAGCCGGCCGGCCACCGCCAGCTTCCTCCGCTCTGTTGGTTGTCCGTGGGGGATCCTCGGTGGCGATTTATACTTCTCTGGAATGCGCCGAGGGTCCTCTTCAGATGCGCCTATCTTTCCGGCGCTCTCCGCTCTCGGTACTCCGAATTTTTTACAAAAATTTAAGCCACGCTCCGGAGCTTTCCTAGAAGGGCTCCGGACCTCGTGACCGGAACCGGAAGTCCGGGATAATTTTTATCAATGGCTAGAAAAACGAGTTAGAGAAAGGAACATGATATGTAACTTTGAATATATATTAGCAAGAAGACAACCATTGAGCGATTAATTAACATATAGTTTATGATAATTAACTACTACTCATTGTTTTTTTTTTAAATACATGAACCCAGACATTATGCTGTTTGCTAAATATTGAGAATGTTACTTAAAAAAAACCCCTAACTCTAACCCCAACCCCAATTCCGACCCCATCTTATTCCTAATCTTCAACTTCTACTGACCACTTCTGCAGGGATTCCAGAATTCCCATGCTGGCTGAGGAATTCTGGAAGTTGAAGTCCAACCGTCTAAAAGTTGCCAAGCTTGGGAAATACTGAGCAAGAGTTAAATATATTGATGATTATGGGCCATTGGGTCACTGTCAACTCCTAGAGACCACCTAAGTTTTTAAATGCATATGGTCAACATAAAAACCTAAGGACTTTTGGAAACTGACCGGAAGTTGATTCAAAACTCAAAGTGCTGACCTTTGTTTTGTTGATGAGATGAAAAATCTCCTACAGACTTCCAAATTCAAGAGGGAGAAAGCAAATTCAGTTGAGAACCCACACTTGAACTAAAATAAGGTCAGTTTGGTTACCCAAGGAAGATTATTTCATGTGAAAACATGGGGTGGAGGCTGACCAGTTGGCTGAGGAATTCTGGGAATCTATCTTAAAATTGCTAAGGTTGGGGAACACTGCCTTAGATTACTTCATTTAGAGCTGAGTTCTACCACTACCCACAAACCCCACTGGATCCACACTGGATCCTTCTCCAGCATGAATGGCAGCCTCACTGGAAAACCTCTGTCAACCCTGGGCTATATTCTTTTAACAGGGTGTAATGATACACACCCTTCATCTTAAGGGTGTTCTCATTGGCTACATTTAGGTAACAGGTTCATCCCTACAGCCTGGTTGAGAGAAGACAATTGCTAAGTTTACACCCCATGCAAAAAATAAAGTCATATTGTAGTGGGATGGCCGAAAATGATTGGCCAGCCTAGCCGCACGACTCCCTTTTAGTCTAGTTTCACAACTTGTGAAAAATACACTCACTTCAAAAGTTCACAAGCCAAATAAAACGTGCAGGCTACAATTTAAAAATATTGTAACGACGCTGCAATGTATTGGCACAAGGCTTCTTCTATCGCAAACAACAAACTCTCTCGTTCAGGAGAAAGGGGGGGATTTTATAAAACCTTTGTAATGGTGGGCTTTTTTTTTTTTTGTTTTGCTTTGCAGGAAAGAAATTTACACACAACTCAGCTCTCCCCAGGGAGAATAAAGAGAGTAATCCTTTGGTTCTCTGCCACCCCACACTCTCCACAATTCCTCTTCCATCCCGAGGTTATACAACACCCTTCGTTCAACCAAAGGAAATCAAAGTCAAAGATAAACACCATATGGGCATCATCTGGATATCAGCCAGAGAACTGTTCAAATATGTGGTAGAGTTTGTGGAGTCTAAAGGCAGAAGAGAACGCTGCTGTTCAGATAGAAAAGACATATAAATGACCCTACAAATATGGTGCTAGGCTCTGAACTACCATGTCAGCAATGGACAATTCTGAATAGGATTCATACCTCATACAGTCTCTGCCGGTACTCTCTGTATAAATGGGGCGTAGCATCCTCCCGTCGGTATGACTATAGGGTCCCACATCAAATTATAGATCACATCATGACTAGCTGTAAGGTGAGGGCATATATCAATCCAGCATCTGATTTTTTTTAATATAAATAATGCTGCACTTCAGTGGTTAAGATAGTCAGGGGTAGGCAACCTTGGCTCTTTTATGACTCGTGGACTTCAACTCCCAGAATAGCTGACTCAGGAATTCTGGGAGTTGAAGTTCACGAGTCATAAAAGAGCCAAGGTTGCCTACCCCTAGTCTAGACAATGGTATTTGAACATAGATCTTTTTAACATTTATATTCTGTTGCGTTTTACTAATCTAGGTGAAACGTTCAGATATATTGCTAGTCCATATAGGATATGCCATAAGCTAAACAAACAAACAAACATTGTTTTGTCATGTACCTGGGCAAGCTCACCTGGTACATAAATTTCAACAAATTCCCATGGGATCCATTTCATAACAGGTAGGCTTTTAAAATCTCCCCATTTGTCTACATACTTGTTTCTGTCTCCTAATAAAATCCTACCACTTCCAGAGTCTTCTAATGTCTTGTAATCTAAAAATTGCCAAATGTGAAGACAAAGAAGTAAGGTTTCACAAAGAAGAAATTGGGTTTTTTCTTAGTAAAAAGAAACTTTGCAGAAGAGGTCAGGTGTTGCCTCATTTGTACACGCAGGGGTGTGATTGTAGGGCACTACAGTTTTATTCTTCATTGTTATTTTCTTTGTCAGCATCTTTTGATCTTCGATGATACAAAACAAGCTTTCTATATATATTACAGAGGTTAATGATAGATAGATAGATAGATAGATAGATAGATAGATAGATAGATAGATAGATAGATAGATAGATAGATAGATAGATAGATAGATAGATAGATAGATAGATGGATGGATGGATGGTTAGATGGATGGATAAAGACAGAGTAAGATTTTAACATATGAATCAAATAGGAAAACAGAGCAGACATGTATTGTATCTGATTATATTCTGAGATGTAAATCCCAACAACAGTTGCATTGTCTTTATAATATCTAGCATTCGTCTTTGACAACAGAAATGCCTCTTTTTGTTATCTATTTTTTTTAAAAAAATTGTTTTTCTTTTAATGGTTTGGCCAGTTATAAAATACTCAAACAGATGGAGCTAAAATTGTTTCAAATATTATGATGCCAAGGATAATTAAATAGATCTTTCAGGGGCAAAATTCTTGGTTTTGGCAAATCTGCCTCCTTAAAACTCTGGAAACATCAGCAGAAATCCAAACAAAGGTGAGTTTAGGAGCTGCAAAAACTCTTTATGAGCCAACAGGCCATCGAGGGCAAAGCACTTGCCATGAGTTCAGAGCACATCTGTCTACCAGGACAAGAAAGTTCTGCTAACACATCTGGTGCTGGGAGAGAAAGAAACTCTTTGCACAGACTGATCTTAGCCAAAAGGCCAAGAAGCTGAGACTGCAGAAATGTGGCAGACAGACCTACGTTAGAAGTCCAATATTTCAAAGGTCACATCCCACGGGGCAACAACTTCCACTCTGGAAGCCAGACTGATCCTGCTTCGTGCAAAAATCCACAAAGGGCCCTCCACTTTTAGCAGGAAATTCTGATTCCCCCCCCCTCTAAAACTAAACATAGAGCGCGGGGTCTACCATATCAAAGATGGAACTGGTAGAACCTAAAAGTGGAGTCCTCGGTGCTCTCTGAGTCTGGTTGATGATGAGGATTGATGATGCCATCTAATCTGATACTGAAAAAATCTGCAAGAAAACAAAACATGTTCAGAGAGCAACATCCTTAACCCTAACCCACACTTCAACCCTGAGCTACAAATGTTCTCTTCTATTAGAACATGAACTCACACCTCTCTTAAAAATAAAAGGTTCCTTAGCCTTCACTATCTCACTTATTTTGGCCATGTCACAAGGGGCAATTTACTGGAGAAAACAATTATGTTGGGAAGAGTTAGTGGTAAAAGGAAACGAGGACACCAATGAACGCAGTAGCTGGATACTATCAAAGATGACACCAGCCAGAGCATAGAACAACTCAAAGATATAATGCAAGATGGCAAGAGGTCAAGAGACCTGGCCCACAGAACCGCCAAGAGTTGGACACAACTGAATGGATAACATCATCATCAACAACAACATGGCTTTTCACTGGCCACCACCAGATTCCACAATTCTGAGATCAGCCTCTTCCAGCTCTATAATGATTGATTGATGGATGGATTGACTAATTGATTGATGGATTGATCCCTACCTGGTTGCAGTGAAGATTCAACCTAAGAATGCTTGCGTCAGTTCTGCCCTTCAGAATTTGACTTGAAACACCCTTCTTTAAGTCTAGGAAATAAGTATGTTTCAAGGCTAGCTTAAATATTATAGAGCTGAGATTAGATCACCTAAACCAGCGGTTCTCAACCTATGGGTCGCGACCCCATTTGGGGTCGAACGACCGTTTCATGGGGGTTGGTAAACACCGCAGTCCGCCATTTTTTCCCCATTTCCCCTCGGCCATCATGCGTGTGCCGTGCATGCGCGATTCGGGCCATCGTGCCGCGCATGCGTGGTTCGGGCCGTCGCACCACGCATGCGCAATTCGGGCCGTTGCGTGCCACGCATGTGTGATTCGGCCTGTCGCGCCACGCATGCACGGTTCGGGCCGTCGCGCGCACCCCGCGCATGCGCGGTTCGGCTTGTCGCGCCACGCATGAGCGGTTCGGCCCGCATGCACCGTGCATGCGCAGTTCAGGCCGTCGCGTGCGTGTCGCGCATGCGCGGTTCGGGCCATCGCGCCACGCATGCGTGGTTCAGGCCGTCGGCGTGCGCCGCGCATGCGCGGTTCGGCTTGTTGTGCCGCGCATGCGTGGTTCGGGCCGTTGCACCGTGCATGCGCGGTTCGGGCCGTCACGCCGCGCATGGGCGGCGCTGCTGGGGTCTTGGCCTGAAAAAGGTTGAGAACCGCTGACCTAAACCTTATTTGTGCCTCCGTGAATGTGAGCAACCCTTTCTGCTTTCTTACTGCAATAAATCCCCTGATCTGACTTGGTCCCCGCAACCTGTTTATTATAGCCCTACAGAAAAATAAAAAGGATTTTCAATATATTTTTTTTCCTCCTCCAGGGAATATAGCAGTTTTAAGACAGGGAGTTAGCTCGGGAAAATGGGATGGGTTGGAGAATTAGACAAAAACAAATTTATGCACACCCTCATTCTGCTGTTCCCATTAAATGTAAATTCCCCACAGGCACATTAAATAAAGAAGGAATAGGTCAGAGGCTCTATTCAGAAGTCTTGACTATATTTATTTTATTCCTCAACTATTAGGTTTGGGGAGAAAACCTGAGAACAAAAAGATCACCCTTTTCCACACTGTGTGTGTTTGTGCATCTCTCTGTGTGTGTGTGTGTGTGTGTGTGTGTGTGTGTGTGCGTGTTAAAAGATTTCAGTTGCAGTTTATCCACTAATTAAAAAGAATCTATCCAATAAAATGAAAAGAAAGATAAAAATGTGTTTGTATGAGAACGCCCAGAACAGGCGCAGGGAAAATTGGCCCAAAGCTCCTTGTCTGGAATTCATAAAACCTAGATGGAGAAGAAAAGCTCTTAACACAGAACTGGAAAAGAAATTCAGACAGCTGTTTTAGTCATCGTAGGCAGCAAGTTTGGAAATAAGAAAAGTAAGGGAAAGGGGAATGACCGCATTTTTAACAGGAGTAAGAAGCAGATTCGTGAAAGCTAAGTTTTTTAAAGGAATAATCCAATGTGGTTGCATTAGGACTCAGGGGTTCTCAACCTTGGCAACTTTAAGACTTGTGGACTTCAACTCCCAGAATTCCTCAGCCAGCAAAGCTGGCTGAGGAATTCTGGGAGTTGAAGTCCACAAGTCTTAAAGTTGCCAAGGTTGAGAACCCCTGCATTAGGTAGTCAATATGGAGTTCACCCCTTCTCAGTCTAACCTAAACTTGTAGGGTTTTTACCTCAGGATAAAGTGAATCCTTCCGGAAGCCAAGTTGAACTTCTGGAGCAAAAGAAGGTAGGTTATATATGTCTAGCAAATAAAGAAATAACAAGGAGAACACTCTAATAGTAATAATAATAAAGTTGGAAGGGAACTTGGAGGTCATCGAGTCCAACCCCCTGCTCAGGCAGGAAACCCTATACCATTTCAGACAAATGGCTGTCCAGTTTCTTCTTAAAAACTTGGAGCATTCACCGCTTCTGGAGGCAAGTTGTTCCACTGGTTAATTGTTCTCACTGTCAGGAAGTTTGTCCTTAGTTCTAGGTTGCTTGATCAGTTTCCATCCGTTGCTTCTTGTCCTGCCTTCAGGCGCTTTGGAGAATAGCTTGACTCCCTCTTTTTTGTGGCAGCCCCTGAGATACTGGAAGACTGCTATCATGTCCCCCCTCGTCCTTCTCTTCGTTAAACTAGACATACCCAATTCCAGCAACCGTTCCTTGTATGTTTTAGCCTCCAGTCCCCTGATCATATTTGTTGCTCTTCTCTTTGGCTTGGCTTTCTAAGGGTCTGAATATTACTTCAAATGGCAAAGGATGGATGGATGGATGGATGGATGGATGGATGGATGGATGGGGAGGGAGGGAGAGAGGGGAGGGAGAGAGAGAGGCAGAGAGGGAGGGAGGAGGGAAGGAAGGATTGAATGCCAGCAAATGGAACAAGGAAAATCACTGCATGTAGAAAACTAGCTCCTCAAGGAGAAAGGCTTTTTATTATTATTATTATTTTAATGTATACAGAAGGACATTCAGTTTTGTGTGAGCCCCAAATTTCCAATTTAAAACAATGCATCTCAGGAGCAGTTTCAACAAACTATCTGCCTTTTCTTCCTCCCTCCCTCCCTCTCTTTTTTCCCTCCCTCCCTCCCTCCCTCCCTCCCTCTCTCTCTCTCTCTCTGTCTCTTTCTCCCTCTCTCTGTCTCTGTCTCTCTCTGTGTCTGTCTGTCTCTCTGTCTCTATCTCTCTCTGTCTGTCTCTGTCTCTGTCTCTCTCTGTCTGTCTCTGTCTGTCTCTCTGTGTCTCTCTCTCTCTGTGTGTGTATGTCTCTCTCTGTCTCTGTCTCTCTCTGTCTCTGTCTGTCTGTCTCTCTCTCTCTCTCTCTTTGTGTGTGTGTCTCTCTCTCTGTCTCTCTCTGTCTCTCTCTCTGTCTCTCTGTCTCTGTCTCTGTCTCTGTCTCTCTCTGTCTCTGTCTCTCTCTGTCTCTCTGTCTCTCTGTCTCTCTGTCTCTCTGTCTCTCTGTCTCTCTCTCTCTCTCTCTCTCTCTCTCTCTCTCTCTCTCTCTCTCTCTCTCTCCTGAATCTAGTCAGCTGTCCAGCATTGCCTCCTTCACCCCTCCTCCCCGTACAACTGGGCATCGCAATCTGACCCAGAGACAGCATTCCAGTCCGGAAAAATTCTTGCCATCTGGACATGCCCCGGGTTACTCAGACTCCGGGGACACCCGAAGCCGTAAGATTGGTGCTGCCCGAGCTCTGGCTATGCAAAGACAACCAAGCTGTGTTGGCTCCTTTCCCCTTCGTCAGCTGGCAGCAGAGGGAAGAGGCGCCCGAGTTTCCTTGCGCCTGAAGCACAGTGAGGGAGACGTGCCAGCTGTGTTTGCAAACAAGCCAGGTTTAATGAGGCTCCAGTAAGAGCGTTCAAAATGTGTACTATCAAAAACGGAAAAAAAAAATTAACCAGCAACAACAATAACAAAACAACAACAACCACAACAAAACAAGCTTTTTGCATTCCCTAGCCAGAAAGACCGAAAGATTCTTTTTGAAGGGGATTTTTTTTTTAAAGGGGGGAAACGAAGGATGGTTTGATCAGTGCCAAGAATTTTATGCTCATCTGCTTCCTTCTGAGAATCGCCAGGTTGAGAAGAACGGGAGCCAAGTGGTGGTTATGGGAAAGCACCAATCGGATTACACCATCCACACGATGCATCTGGAAAATTCACCATCAGGGAAAGGGAACCAGAAGCCAAGAGGCAGATGACAGGCAGAGGGGATCTGCCTCTGAAGATGGAATGGCTTCTTCATTTCTTCTGTTTTGTCTGTTTAGATCAGGGTCTCCAGCCTCTTTGGCCTGCCGGCCTCTTTGAGGAGGTTCAGATTGTTCACCGACCTCTGAACATTTAGGATATGAAAATAGTTTAATAAATGCTGCTTTGACTAATGGTAGTAGGACGAATAATGACAGACAAGCAAGTCCAGGAGCAACACACAACGGATAGGGCAACTCAAGAGTGCTGTCCATCAAACCTTGGGTGGTGATACCATCCAACCAGCAACCTTCTCAACTTCAGGGTTTGGTATTGTCCTGGAGCTTTACAGAGACCCGACATTGGGAAACTGCCAGCTAAGCTGGAAAGGAGGGAGGTCAAGCTTCAACTTAGCTTAGAGTCCTTGCGCAGTCACAAGAGACATAAGCTTGACCTCCTCTTCCAGCCTAGTTGACAGTTTCCCAATGCTCCAAAAGATTAATTGGCCCCAATCAACCACCTATCATTTATCAACCACCTATTGACCCCCCCAGGCATTGATCGATCCCATTCTGACATCCAGACATTTATCAACCTCATGGATAATCCTGTAAACTCTTGGAGGTTGATAGTGGTCACTTTGGGGAAACTCTGATTTAGATCCTGGTTTGCAACTAAGACTGCCACTCAGAGGGGCTCCCTTCTCCTTACTAAGAATTCATCAGGAAGACTCAGCACAGGCAGAGGAGGCTGGTCAACAGCACCAGGACCTGTAGGAAGGTAGCTAATGGTATCAGATATCAGGGAAATGTATTCTGTCTTTCTTTTAAAGGGAATTAACTCAATGGGCATTTCTGGACTAAGTGCAGATGGCAACTCACATTTCTTTCAATTTTGCAAGCTATTTCTGGGGTAAAAGAGAGAAAAAAAATGACATGTTGCTTCCTTTGGGAAATGCTGATTAAATGAATATTTGGAGTTTTAAAGAAAACTGTGCCATTTAAATGCACAATCAGGAGGGAGCAGAGCCATCAGTGGTCATCGGGGAAACTGACATATGTAAACTGGAAATTGACTAGCATGTCCCTCCCCACCCATTGAAGGCCCAATGGGTGAACAGCACTGCAGCTATGCGCAGCAGCCTCAAAGCTGTGCATCAGTCGATAATCTCATCCTGATGTCCTATCCAAATAGGAGGTATGGGGAACATCAACATTCTGGTTTCCTAACTGCTTATTTTAATATGTAATCAATTCCTTTCTCATAGATAGCTTGGAAGAAGACTCGGAAAGCTGAGGTCACCAGATCTGACTGATGAAAAACTCACCACTAGAGGGCGCCAAAAAGAGATTTCTGTTTCTCTTGGCCACCCTCTAGTGGACATCTGGACATCCTCATGGAAGATACTGAATCTCTGCAACCAGGCTCCAGACTAGAGAAACAGCATTTCCCTTGCTTCTTAAACTCTGGCTTGAATTTTGTAGTTCACATCCAGGTTCATAAGAATACCAGTAGAGAGACAAATAGGACAATCGATGGGGCAAAAGTGCCTGGGTGAGCAGGAAAGAAATTCCATAGGGGCCACGGTCTGCTCCAGAGTCCCAGTTATTCCAAAGTAGTCCTCCAGTCTCTCTATTCCACAACTCTAATTTAAAGAAGGTTTTTTTTCAAACTAAGAGTGTGCTTGTTCTTGCTTTGTCTTGACATCTAGTCCTCAAAATATGCTACTTAGAAAATATGCTACTTAGTTTGGAAAGTAGGGTTGCCTGTTGACTATCTGCAGGAGAAAAGCAAGCAGACCCAGGGGATGGAGTTAGGCATGACATCAGCCTAGAGTTCTTACATTTCCACAAAGGTCTAAGTCCAATCCCTCCTGAATTCCATTGACCCTTATCTGGTGCCAATTCAGTGTTGAACTTTAGTTGACTAGATTCTTGTGTAGGGGCTTGAGCAATAAATCTTCTTAACTGCAACTTAACATAAGATCCTGAATCTTCAAGTCTGACACTAGTATAGCAAAGTCTTCCAGCTGAAAGGTCTGATGGGTCTTTAACTCTGGACTAGGGAATGTATGGGCAACCCCAAGCAGGACACCTCAACGTGAATTACAGCCTCAATGTGCTCCCAAGAAATCAGCTGCTGGCACTTGAGAGGTGATATGGGCAGAGTGGATATGATTATATCAAATGGTGAATTATGGATCTATCTTCCAAGAAACTTTGTAAGCTCCTCCATTGAGTCAACCATAATCTTCCAAAATAGCTCAGTACGATCTGCCGGTTCCATTAAGGCTCTAAAAACCCACTGAGTCGTGGTGGTGCACTGGTTAGAATGCAGTACTGCAGGCTAATTCTGCTGACTGCCAGCAGTTCGATTCTCACCAGCTCAAGGTTGACTCAGCCTTCCATCTTTCCAAGGTCAGTAAAAGGAGGACTCAGGTTGTTAGGGGCAACAGGCTGACTCTGTAAACCACTTAGAGAGGGTTGTAAAGCACTGTGAAGCAGTAGATAAGTCCAAGTGCTTTTTTTAAAAAAATACAAAATAATATTTGTTGCACAACTTGGAAGTTTTGCAGCGTATCCAAGAAGGAAAATTGCAAGCACAAAGAAAGTTCTCAGCAAATTCCTGCTGCTCCACTAGTTTCTCAAAGCTTCCTATGCACTTAGTGACAAGGATGCTTAGAGTACTCTGGGTCCCCCACACCCTCCTAGACTGCCTTTTTCAGGACTCCATTAAATGGCAACACTTTTGCCTTTACGGTAAAGGGATCGAAACGGAACCATCAAAACCAATTCCATTTTCAGGTCTGCAAAGAGCGCCAAGACTAAAGTGCTTAATCATCAAGCTCGATGGAGCCTTTCCTGGAATTCTGTTAACTCTCTGTGATTTAATCTCATTATTATTTCTCTTATGGTTTACATTGAGAGATCAAGCTACAGAAAGGGCTTTGCTCAGCAAGTTCTTGGCGTAGTTCAAACGAGGTAATCAGTTGTAGCTTGCTTTGGGTTTAAAGGGGCCTAAACCCATGTTTCTCAATCTTGGCAACTTGAAGCTACGTAGATTTCAACTCCCAGAATTCTCCAGACAGCTTGCTGAATACCTTCTGTGTACACTTAACGAAGCTTTTTCCTGGGTTACCAGGGATATGAAATGGACTGGCCCTGGCCACATAGGATGGGCAAGACAAAAATGACTTCACTGCCCCAGTGATGGGGCAGAGTTTCGTATTTAATTGAAAAAATAAATTGAAGCATACAACCTCAGCCAACACATCCGCCAACTGAATAGGAAATACATTTGAGTCCGTCAGAGAAAATCTCTCTCACACACACCCTTTCCCAGACAAAGAAAAATAAAGGAGAGCCAATAGGTCATTACAGCTGCAGCTGTCTAAACTAAGGGCACAATCCACCGGGAACATTATCCAGAGAGACATGCAGGAATAGAGATTTGCTTCAGTGCCGTTTGGTGCCATGCAAGATCCCAGCGGGAAGGACAAACAAAGGAAGTGTTACTTCGCATGACACAGAAACTATTTTTGTGGCCCAGGACGCCCAGTTTGGTGAGGGCCAGAGTCTGGTAGCTGAAAAATAACTCTCTCTAACCTGCAGGCTGAGGATTTTGGGGAGCACCTGAGAACAATGACAGAAGAAAACATTTGTAGCTCACAATGTGGAGTCCTTGATGCTCTCTGAGCAAACTCCAATCCCTTCTAGCACTGATGATGTTACCTAGTTTGGTAATGAAACATCTGCAAGAAAACAGCCGAGCTTTGAAAATGCCAACTGGAAGAGGCTTTATAATTTAGAAATTTAATGGAAACCAACGCCAACAATGAGGGTGTTGCAATTCAGGGACACGAAACCAGGTTTCAAAATTCTTTTCGATCTCGGTTCTCACCAAGACAATTTTTCAGCCCCTAACCTTTCTCATGGAGTGGTTAGTTGGGATGAAAAAGAGTGGAGGAGGAGTCTTCATCTAACTTTGTCCTCTCTGGAGCAATGGGAAAATAAATCAGCAGTCACAGAAACAAATCCAAGGCTCTACCTTTCAGAATTTCTTTGCAATGGTCTGTGGTCATCCAATTTTGGGGGCATTCCATGGTTTCACTCGACCTCTAAAATTAAATTCTAATGATTTTGGGATCTTGATGGCAGTCCGAAAATCATGCAGCAAGCTTCATGTAGGAAGGAACATGTGGGAAGATTTAACACAGCCTCAACACATTTAATTTAATTTGAAAATATGCCTGTGCAGTGCAATAGGTTACAGCAAATAATAGCAACACCCGAAAATGACCATTATACTTTGAATGCAGCATGCAAGAGTTTGGAAATAGCCACCCTCTTTAAGCTTTCTTACTGCTAACTTTGTTTGAAAGAGGTAACCTGTAAGTTGCACAGCAACAGACGAGGATCTCATGAAATGCTTGGGGAGCCCACTTGTAATCTCATAGCATCCAGTTCACTGATGTGCTAATGTGCTATAGATACTCCACCATCAGGCTGAGAAACCAGAGAGGCAGAAATTTATGTGTTGCCACTTTCTTTCTCTGGGTGAGAAATAAAAGACATAGAAGGAAGAAGAGACTCAAGAAATACTATCCAGTCAAGAGCATATGGGTTTTTCTGCACTTTAGGAAATAAAAGGACTCCATCCTTGTCCCCACCCATCTCTGGAGGAAAACAAATAAAACAGCTCCTATTTTTCATTGACATGTGCCAAAGAGATGAAACACTATCTAGCATTAAGCAACACATACAGAATTAGCATTGGAAGAGAAGGTGGGGAAAGGGGAGGGGAGAAGAGAGACGAGAAGAGAGGGGAAGAAAGAGGGGAGAGGGGAGAGAGGAGAGGAAAGGAGAGGAGGGGAGGGGAGAGGAGAGGAGAGGAGACGGGAGAGAAAAGGAGAGGAGAGGAGAGGAGGGGAGGGGAGGGGAGGGGAGGAGAGGAGAGGAGAGGAGAGGAGAGGAGAGGAGAGGAGAGGAGAGGAGAGGAGAGGAGAGGAGAGGAGAGGAGAGGAGAGGAGAGGAGAGGAGAGGAGAGGAGAGGAGAGGAAGCAGAATAATTTGTCCAAGTAATATTTTAGCTGTTCAACAGAAAATTTGGCTACTAGAAAATTGGGAATGGAATGGAGTTCTCTCACTTTTTATCATTATGTAGGGCATCAAATAGAATCAGCTTTTGCTTCAGATCAATAAGTTCAATACAATCATATCTTCATTTTTGATCAATTTTGGTCTCTTTCAACCTATCTTTTAGAATATGGTTGTGGACATGTCCCTCCAGAATCAAACCTGACAAAACTTGTCTGCCTCTGCTACAGCTGCAGATACTACAATTAAACAACACAAGAATTTAGTTTCTTTTCCGTTCTGAGGATGAATATGTCAACAGCAAATGTCTTTCTTACTTTGTTTTAGGTCCCTTCTCCGAAGCTACGCATCCCCATTTAGGGAATTATAAGTTTAAAGCTTATTTTAAAAAGTAAGCAATCTAGCTGATTGGTTCTGGGCATCAGAAATGAAACAGAATCAATTAAAGAGGAAACGAAGACATCGATGTTTTTGATGGAGATTTTGCCCTGAAATATACCTAAGTCACAAAGAGCAGGTGAAAATGGCTGTTAATTTCATGCCCAGGCAGAAAAGTAACATTCAACACCACACTGCAACTTCCGTACGCTCTAATGAATTTCTAAGGGACCGCGCCAAAAGAAATGGTCCATCTTCAGCTTTGAAGTTATCACCTACAATCTTGCCCTGATCCCAAACTGCAGGGTCAACCAAACTTCAGCATCCCTACGGAAGTCATTAGTTATATTATATTAGCTGCAGTTGTAACATTATCAACCTGAATACATAACTTATTGATTTTCTCCCACACAAGATCCCTAAATGCTTCAGAACAATAAAGAGGATACTGACTCACTGAGCAAACTCAATGGCAAGGCGTTCTCACCTCACACAGAAGTGGAACCTATTACAAATTTAGACAAACCCCATTCAGATGATGTGGTGAAATCTCCAGCTAGACTGGAGGGAGGTGTTAGGAAGGGATTGAGTTTTTAGGGCACAAGCCTGACCTCCCCGGGAATCCTTGAAATCTTATCTGATGGTTTCCACCAGTCAGTCTGGTGAGATTCTTGTAACAGCTGAGTAGCAATAAAGCTTCTGTTTGGAATGATTCACAAGTGATTCTGGTTGCCTTCACCTGATGGATGGCTATTATAAGTTTATTCTCCAACCCCACTGATATCTGATTGCTTTCTTAAAGCTTTCTCTTTGCGGTGAGCATGTAGAATGTCAAGCACTATGGAAATCAGGAGATACAGGCAGTTTGAATGAGCATAAAGATGTATTGCAAGCTTAAGCTCTCTACAAGAATCTGAGCTACTAACGGTCAAGGGAAATGAGTGGGAATTAAGAAGTCAGTCAAGGTGGGCTGGACTTAGATCTCTTACAGATGACCAATGATGCATTTGACCCCTCCCTTGGGCTCAGCCTGGTCATCTCCTACAAGATTAGTGACCTTGGCCTAGACTAGAAGTTTACATTTTTCTCCATAGCAGAAGTTGTACCTTATGGAGGCCACATTATAAATGATGGGAGGACCTACTTTAGAAGGAGGAAGATGACCTCTCCTCTAGATCAGACAGATCAAACACAAGGCCCGGGGGCCGGATGCGGCCTGCGAAGTGGTTTCATGTGGCCCGCAGAGCCATCCTGGAATCACTAGAACAGCCCCCCGCTGCCTTGGCCCTGGCCCAAGCCGGCCCAGAGCCAATGTACAATTTTGTGGTGGCCATCTATGCTGAAACGCATTCAGTCTTAGCTCCACAAAGCTGTCTGGAAACAGCGAGGACCAGCCCCTGCTGTGTCGGCCCCACCCCTGGGTGCATGCTGGGGAGGAGTCACCCTTTGTGAGGAATGATGAAATGGACCATGCCTTGGCGCTTGCCCCGGTCCCACCCCCTTCTGCCAGAGACCCTCAGATCTGTCCCACTCCTGCCCAGGCCCCCACAGGCACCCTTGATGCGAACGATGTAGAGCTGGCCATGCCCACCCAGTAGGCCACACCCACTCCATCCACGCCCACCCAGTAGGCCACACCCACCCTGGCCACACCCACCCAGCCCCCCCCCACCGAGGGCAACCACAATGCTGATGCGGCCCTCAATGAAATTGAGTTTGATACCCCTATTGTAGATGCTCCTTAGATCCCTTAGTACCCCAACAATGCATTACAACAGGCTTGACCCCATTCTAGTTCTGGTGGTGAGGCTGCGATGGCCCACTGTGGAAAAGATGCTGACTGAATTCAGAATGAACCTGATGGGAGATGGAGACCAGGCTGAGTCCGAGGGAGGGCTTAAACATGTCGTAAGTTACAAATGTCTGCGCGTCTTGAATGTCTTTCTTATTCCCCTTGACTGTTAATTGGCCAGATTTTTCTAGAGCAGCGGTTCTCAACCTATGGGTCGCGACCCCATTTGGGGTCGAATGATTGTTTCGCGGGGGTCGCCGGAAACCGCGGTCCGCCATTTTGTGTTTTTTTTTTGTTTTGTTTTTTTCGTCGCGGTCCGCCATTTTGGTTTTTTTTGTCATGCGTGCACCGCGCATACACGGTTCGGGCCGTCGCGCGCGCGTGCCGCGCATGCGCAGATTGGCCCATTGCGGTCCGCCATTTTGTTTTTTTTTCGACGCACGTGCACGGCGCATGCCAGGGGTCACGCCGCGCATGGGCAGGGCAAGTGGGGTCTCAACCTGAAAAAGGTTGAGAACCACTGTTCTAGAGACCTTAAGCTTGCAGTGAATACTTGAACTGCCCAGCCTGCCTAAAGATTTCTCCGTCACTTGTCAAATCCCCCATGACAGCTAGGTCAAGAGCTGATGCCCACCCTCTACAGAAGGGTCCTTGGTTCAGTTTTCCACATTTCCTGATCAGCCTGAGCATTGCAAAATCATGGCAAGGAAGAGAGAAGAGTTTGCTCAGAAAAACTGTCAAAGGCTTAATTGTGTCTAAAAAAGCTAAAAACAACCTCCTGTATCGCGTGGTTGCCTGCTTTTTTTTTTGTTTTTAAACCCCAATAATAATCATCATCATCTCAACTTATTACCATCAGATCTGCAACTGGAAAAGCTAAGTGCTTTCTTAATTTTAATTTTATTGAGAGAAGTGAACAAAACCTACCCAAGGCACAACCGCAGAATTACATTAACAGTAAAATTACATTATTAATTCTTTAATCTCACTTGAGGCCTCAAGCTGTTGCTATGTCCATTACTCAGCTAACCACCTGTCAGATTTGTAAAGCGAGTTTAACATTACCTCCTGGACAGTTGTGAGCTCGATGCTCGGTCAAGTCTGCCAAAGAGTCAAAGGTCCTGCTGGCAGTTATCACAGGTGTAAATTGATTCATCCTCCATGTCTTCATCTTCCTCATTTCGTTCTTCCTGCTGGTGATGCTGTTTCGCTCTTCCAACGCCCGGATCTCTCTTTTATCATTCTCCAGCTCTCTTCCCAGACCTCCTGCCAACAAGAAGGAAAGTCACTCTCAAGTCTGGATCGCGCCCCCATCTCCCCCAGGAAAGAGGCAAACGGAGTGACTTGAAAGGAAGAGTCCTGTATGGTTTTACCCAAAGTCAAAGGTCTGGCATGAAACGGTTATTTTGAGCCAATTCCATATAGCGAAAGCCACAACCAGGTAAAATGAATGCTAGTTGGGAGGGGTGCTACTCCCGGGAGAGAGCCTGCAATTTTGTAGCAGTTGAGATATTGAGCAGGACTGCTTTCTTTCATGTCCACCCACAACCCTGGAAGATCACGGTGTGGCGGTTTCAGCCAGGCCATCTTGTTCAACCTAGGTCCTACCCTAAAAGGCTGTTGTAGCAGGAACAAAATTAGGGGGTGATCTGTCTGTCTGGTCTGTCTGTCTGTCTATCTATCTGTCTATCATCTATCTACCTACCTACCATCTACCTACCTACCTATCATCTATCAATCTGTCTATTTATCATCACCTACTACCTACCATCTACCTACCTATCATCTATCTACCTATCTACCTACCTATCATCTATCTATCTACCTACCTTCATCTATCTATCTACCTACCTATCATCTATCTATCTATCTATTATTCTACCTAACCTACCTATCATCTATCAATCTATCTACCTACCTATCATCTATCTACTACCTATCATCTATCTACCTACCTACCTATCTATCTATCTACCTACCTAATCTACCTAACCTACACTACATCTACTATCTATCTACTATCTACCTACTTCATCATCTAGCTATCTATCTATCTATCCTACTACCTATCTATCCTATTCTTCTACTATCTCTATCTATCTTCTATCTATCTACCATCTATCTATCTATTCTCCTACTACCTACCTACCTACCTACCTACTATCATGTAGGCCTTATGCCTGAGATGGGTGGAGATGTCCATTCATTCTCTTCTCTTCCTCTCTTTTTGTCTTGCCTTTCATTCATTCATTTCCCCTTTACTCCCTGCTAAGCAACAGATATCAAGGAAAGGAACAGATTTCTGCCTTGAAATGTTGAAGTCCGGACAAAAAAACCCTGTGATTTGATTCAGCCAAAGTGTTGCATATAGTCCTTAACTCACAGGGTACCCAGAGTAAGTTAAGGGAATCATTTCCAAGT
This sequence comes from Bothrops alternatus, assembly GCA_034064705.1. Taxonomy (NCBI): domain Eukaryota; kingdom Metazoa; phylum Chordata; class Lepidosauria; order Squamata; family Viperidae; genus Bothrops; species Bothrops alternatus. The sequence goes on from JARGCV010000708.1 coordinate 34,825, forward strand.
TATCATTGAGCAAGCTGGCACTTTATCATTCTTTAATAAAATTAAAAATTGAACACATGAACTAATGTTCCCATATTCGAGACTGGAAAGACAATTAGCATTGTTTCAACACTTGGAAATGGGAGGGCGAGCCAAGAAATGCAGCTTATTTCTGGAAAATGTCAAAACCCAGGGCTACATCTTTTTACTGAGCTTGCTCAGCACCAGAAATCCAAAATTTCTCAAATTTGCCCTTTCTAGTCAAGCCAGAATAAAAACAAAACAAATTTAAGAAAGGCCAGGTCTCACAACATTTAAGTAC
>JARGCV010000709.1:37500-40000 GCA_034064705.1 Bothrops alternatus
CTGTCTGTCTGTCTGTCTGTCTGTCTGTCTGTCTGTCTGTCTATCTATCTATCTATCTATCTATCTATCTATCTATCTATCTATCTATCTATCTATCTATCTATCTATCTATCTCATCCATCCATCTAGCTATGTATTCATCCATCCATCCACCTATCCATCCAGTACTCTATCTATCTATCTATCTATCTATCTATCTATCTATCTATCTATCTATCTATCTATCTATCTATCTATCTATCTATCTATCTATCTATCTATCTATCTATCTATCTATCTATCTATCTATCTATCTATCTATCTATCTATCTATCTATCTATCTATCTATCTATCTATCTATCTATCTATCTATCTCATCCATCCATCCATCCATCCATCTAGCTATGTATTCATCCATCCATCCACCTATCCATCCAGTACTCTATCTATCTATCTATCTGTCTGTCTGTCTGTCTGTCTGTCTGTCTGTCTGTCTGTCTGTCTGTCTGTCTGTCTATCTATCTATCTATCTATCTATCTATCTATCTATCTATCTATCTATCTATCTATCTATCTCATCCATCCATCTAGCTATGTATTCATCCATCCATCCACCTATCCATCCAGTACTCTATCTATCTATCTATCTATCTATCTATCTATCTATCTATCTATCTATCTATCTATCTATCTATCTATCTATCTATCTATCTATCTATCTATCTATCTATCTATCTATCTATCTATCTATCTATCTATCTCATCCATCCATCTAGCTATGTATTCATCCATCCATCCACCTATCCATCCAGTACTCTATCTATCTATCTATCTATCTATCTATCTATCTATCTATCTATCTATCTATCTATCTATCTATCTATCTATCTATCTATCTATCTATCTATCTATCTATCTATCTATCTATCTATCTATCTATCTATCTATCTATCTATCTATCTATCTATCTATCTCATCCATCCATCTAGCTATGTATTCATCCATCCATCCACCTATCCATCCAGTACTCTATCTATCTATCTATCTATCTATCTATCTATCTATCTATCTATCTATCTATCTATCTATCTATCTATCTATCTATCTATCTATCTATCTATCTATCTATCTATCTATCTATCTATCTATCTATCTATCTATCTATCTATCTATCTATCTATCTATCTATCTATCTATCCATCCATCCATCCATCCATCCATCTATCTATCTATCTATCTCATCCATCCATCCACCTATACATCCATTACTCTATCTATCTATCTATCTATCTATCTATCTATCTATCTATCTATCTATCTATCTATCTATCTATCTATCTATCTATCTATCTATCTATCTATCTATCTATCTATCTATCTCATCCATCCATCTAGCTATGTATTCATCCATCCATCCACCTATCCATCCAGTACTCTATCTATCTATCTATCTATCTATCTATCTATCTATCTATCTATCTATCTATCTATCTATCTATCTATCTATCTATCTATCTATCTATCTATCTATCTATCTATCTATCTATCTATCTATCTATCTATCTATCTATCTATCTATCTATCTATCTCATCCATCCATCCATCCACCTATCCATCCAGTACTCTATCTATCTATCTATCTATCTATCTATCTATCTATCTATCTATCTATCTGTCTGTCTGTCTGTCTGTCTGTCTGTCTGTCTGTCTGTCTGTCTGTCTGTCTGTCTGTCTGTCTGTCTGTCTGTCTGTATTTCTGTCTTTCTGTCTGTCTGTCTATCTATCTATCTATCTATCTCATCCATCCATCTAGCTATGTATTCATCCATCCATCCACCTATCCATCCAGTACTCTATCTATCTATCTATCTATCTATCTATCTATCTATCTATCTATCTATCTATCTATCTATCTATCTATCTATCTATCTATCTATCTATCTATCTATCTCATCCATCCATCTAGCTATGTATTCATCCATCCATCCACCTATCCATCCAGTACTCTATCTATCTATCTATCTATCTATCTATCTATCTATCTATCTATCTATCTATCTATCTATCTATCTATCTATCTATCTATCTATCTATCTATCTATCTATCTATCTATCTATCTATCTATCTATCTATCTATCTATCTATCTATCTATCTATCTATCTATCTATCTATCCATCCATCCATCCATCCATCCATCTATCTATCTATCTATCTCATCCATCCATCCACCTATACATCCATTACTCTATCTATCTATCTATCTATCTATCTATCTATCTATCTATCTATCTATCTATCTATCTATCTATCTATCTATCTATCTATCTATCTATCTATCTATCTATCTATCTATCTCATCCATCCATCTAGCTATGTATTCATCCATCCATCCACCTATCCATCCAGTACTCTATCTATCTATCTATCTATCTATCTATCTATCTATCTATCTATCTATCTATCTATCTATCTATCTATCTATCTATCTATCTATCTATCTATCTATCTATCTATCTAT
>JARGCV010000710.1:0-45000 GCA_034064705.1 Bothrops alternatus
CTTTTGTTTTCATTTTTCTTAAAAATACATTGGTGTTTTGCATTTTAACTTTCTTTGAACAAACTAAATGTTATGCAAAAAGAGAGGGGGAGAAATAGAAATATAGAGAGATAGAGAGAGAGATAAGAAAGGGGGGGGGAGAGAGAGAACAAGATAATAGAGAGAGAAAAAGAGAGTTGATACAAAGATAGAAATAAAGTTAGAGATAGATGGATGGATGGATGGATGGATGGATGGATGGATGGATGGATAGATAGATAGATAGATGGATGGATGGATAGATAGATAGATAGATAGATAGATAGATAGATAGATAGATAGATAGATAGATAGATAGATAGATAGATGAGAGAGAGAGAGAGAAAGAGAGAGAGAGAGAGAGAGAGAGAGAGAGAGAGAGAGAGAGAGAGAGAGAGAGAGAGAGAGAGAGAGAGAGAGAGGATGTATAAAGGAATTAATGTTTAGCAGCAGTGCATGGCTAATTTCTGACCCTTAATAAAGTAAGCCAAGTCTCTCCACCTCTTCTTCCTTCTAACTTCTTCTTCTTCTTCTTCCACTTCTGCAGTTCTGCCATCACTTCCTGTTACAGCCGAGTGTATCAGAGCTTGGGAAATTTGATTCGGTGGTCCGATCAGGTGATGCTTGAAGGCATCAACTCTGAAGACAAAGAGGTGGTGAACACAGTCAGGGGGGTTATCAGGCAGTTCTGGATGGAGTTAAGGTATGGGCTCTGCTCCGGGTGTTCCCTGGACCCCTTGTTTAGTTAGTCCTCCAGTGTGTCGAGAAGACTGACAAAAGTAATGAAGGATCTGAAGGCTAAATTGTATGAAGAATGGTTGAGGGAACTAGGTGTCTCTAGCCTAACAAAGAGAAGGAGTAGGGGGTGACATGGTAGCATCTTCCAATACTTGAGGGGCTGTCACAGAGAAAGGGGGGAGGACTGACTTGTTCTCCAAAGCGCCTGAAGAAGCCAGGACAAGAAGCAACGGATGGAAACTCATCAAGGAGAGAAGCAACCTGGAACTAAGGAGAAACTTCCTGACGGTGAGAACAATCGATCAGTGGAACGGCTTGTCTCCTGGAGTTGAGGATGCTCCATCAGTGGACGTTTTTAAGAAAAGACTGGACAACCATTTGTTTGAAATGGTATAAGGTCTCCTGCTTGAGCAGGGGGCTGGACTAGATGACCTCCAGCCCTATGAATCTTGATTCTAATCCACTGCTTTCCAAGAACACTGGAGCAGCTTCCATCATTCCTGTCCAGCATGAGAAAGGATGATGGTGGTGGTTCAAAGCCACCAGCTTCCTGCTCCAAAGTGAAGGAGGTGCTAATTTCTCAAAACTCACCCTGGCAAGAATGAGATTGGGATGTCATGAAAGCCACCAATCACCCCGATTAGTGATTTACGCACAACTGTCTATTGTCTTACTGCTATGGAGGCGACGTTTGGAATGAAACCTTCTCCGTTAGAATGGCCCATCCTATGAGCTGGGAGGTGCATTAATGCTTGTGTTGAATTTCTTATTGATGGGGGGAGTTGATCAATGGTAGAGTGTAAGGAAGCCTAATGTACAGGCAGACAATTCAGTTTCAGGGACTAGCCCTGATGATGTTACCTAGTTGGGTATTGAAACGTCTGCAAGAAAACCACCAAGCTCAGAGAGCATCCAGGACCCCACATCCTCATCCTCCCTCCACCACCACCACCACTCCACAAACCCCACTTCCTTCTAGCACTGATGATGTTGCAAGCCAGGAATGGCAAGATGAGAAGAAACCACATTAGCAATTCTTGCTAGTCCACAGCACAGAAGCTGTGGTTTGAAGGTCACCATCAAGGTTCCGTCATGCCAAGATGCTCAGGGATTGCAGCCTATTGTTGCACCTGATTGTAGTCACTAAAGCAGTAGGAGGAGGTGTGCCTTTCCTAAATCTTCCCTTAGCTGCTTTTGGGGTGTGCCCTTGTTTAAACAGGGAATAATCAAATGAGTTTTGAAGAGAGAGAGAGAGAGAGAGAGAGAGAGAGAGAGAGAGAGAGAGAGAGAGAGAGAGAGAGAGAGAGAGAGAGAGAGAGAGAGAGAGAGAAAAGAAATGAAGGTGTTTTTTGGGCAATAAAAATGCATAATTTTTTGTTTGTGTGTCTGTGTTGTGTTCTGTTGCTAATCAGGAGCTGGTGAAACTCACAATTGAGAAGCAGGAACACCCATCTCCCACCAGCCCAGTCAAGTCCACTTTACCTGTGTCTACAGCAGACAGGTGAGTAACCATTTCCGATGAAGGTTAAGGTGGGTTAACTCTTGCGGCCCCTGTGATTGACAGCTCAAATGGAAGTGATGCAGAAAGAAAAGGAATCTCTTCCCATTGGACAAAAAGTTTAGAGGGATTTCTTCCAAGAGTTGGGGATGCTGTGATCCTGGAGAACCACATACGGCTTGGAGCTCCAGTAATATAACTTCCTCGTGGCTGGTTTCACATCTTCTATCTCTCCATTTATATCATCTCTCTGTCTATGTCTGTCTCTATTCCTGCCTATCTTGTCTACTTAATCTATTATCCATCCATCTGATTATTATCCAGTTATCCATCCATGTATTCATGTCTTCTGTATATCCATCCGTCCATCCATCCACCCATCTTTATTTATTTATCTATGTCTTCTAGCTCTCTCTTCCTCTTCTATCTCTCCACCCACCCACCCATCCATCCATCATCTATCTATCCATCTGTATTCCCTCTCCATCCATCCTTCCATATATCATGTCCTCTGTTGCATGCTCTCTCTTCTATCTCTCCATCCTTCCATCCATGCCTTCTAGTGTGCGCTCTCTCTCTTCTGTCTCTCTCTCCATCCATCCATCATCTAACCATGTATCCATGTCTTCTAAGTGTGTTCGCTCTCCTATCTCTACATCCATCCATGCCATCTACCTGTCACCAACTACCTATCCATTCTTCTCTCTCTCTCTCTCTCTCTCTCTCTCTCTCTCTCTCTCTCTCTCTCTCTCTCTCTCTCTCTCTCTCTCTCTCTCTCTCTCTCTCTCTCTCTCTCTCTCTCTCTCTCTCTCTCTCTCTCTCTCTCTCTCTCCCCCTGCAATGCATCAGCTGTGGTGATGCAGCCTCCTCGGTGTTTGTGACCCACGGTTCTCCCCTCTCCAGCCAGCTGGAGCTTCCCTTGACGGATCGTGAGATGGAGATTCTCAACAAGACGGCCGGGATGACGCCGAGCACAGAAGTGTTGCCAGATGCCCCAGACGAGGAGATCGCCCCACCCAAGCCCCCACTTCCTTGCATCCGGGTCCCCGAAAACAGGTAAATGCACCTCTAAGAGGTCAAACACTGCCCTTATGCAGTCCTCAACTTACAACTGTTCGTTTAGTGACGAAGTGGCACCGCCACTGGAAAAAAGTGGCTTAACGCCCATTTTTCACGCTTAACGGCCGCTGCAGCTGCCTCTCCACAATCACGTGAACCAAATTGGGAGGCTTGGCAACTGGCATGTACTTAGGATGGTTGCCTTGTCCTGGGGTCATGTGATTCCCCGTTGGCAACCTCCTGACCAGCACAGCCAATCGGGAAGCCAGATCCGCTTAACGCCTGTGTTACTAACTTTACAACTGCAGGGATTCTCTTAACCCCTGTGGTAAGAAAGATCGTACATTGGAGGGCAAACTCACTTAACAACCTGCCTTGATTAGCAACGGAAATGTGGTTGTAAGTCGACGGTGTACATGTAATTGTAACTGGTTTCCCAGGCACCGTTCTGCCTGTGTTTTAAGTTTTTCTTCGCCTTATGCAGCCTTCCGCCAGCCTTGCCTCCCAAGAAGCGTCAGTCGGCACCATCGCCTACGCGCGTGGCTATCGTGGCCCCCATGAGCCGAACGACCAGTGGCTCCAGTTTGCCCATTGGAATCAACAAACAGGTAAGTTACCAGCCGTATCCACCCAGGAGCTATCGGGATAGGATGGTGTGTCCATTTCAGATCCCTCTCCTTAGTACAGGCAATCCTTGACTTGCAGTTCATTTAGTGACTGTTCGAAGTCGCAGAAAGGGAATGAGGACTATTTTTCAGGCTTACTTGCAGCCTCCCCGTGGGCCACGTCATCCAACTTCAGAGGCTTGTCAACTGACTCGTATTTACGACGATTGCAGTATCACATGACCTTCTTCTGGCAAGCAAATGGGGAAGCCAGAGGGACTTCACAGCTGTGTGTCTAACTTAACTTTGGTGATTGACTTAACAACTCTGGTGAAATGGGGCAAAACTCACTCATCAACTATCTTGCTTAGCAACAGAAATTTTGAGCTCAATTGTCGTTGTAAGTCAAGGACTACCTGTTACAGAATCCAGGGGCCAAACTTGGAGATACGTACAAATTGAAGGTCACCTCCAACTGCCCCTAATTCCAAAAATCACAAATTCCTTTCTGGATTCAGACATTTAAAACCTACCTCTTCGTTGCCCCGTTCCTAAAGAGACGATCGAAGAGTGTCGTCAGAATATCCACCCTGTTTAATTCCAAGATCGGTTGTGTAAAAGAGGTGGACGTTACCTGTATCTCTTCTCCTTCCGACCCTCAGGAATTTGAAAATGATGGCTACCCCCAGCGGAGGCTGTCGGGGGGCAGCCAGTCCTACGGAGGGGAATCTCCCCGCCTCTCGCCGTACAGCAGCATGGGGAAGTTGAGCAAATCGGATGAGCAACTGTCCTCGTTGGATTGCGACAGTGGGCAGTGCTCGCACAACACAAGCTGTGAAACGTTAGGTAAGGAGATGGGGTGTCTCTGCCAGCGGGCTCTGAAAGACCGGGTCCACGTGTGAAGGTCCGGTTAAACTAATTGATTGCCAAACAGTCTGTGCCGAAGAATCACAGCTCCTGGTTAGAGTTAGATAAGGATCCACAGAATTCAAGGGAAGTTAGTTCACTTGTGACTACAAAAGGATTCTAGGCTGATTCCTCTTTTTGACTCCACCCCTAGGTTCTTCCGCTCCTTCATGCAAGCTACGCCGCCCAAACTCTACACAAATACGTTTCCAAAACGCCAGAAGTAAACGTGACCCTCCCCTCTGCATTAGTCAATCCCTTTCCGCCACACCAAATAAAGTCCAGGGTTTCCAGCTCTGTGGTTCTGTTCTTCATATCATTTTTTCCTCTCTCTCTCTCTCTCTCTCTCTCCTGTAGATCATTACGATCCTGATTACGAGTTCTTGCAGCAGGATCTCTCAAACACGGACCAGATCCCCCAGCCGGGACTTGGCGTGCTCAGCCCTTTGCCGGAAGGCCTGCGGGAATCTGCCTCTCCATTCCTCGGACAATCTTTCCAGCTTCCGGAGAATTGTATCTCCTCAACCGCTGCGCCGGATCTGCGCGAGATCCCGCCAGCTCTTCCGGAGAAGAAAAGGAGAGGAACGGCAGCTTCTGCTTTTGACGTCTCCGGTTGTCGGGTCCTCCTGGAGAGGCACCCTTCGCAGTACGACAACATTTCCGAGGAGGACTTAAGTGTCCCGCCGCTGTTGCCCTGGGTCTTCACCCCTTTTGCGGCTATTCTGCCCTATCAGCCTGGAAAGACCGCGCCCCCTGTTGAATTCCTGGCTGATTTCTCCAGTCCCCAACGCGCCCAGAGAATCCGAGGAACCCCCACCGCTGCGGAGAAGAAAAACAAACACAGTAAGTGCTCCCTTGATCTTTTTTCTTTAAAACATAATTTTATTTAAAAGGTTCAAAAAGAAAGATTAATAGCTCGGAGGAAGTAATAGCTAGGGGTAAAGAAAAGAGAGAAGAAAAGAGAAAAGACGAAGTATAGGAAAAGAAGAAAATATAAAGAAATACCTTCTGATTTCCTTCCTTCCTCTTTTCCTTCTTTCCTTTCCTTCCTTTCCTTCTTTTTCTTCCTTCCATCCCTCCTTTTCCTTTCCTTCCTTCCTTCCTTTTTCCTTCTTTTCTCCCTTCCTTTTCTTCCATCTTTTCTTTTCTTCCTTCCTTCCTTCTTCCTTCTTCCTTCCGTTTTTTTCTTTTTTCTTTAAAAACTACAACAGGAGAACTTGCTCAGCCCTGCAAAATTTCTTTCTTTCTTTCTTTCTTTCTTTCTTTCTTTCTTTCTTTCTTTCTTTCTTTCTTTCTCTCTCTCTCTCTCTCTCTCTCTCTCTCCTCTCTCTCTCATCTCTCTCTCTCCTCTCTCTCTCTCTCTCTCTCTCTTTCTTTCTTTCTTTCTTTCTTTCTTTCCCATTTCACCACCCAAGCATCTCTGGCTTATTAAGTAAGCAGCTTATAGCAGTCATAGGTGCAGCTATAAATTAAATTCTTACTCCATGGTTGCAGCGTGACTTACTTTTTTCTACCGGCTATTGTTTTTTCCTCAAAATTTCATTTTTATTTTTTGTTTGATACGAAAAAAGGCACAAGGAGTTTCCAGTCGGTACTAAACTTAGATAACTCGCCACGCTGAGTTTCTCTTCCACTTTCCACCATCGGATAGCAGGTTTTTCAAAGCCCCAAACTTCCTGCCTGTTGCATGTCTCCAAACCACAATAGGGGAACTTCCCCCACCCCTGCAAAATTAAACTAATGTATGATTCACCAAGATCTGAGTGATTATCTAAATGCTGACAGGCGTAAAACCAGTGGTTGGCTTTTAAAGAATTTCCCTCTCAAGAAACATGAAGCTTGTATGATGACCAAGGGCATTTAAAAAAAAACAAAAACAAAATGTTGGTTTAATGTCACTTTCTGCACATTTTCGGTTCCCAAATTTGCTTCTCCCCTTCCTGCCTAGCTGCTGATTTAATCACATGGTGACTCTCACTTCATCCTGGTTTGTTTAGATGCTTGCTCAGCCCTTTGTGGATAATCACACCAAAAAAAAAAAAAAAAAAAAAAAAGGGAACAGGAAAATGTATGCATCTCTTTTTAGAAGTCCGGACGAGAATTTTGTCCTCTGGGTTAAGAGTTGAGCAATTGAGAGATATTTACATTGGGCTACTTGTGTTTGATTTGCGTTTATTATTATTATTTAGATTACTTTGGCTCTTTGTTTGATTTGGGCTTCAGGCAGAAGAAGACCCCAACCACTCTCTACCAATGGAAACTCAGAGTAGTGGTGCTCTCTGAATCTGGTTGTTTTCTTGAAGACGTTTCATGACCCAGCTAGGTAACATCATCAGGACTAGAAGGGAGTAAGATTTGCTCTCTGTTGTATATAAACAGTGTTGGTGGAAGCGATCTTGGTTGTTCCTTGATTAGGCTGTTTATTGTTAGCTGCTTTATCTTGAGTTGGTAGTTCCTTGATTGGCATATGGTTTACTTCTTGATTGTTGGCCTAACGTAAACCTTGGTGTTCATCTCTGCTCATCTGGATGTTGATTTGCTGATAAGATACTTGGATCTTTTTGTTTCCTTTATGGCTTTTTGATTGTCTCTTTTGAAGGGTGTCTAGAAGTTGTTTATCTCTGTCTGTGCCTGTTGAAGGCTGGTTTGCCTGAGTGTTAAGCTTCCAGGAATTCCCTAGTGTTTTTGGACGTGACTTGGTCTAGGATAGTAGTTCTCAATCTGTGGTCCACAGGCCCCTTGGGTGGGTGCGATGTCATCATATAGGGGGTCCATGAAGGTTTGAAGAAATGTTATGAAGTCTTGGGGATCCATAGCCCTGGTCCATGGCCCCAAAAGGTATTTAAAAGGGGGGGTCCGTGGTGAAGAGAAGGGTGAGAACCCCTGGACTAGAAGATCTCCACAGTTTTCCAGTTTTCAAGGTTTTCTTCTTAATTTCACATCGGTCTTCTGTGCCTCTCTGAATCCATCCAGCCTAACAGGAGACAGGAAGAGCGAGAGATGGTTCCTCCGAGCATCCCACCAAGAAGGTGACCTCCACATGTCCATTGTCTCTTCCAGTGTTGGCCTACATGCAGTTTGTAGAAGACTACTCGGAACCTCAGCCTTCCATGTTCTACCAAACTCCGCAGAACGAACACATCTACCAGCAGAAGAACAAGCATCTCATGGAGGTCTATGGCTTCAACGACTCCTTCAGCAGTGCGGACTCTGGCCAGGATCTGCCCCCCCCACCGGCTCTCCCCCCCAAACAGAGACAACTGGTAAGTCCTATTTATTTATGGTTCTGCTCCGTCTTGGTTGAGTTCCTTCTTTGCCCATCCTGAGAAAATGAGATAGGGCGTTTTTTTGGGTTTGTGGTTCACATTCCAGCGCGATTATTTTGAGCTTGGGACTTTGTTTTGGGAGGGCGGGTTGAGTTCTGTTTTATTATGCTTCATTTATTTATTTTTAAAACACGTTTTAATTAATTTTCCAATTTTACAAAGCTCCAAGTGTTAAGGAAGCAACATGGTGATTGGGTAGTCCATAATCAAATAACAAGCTCTTTCATGTTACATCATCAAAAGTTTCCTCTCTCTTTCCCTTGGCTATTGTATCACATTCAAATGAATACATTGCTAATTATAACTCAGTCGGTTAAGACATGTATCAAATATATTTTTTTTAACTTATACACCTTCGTGTCCTGTTTTTTTGAATTTTACCTAATTTCAATTACAGTATTTCAGTTAGCTTAATATCCATAGTCTTTAGGGTTTGCGGAGCCCAAAGGTCCCTTAGCCGATTACCAAATAATTGTCATATCTAAAATACATTTATTATTTACTCAGATGAATTCTTACTTTATCTCACAAACATATTCTATTTCTCATCCGAATACCTCATCACTTACTAATAAAATACAAGAAGCAACGGATGGAAACGGATCAAGGAGAGAAGCAACCTGGAACTAAGGAGAAACTTCCTGACAGTTAGAACAATTAACCAGTGGAACAGCTTGCCACCAGAAGTTGTGGGTGCTCCAACACTGGAAGTTTTTAAGAAGAGACTGGACAGCCATTTGTCTGAAATGGGATAGGGTTTCCTGCCTGAGCAGGGGGTTGGACTAGATGACCTCCAGGGTACCTTCCAACTTTATTATTATTATTATTATTATTATTATTATTATTATTATTATTATTATTATTATTATTATTATTATTATTATTATTATTATTATTCTAGTGACTATTTTTTATTTCCCTTATAGATCTAAATCCTAAATATTAAATCAATTAGTATCTTTTATCATGCTTTATTGCATTGAATGTTCATAGCCCATCCACAGCTGGTGCCTTCTTCCAAGTTCCACCTCCATCACTGACACAGAACGTAGAATAATAGGGTCTTCTAGTCCAATCCATGCAAAAGGCCATTATGGACAAAGGACTGTCCAGTCTCTTCTTGAAACCCCGCCCCTCCCCCCCCACTTCCAGAGGGAAGCCGCAAGCGGAGATTAAACCCAGTTGCAATTCACATTGGAACACAAAGGACCCTGAAGACATGAAGCCAGGGAGAACCAACAATTCACAGGTCCCAGGAGATCCCCTTGCAATGCTTCTGAACCTAGAGAAGTCAAGCTTGATTCTGCAAAGTGGAACGAGCAAGCTTTGGGTGGTGGCAAAAGCACCAGAGTGTAATTAACCGGGGTGGTGGGTGGTATTCTGTGACTCAGTTTCCCCAGCGATGTGCTCTTGCAGTTAAGCATTTTGTTCCTCTGTTTCTTTTCTCGCCTTCTAAGGACTACCTGCAACTTCCCCTTGCTTCCCTTTTCTCTCTTTTTTCCATTTGGGGTTATTATTATTTTTTCTTTGTTTGTTTCTTTTTCTGATTTCAATCATTTCCCCCCCCTTTTTGGGGGGGGGAAAAGAAAATCAGATCCTTCGCCGTTCCCCCTCTCCTCTCTTGCCACGTTGTTTTTTTTTTCAGAAAGCAAATATTAATCAATCCGCCTCTTTGCCGGAGTTTGCCGGTTTCCGACTGTTGGATGTACAGGTAGCCCTTGACTTGCCAAACCAAAAGGGTGAGCAAGGTTTCTGTGGCTTAAGACTTTGCTTGTCTGCACCCACCATAAGGATGAGTCAGCGGCCAAGCCTCTGAATTTGGATCCCGTGTGACCGCGGGGGGAGGCTGCAAAAAGCAGGCGCAAGTCCCTTTTTCCCCACTGCCGTTGTAACTTTGAACCGTCACTAAACGGACGGCTGTCAATCAAGCACTGCTTGTAAAGGGTTTCCTGCTTGAGCAGGGGGTTGGACTAGATGACCCCCGAAGTCCCTCCCAACCCGGTCCTTCACGGCCACTGTATGAACTGTTTTGTACGTCGAAGGCTGCCTGTGTTTGGATAGAAAAAGAATCCGGCATTGTAGGCTCGGAAGGGCGCCTTAGAGGTCCTCTAGCCCAGCCCCCCGCCCTCCTCCCAAAGCAGGCGCTGGGTTTAATCTCTCACCGATGTAGGTTGTTCTTCTTTCTTTCGTCTTTCTTCCTCTCCTTCTTTCTCTCCTTCCCATAGGCTTCTTTCGCTGCTCCCTTCTCTTCTGTCTCCTACTGTGTCCAGCCATCTAAGGGCCCCCTGGCCTCCGAGGAGGTCTGCTCGGGCCAGGGTCTCAGCGTATCCGTCTCTAACTCCTTACTCCAGCAGAATAGTTCCTTTCCCGCGCACTCGGTGAGTTACTAACGGAAACTTTTCCTTTCGCAGCTTGCTTCCTCTCACTGTTTTTCAAAATATATATTTATTCATCACGAAAGAAGGCGAATCACCAGGAGCCTCATGTAGCTACTTATATAACCCCCTCCCCCACTCTCTAGCACTGTTGATGTTCCAATACAAGAGACCCATTTGTGAACTGTGGAGCCCTTGGGGCTCTCAGAGCTGGCTGGTTTTCTTGCAGACGTTTCATGACCCAGCTGGGGAACATCTTCAGTGTTAGGAGGGAGTGGGGTGTGTGGAGTGCAGGAGAAGGAGGGGGGGAGGAAGAGGGGGAGGAGGACTCTGGGATCCTGGGTGCTCTCTGAGCTTGGTGGTTTTCATGCAGACGTTTCGTTACCAAACTAGGTAACATCATCAGTGCTAGAAGGGAGTAGGGTTTGTGGAGAAGAGGAGGAGGAGGAGGAGGAGGAGGAGGAGGAGGAGGAGGAGGAGGAGGAAGACTGTGGGGTCCTTGGTGCTCTCTGAGCTTGGTGGTTTTCATGCAGACGTTTCGTTACCAAACTAGGTAACATCATCAGTGCTAGAAGGGAGTAGGGTTTGTGGAGAAGAGGAGGAGGAGGAGGAGGAGGAGGAGGAGGAGGAGGAGGAGGAGGAGGAGGAGGAGGAGGAGGAAGACTGTGGGGTCCTTGGTGCTCTCTGAGCTTGGTGGTTTTCATGCAGACGTTTCGTTACCAAACTAGGTAACATCATCAGTGCTAGAAGGGAGTAGGGTTTGTGGAGAAGAGGAGGAGGAGGAGGAAGAGAAGGAGCTTAGTAACTCTTCCTCTTTTACAGCCTGTAAGTAGACTTCTCTGGTAGCCCAAGAGTGAGTCACTCAAATGTTTCCACGCAGACATTTCATGACCCAACTAGGTAACATCATCAGTGCTAGATGTTCTCCTTCAAACTTGAAAGCAGGTGGTAAGGCAGAGGCCGATGAGGTCCATGATTCCCAGCGCATTTTCCCAACGTTGCCCAGCTCAAGAGCCAAAGGAAGGGAACGGAGGAAACGGGAAGGTCCAATTTCGTAAGCCTCAGTCCCGTCAGGCGAAACAGCCGTTCCCTGGCCTCCCGCCACTTGCAGATGGACCCCCGTTTGCCAAAGGCCCTTTTTACGTTTCTGTCCTTCGTTCTAGATACTCTTTTTTTAAGGTCAGTTTTTTTTCCTGCAAAGGGAGAACCTTCACTCGGTTCTCTGCATCGCTTTGGCCTCTGAGTTCTTCGCAAAATTGAGCCTGCAACGTGGAAAGGGCTCAGATGCTCAAAGGATGCTCAGAGACTTCCTCGCCGAAGTGGTACCTATTTATCTACTCGCAGTTGCATGCTTTCGAACTGCTAAGGTGGGCAGGAGCTGGAGCGAGGAACGGGAGCTCGCCCCGTCACGAGGCACTCGGGTCTTGTCCCCTTTTCCAGCTGACAAGCTGAGTGTCTTTAACCACTGCGCCGTGGCGCTACTGTGTACATTGTTCTAATTTCTTTTCTCTGTCTTTTTCTCTCCTCTCCTCCCCTCCTCTTCTCCCGCTCATCTCCTTCCCCCCCCGGCCCCAATTCTATCCTTTCCCGTTGACTTGGCGCCGTCCCCCCCTTCCACGTCACCTACCTCCTCCTGTCTTCCCAGTACAAATCGGTCTTCAGGTCTTTCTCCCAAGACTTCCTGCCTCATGGCCAAATCCCCGTCCTCTCTCCCTTTCTTTCATCGACCGTGGCCACTTCCTCCTCTCCTCAGACTTTTCCACCTGCACACCAGGCTCCGATCTCCGACCCGGCGGCAGCGCCATCCACGTCTGGCCAGCCCCTTGGCACCATGGAGCGGCCATCTTCTTGTTCTTCCTCTTCTTCCTCCTCCTCCTCCTCCTCCTCCTCTTCTTCTCAAGACAGCAGCATAACCAAGACTGTTTCTGTCTCACTTTCTCTCACCGAATCTCTCCAGAAGTCTTTGGTGAGAACCCGGATGGGGGCCGTGGGGAGGGCGGCCCAGTTTTAGCTGGCTTAGCTTTCTGCGGGCAGTTCGGACACTGAGCAAGGTAGTCCTCAACGTATGACCACAGTTGAGTCCAAAATTTCCATCGCTAAGCGACACATTCGTGTGAAGTGAGCTTTGCCCCATTTTAGCACCTTCCTTGCCAGCGTCGTTACGTAAATCACTGCAGTTGTTAAATTAAGTCACCCAGCTGGCTTTCATGGCTAAGGCCGGATTAGAACTCACCGTCTCCTGTTGATTGGCCCAAGTCATCCAATCGGCTTTCATGCATAAAGTGGTACTAGAACTCACTGTCGCCTGGTGATTGGCCCAAAGTCACCCAGCTGGCTTTCGTGCCTATGGTGGGACTAGAATTCACCATCTCCTGGTGATTGGCCCAAAGTCACCCAGCTGGCTTTCACGCCTAAGGGCAGGACTAGAACTCACTGTCTCCTGGTGATTGGCCCAAAGTCACCCTGGTGGCTTTCATGCATAAAGTGGTACTAGAAGTCATTGTCTCCTGGTGATTGGCCCCAAATCATCCCATCGGTGTTCGTGCCTAAAGTGGGACTAGAACTCCCCATCTCCTGGTGGAGGGGCCTAAAGTCACTCAGAGGTTTTCACGCCTAAGGTAAAACTAGAACTCACCATCTCCTGGTGATTGGCCTGGAGTTGTTCAGCTGCCTTTCATGGCTAAAGCAGAACTAGAATTCACCACCTCCGGCTTAACCAGTACACCAAACTGGTTCTGTTAATATTAAAGAGTTCCCCCTTTTGGTCTGCCATCTCCAAATAGCTAGAGCATGTGCGGGAGCCCATCTCGGGCCACCTGTCCCACCGTGCTTTGCTGAGGGTGCTGCGTTCCTCCTGCCAGGTGGGGATCACCCCTTTGCCTCCCTTCCCTTCTGTCTCTGTAGAGTGACAACGTTGGCGCGGCGGCAGGGGAGGGTGAATACGTCAATCTGTATTCCTCGGGTCAAAGCAATGGGGAGCTTCTCCCTTCCTACTCTGAAGGAGTAAGTAAAACCAGGAGGAGCATCGGCAATGGCTACGCATGCCTACTGGGAAGGAGGAGCAGGGAAGCTGTGGGTCTGGTTTCTCCTCCCCTGCCAGCATTCAGGACCTGAACTCTTGTGTATAAACAGGGAGCAAGTCACACTCAGTAGCACTGAGGATGTTACCCAGTTGGGTCATGAAACATCTGCATGGAAACCACCAAGCTCAGAAAGCATCAAGGATTCCCCAGTGTTCTCCTCCTCCTCCTCCCCTCCTCCTGCTTCCCCCCTCTTCTTCCTCCTCACAAACCCCATTCCTTTCTAGCATTGATAACGTTACCTAGGTGGGTCATGAAACGTCTGCAAGGAAACCACCAAGCTTAGAGAGCATCAAGGACTCCCCAGCGTTCTTCTCCTCCTCCATGTCTCCTCCTCCTCTTCCTCCTCCTCCTCCTCCTCCTCCTCCTCCTCCTCTTCTTCTTCTTCTTCTTCTTCGTCTTCATCTTCGTCTTCTTCATCTTTTTCTTCTTTGTCTTCATCTTCGTCTTCTTCATCTTTTTCTTCTTCTCCTCCTTCTCCTTCTCCTCCTTCTCCTTCTTCTTCTTCCTTCTCCTCGCAAACCCCATTCCTTTCTAGCATTGATAACGTTACCTAGGTGGGTCATGAAACGTCTGCAAGGAAACCACCAAGCTTAGAGAGCATCAAGGACTCCCCAGCGTTCTTCTCCTCCTCCATGTCTCCTCCTCCTCCTCTTCCTCCTCCTCCTCCTCCTCCTCTTCTTCTTGTTCTTGTTCTTGTTCTTCTTCTTCTTCTTCTTCTTCTTCTTCTTTGTCTTCATCTTCGTCTTCTTCATCTTTTTCTTCTCCTCCTCCTTCTCCTTCTCCTCCTTCTCCTCCTTCTCCTTCTTCTTCTTCCTTCTCCTCGCAAACCCCATTCCTTTCTAGCACTGATAATGTTATCTAGTTGGGTCATGAAATGTCTGCATGAAAACAACCAAGCTCAGAGAGCACCAAGGACTCCACAGTCATTCTCCTTCTCCCTTTCTCCTCTTTCCTTTCTCCTCCTCCTCCGCCTCCGCTCTAGTACTGATAACATTATGTAGTTGGGTCATGAAACGTCTGCCCGGAAACAACCGAGGACCCCACAGTTCAGCCTGAGCTATAAACATTCTCTTGCAATCATACCTGGACTCCATTAGGCTCCCCTGTTTTCTTGCATAATGCTGACATTTCAGGGGTGGCTTGTACCAAACTGATTTTAAAATTCCTATCCAGAATCAGAAAAGCATGTCTTTTTTTCTTTTAACCCCCGCTGCTAAGGACTTTCCTATCCTCCTCTGTGGGTTTTTAACTTCCTCTCTGACTATCGCACTGCCTAGTAAATGTAAATTCTTTATTTTAACATCTTTGTAGAAGGATTCGTTGGAGAGAGGGAGGGCGCCAGAACTGACGAAGCGACCGGGTTTCTTAGCAAATAGAAAATTGGTTTTCACCTTTTTTTTTTTTAGTGCCTTTGAACAGTCACTAAATGAACAGTTGCAACTGGAAGACTGGCCTATAATGCAAGTCTTTGTTCTATCTCCGACTTTTTTCCCCCAGGAAACTCCAGTAATTAAAGATGACCACACAAAAGAAGCAGCATCTCTGAGTGGGACCCCAGGGAAGGAAAACCACGAGAACGAAAGGTGAGGTTTAATACAGACAGCTTATGATCACGATTGAGCCCAGAATTCATGTCACTAAGCGAGACAGCTGAGTTGGTTAAACCTTTGAACGAGCTCCAATGTCTTCCAGGAGAACTAGAAACCTCCTTTCAATGCAGTGCATCCACATTTGTCTTATCCCTCCAGGCCGCAAAAGTCACTGGACTCTTTGGAGAATCCTCAGATGGAGGAGGAAGTTGACGAATTGTCCCTGGTTAACCACACCGAAATCATGTCCAGGCTGACCTTGAGACAGGAAGTAAGTTGTGAACGTCCCCTTTCGAGTTTCTTGGTTGCTTTCAGATTGTGCTCTGGAACTAGGCTAATTTCTTTCTCTGTCGATGCAGTCCTGGGCTGCATTAACAGAGGGATAACATCCAGAGCACGAGAAGTCCTGCTTTTCTACTACACTGGTGAGGCCACTCCTGGAACAATACGGCATCCAGTTTTGGTCACCACGATACAAAAAAGATGCTGAGACTCTAGAAAGAGGGCAGAGAAGAGCAATAAAGATGATGAGGGGACTGGAGGCTAAACGGTACAATGAATAGTTAAAGCAACTAGGTATATCCTGGTAGCCCACTAGTTGTATGCAGCATTGCAGGCTAACTTTGCCCACAGCCAGGAGTTTGATCCCGACCGGCTCAAGGTTGACTCAGCCTTCCATCCTTCTGAGGTGGGTAAAATGAGGACCCTGATTGTTGAGGCGAGATGCTGACTCTGTAAACCGCTTAGAGGGCTGAAAAGCACTGTGCAGTGGTAGATAAGTGCTATTGCTATTGCTATGTCCAGTGTGATAAAGAGAAGGACGAGGAGGGACATGGTAGCAGTGTTCCAATATCTCAGGGGCTGCCCCAAAGAAGAGGGAGTCAAGCTATTCTCCAAAGCATCTGAGGGCAGGACAAGAAGCAACGGGTGGAAACTAACCAAAGAGAGAAGCAACCTAGAACTTGGGAGAAACTTCCTGACAATGAAAACAATCAGTGGAAATGCTCGCCGCCAGAATTTGTGGGTGCTCCATCCCTGGAGATCCTCAAGAAGAGATGAGACAGCCATTTTGGAATGGTTTCCTCCTTGAGCAGGGGGTTGGACTAGAGCACCTCCAAGGTCCCTTCCAACTCTTGTTATTCCATAGTTCTCAGTCCCTCAAAGGATTTCTTTCACAACCCCTATTTGGATATTTGGGAAGCTTGACCTTTCTTAGTTTGAAGCCATGCAAGGTGGGTTCATAAGATGGATGCCGGTCAGTTTGCAGACCTGTTCAGGAAACGCACAATGACCGCATCCAAAGGAAATTGGTGCATCATCTCTTAGTGGGGGTTTTTTGTGTGGGGGGAATTCTCTTCCGCTGCAGGGTGATGATGGTCCAGATGTCCGTGGGGGCTCAGGAGACATCCTCTTGGTGCACGCGACGGAGACGGCCACGGTGGAGGGGACGGTAAAAGGTAAGAGGGAACATGGGCTCGCCCTGATGCAACTAGTGTGAGATTTTGCCATTGAGACACAGGAAGGATTTTGGAAGGAGATCCTTGAAAAGTTGCTCAGAGTCACCCAGCTGGCTTTCATGCCCAAGGCCAGACTAGAACTCCCTGTCTCCTAGTTTCTGGCCTGCTACCTTAACCACAAGCCCAATCTGGCTCTAGAGATTCAGTTTTTTAAGTTTTCAACCTATTTTTTGCATGCCACCCAGGGTCCCCCTGCGAGAGAGAAGGACGGCTTCTAAATACGATCGGTAAAACAAATCAATGAATAAAATATCCACTCTCCATCCTGAGCTATATTATGGTCTGGAAGACGGGTGTAATGGTCAGCCGGGCTTTCTAATCATGGCTTCCCAGGTTGCTATGTTGTGGAGTTGTGTTTGCTGTCTTTCCTTTGCCCAACTCTCATCTCTCTGGATGCTCCTGGCCCATTAGGGTCACGAATGCTTAGAAATTCATCCCGGATGGAAGTGGCGATTCCCCCCAACTTCAGGCCGAGAAGACCCCCCTGCTTGATCAGAAGATGAATTAATTTCTATTTTTGTTCCTCTTTTCTTCCTCCCTCAACCAGACTTGGTGCTTTACTGCGAAGCCTTCTTGACAACTTACCGGACGTTCATCTCGCCAGAAGAGCTGATAAAAAAACTACAATACCGATATCCTTTTGGGGAAGGGGGTAGACAAAATGGGGTTGGGGGGCGACTTTCCCCACCCCGGGATCTTGAGAAGTGCACGGTGCTGGATATTGTCTTGTTAGATGACACCTTCACCTACAATGTCCAAGGGTCAGCGCTTAGACCAACTTCCACGCTGTAAAACCACAAGAAGTAAAGTCCTAATCCAGACTCAGCTGAAAGATTCCATGTGCGCATCCGTTTCCTTTCCAGGTACCAGGAAAACAGTTTTGGACAGGACTTTGGAGGTCTTCTAGTCCAACCCCCTGCTCAAGCAGGAGACCCTATGCAAGCAGTCCTCAGCTTACAACTATGGATCATTCAGCGCCGAAAAGAGTGACTTATGACCGTTTTTCACACTTAAGACTGTTGCAGCCTCTCCAGGGCCAGACCAGAGCAGACCAAATTAATACAGAACTGGTTTGTCATTGTCTTCTAAACCAGCCTGTCCAATCTTGGCAACTTTCGAGGCTCGTGGACTTCAGCTCCCAGAATTCCCCAGCCTACGTGCTGACTGCAGAATTCTGGGAGTTGAGGTCCATACGTCTTTAAGGTTGCCAAGGTCGGACACCCCTGTTCTAAATCGTTGTCTCACTTGCCAGTGTAGTCTACAGCTTTGGAGATTCCCAGCCAGGAATTTGATCCTACTAAGACCAGCAGTGTTGGCTGGTTGTCACCACCTGTTGTAACTTCTTTAACTCACCCTCCAACATATGAGAAGTTTTGTCACTGTCCAGACAACAATAAGAAACGAGTCAGCAAGAATACTTTTTTTGTTCTGGTCCGAGTGGTGGATGAATTATGGTAAGGGGAAACACTGTTAAAAATGGGTTTTTTGGGGAGGGGGGACTTGGATTTGATCTGCAGAAGAAGAACAAGCTAGAACCAGACATGGGTTCTAGGTCACCCAATAGTCAATATGCTAAATGTATTCGTGTATTAAACTTCGCTACCTATAAAATAAACATAGTATATGATCTGTGACTTGTTAGGTGTCTTTTAACGGATCTGAATCTTCTGCAGATGTAGCTGCTTGGGCTGTCCAATTTCCTCCTCTAATCATGAGGACTAGCCCATTGAAGATCTAGTTTTAAGATCGTGAGGGCTAAGATGTGGAAAATCTCATTTAAGTTCAGAGAAAGCTTCTCAGGACCCCAATCGAGTTCCACCTTGGGGATCCACAGAAGCGTCGCCTCCACTGCTCCTTGGTGGATCTGAAGGGTAGGCGTCACCGGATCGCTTTCTTTTCCAGTTTGGTAGAGCTGACCGAGGAGATCCTGAAGCTGCTGATGGAACTGGTCTTCCGCTTGGTCTGCAACGGAGAGCTCAGCCTTGCCCGGGTCCTGCGCAAAAATATCCTGGACAAAGTCAATCAGAGGAAAATGCTGCGTTACACCAACTCCATCAAGCCTTTGGCAGCCCGATGGGTGGCAGCGAGGTAAGATGGGCGGCCAGCTTCACGGGGCAGAACCATAGGGGGGGGGGAAACCCAGAAACTTTACTAAGGAAGCTGCAGTCCAGATTGCTTAGCCAATGACAGAAATTCATCCTTTCTGCAGTCAAGGAGATGAGATAACCAGGATGTTGAATGTCATGTTTAGCCCGTCATTTCATGTTTGTTTGGGGGGTTTTTTTCCCCTCCTTTTGAAGAGTGAATATATCTACCCTTCTCAATAAATCTGTTTCTTGTCTCATTGTTTCTCTTTTCCAGGCCTGGCACCCTCCATGATTTTCACAGCCACGAAATTTCAGAACAGCTCACGCTCCTTGACGCCGAGCTGTTTTATAAGATTGAGGTACGGAAACGATGCATCAACATTAACCACCAGCGTATGATCTCAACCATCCCTAACTCTAGGCGTCCCTGTTGCGTGTGTGTTTGCGGATGTTTTTTTTAAAGGCCCTATCAAGTCCAAGGAGGGTGCCCGTTGCATCTCTGCACAATGCCTGTATCTTCAGCATGTTCCCTTTCCAATCAAAGGAGTAACTGGTTTCTAAAATCATTTCTGGTTCTTCCTGCCCAAACAACCACACAGAGGTCCCCTCTCTCCATGTGCCCGTTGTATCTGTGCATAACTCCCTGTTCAAATGACCTACTGTTGCCCAGTGGTGCCATCCTGGTTGTGGGGAGAAGTCACCCCCGGGGTGCAGATATCAAACACCTGCCTTCGAAGGAGACTAGACTAGAATAAAGAATGGAATGGAATGGAATGGAATGGAATGGAATGGAATGGAATAGAATAGAATAGAATAGAATAGAATAGAATAGAATAGAATAGAATAGAATAGAATAGAATAGAATAGAAGTTGATACTGCAGTAATGGAAGAGCTATCTAACTTTTCTATGTCCTCTTCATCCTTTTCAGATCCCTGAAGTTTTACTCTGGGCAAAGGAACAGAATGAGGAGAAAAGTCCCAACTTGACGCAGTTTACCGAGCACTTTAATAATATGTCTTACTGGTAAGAGAGAACAAGGGTTCCGGTGTGTTTCCCAACAGCTATGAAAGCCAGCTAGGTGATTTTGGGCCTATCTATCTATCTATCTATCTATCTATCTATCTATCTATCTATCCATCCATCCATCCATCCTCTCATCTATCATCTATCTATCTATCTATCTATCTATCTATCTATCTATCTATCTATCTATCTATCTATCTATCTTCTATCTAGCCATCCATCCATCCATCCATCCATCCATCCATCCATCCATCCATCCTCTCGTCTGTCTGTCTGTCTATCTATCTATCTATCTATCTATCTATCTATCTATCTATCTATCTATCTATCTATCTATCTATCTATCTATCTATCTATCTATCTATCTATCTATCTATCTATCTATCTATCTTTTTAAAAAAAGCTGGACTCAGTTTCCCCCTGTATAAGAAATTTAAGACGTCTGATCAATTTTGTAAAATCTTTTTCTAATCCGCAGGGTCCGTTCGATAATCATGCAGCAGGAAAAGTCTCAAGATCGAGAGAGGCTGTTGCTGAAATTTATCAAAATCATGAAGGTAAAGCTCCGGCTGGGGATGGCTGGGGGAGGGGGAGGGAAGAGGGCTGCCACAGGTAAGCAAGGTAAGGAGCACAACTGCCTCGATTCTCCCTCTCGCCGCAGCACTTACGGAAACTCAACAATTTCAATTCCTACCTGGCCATCCTCTCCGCGCTGGATTCGGCCCCCATTCGGCGTCTGGAGTGGCAGAAACAGACCTCTGAGGTGGGTTGCTTTCACTTTTGACGGGGGGGGGGAGTGTCCCTCGGCTTACGACCACAGCCCAGCCCAACATTTCTGTCGCTAGGTGGGACATTCATTAAGGGGGTTTTGCTCCACTTCGTGACCTTTCTCAGCACGGTTGCAAAGAGAATCGCTGCAAGTTGTTAAGTTAGGAACGCAGCTGTTAAATCAGCGGTTCTCAACCTTTTCCGGGGCTCAACCCCGGCCCGCATCTCACATGCGCAGCATGACGGCCCGCATCGCAAAGGGGGAAAAAATGACCGACCAAAAAAAAAATGGCCAACCCAAAAAAAATGGCCGACCCAAAAAAAAATGGCCGACCAAAAACAACAACAAAAAAATATGGCGGACTGCGGTGTTTGGCGACCCCCGTGAAATGGTCATTCGACCCCAAATGGGGTCGCGACCCACAGGTTGAGAACCGCTGTGTTAAATGAATTCTAGCTTCCCCAGGACGCTGCAACCATCATAAATATATTTCTCCTTGCACTCTCTCTCTTTTTCCCTCTCTTTCTCTTTCTCTCTCTTTCTTTTTCTTTTTTCTTTTTTCTCTTTCTCTCTTTCTCTTTCTCTCTTTTTTCTCTTCTCTTTTTCTTTTTCTTTCCTCTTTTTCTCTCTTTCTCTCTTTTTCTCTTTTTCTTTCTCTTTTTTTCTCTTTCTCCCTCTCCCTCCCTCCCTCTCTCTCTCCCTCTCTCTCTCTGTGTTTGTGTGTGTGAGAGAGAGTGTGTATAATAAAGAGTTTGATGATGCCGCACTCCAGTTCTTCCAAGCTAGCCCAACTCGCCAGACCCAAAGTTAAGATGACCAAAGTAACAATAATTGGAAGTCTATTTTTCTGTCATTTAAGAACATTTTGTGCGGCTGCCCACTCCGTCCCTCCCACTCTGGTCAGCTTACAAAAATAACATTCATGGAAATTGGCCCTCGTGACCGAGCAGAAGACCTTGACTGAAGCCCAGCCGAGTTCTAACTTCAAGCAGTCGCTAAACAGATGCTTGTAAGTCAAGGACTATCTAAACCTTTCTTCTTCTTTTTTCTAGGGCTTAGCGGAGTATTGTACTCTGATTGACAGTTCGTCTTCCTTCCGGGCTTACCGGGCTGCTCTGGGTGAGGTTGAACCCCCTTGCATCCCATACTTGTGAGTAGCTACACAACCCTTCTTTTTTTTTCCTTCCATCTCTTTGGAGAACATCACAAAAGCCATCTCTTCAACCTGAGCCTAACCCATTGAGAACACCAGCCCGGTCATTAAGTGAAGCTCTTCCCCTTTCCCCTCTCCTGCTCCAGGGGCTTGATCCTGCAAGACCTGACTTTCGTGCACCTGGGAAACCCCGACTACATTGACGGCAAAGTCAACTTCTCCAAGCGATGGCAGCAGTTCAACATCCTGGATAACATGAGGCGGTTCCAGCAAGTGTAAGCGGGGGTGTGCGTGTGTGTGTGTCCCTGCTTCTTTGGCCCGTGGCTTTCTTGTTCCCCGTGCCCACGTTTCGGGATGTCGGGATCCCCTTTTGCGACAGTCAAAGTCAACAGGGGGAGTGAGATTCATTTAACAAACACATGACTAACTTAACTGCAGTGATACACTTAACAATGCTGGTAAATGGGGCAAAAGTCACTTAACAAACGTTTCACTTAGCGAGAGAAAAATTGGCCTCAATTGTTATCTTAAGTGGGGGAGACTGCCTGTATTTTATAACACTTAAGGGTTGACCCAACTTGGGTCCATTCTGGTCTAAACGGCCCCTCTCTCGCTGATCTTTGCAGGCATTACGACATCAAACGCAACGATGACATCATCTCCTTTTTCAACGACTTCAGCGACCATCTGGCCGAGGAGGCCTTGTGGGAACTGTCACTCAAAATCAAACCCCGAAACATCACGCGGCGGAAAACAGACCGGGAAGAGAAGACTTAGGAAGGGGGCAAAGCAGGAAGGCTGTGGGCATCCGATTGGGACTGGCGACGAGCTCGAAGCCTTGGCACTCCGCACAGACCTCTCTCCCCTCCTTTGATCTTTCTCCATCACTTCTGGGCTCTTGAACATCGCCTTCCCGGTCTGGAAAGTGAGGGATGGAAAAGAATCGGAAGGGTTGACTTCCAGCTTGGCCAAATGTCAAGTTGTACTCAAGGTGTATGAGAGGGGGGGGAGGGGGGCAGATCAGCCAGCCTACATTTTTTGCACACTCTCAAGTGGAGAAGAGAGACATAAACCAAGATCGCCACGGGGTAACCATGGGTGGGTTTGGCCAAGGGCATTTCCTGAAGAGCGTGCTGAGGAGAACCATCTCAGATACTTCCACTCTAGGGAAAAAAAGTGGGACAAGCTGAGCCAAGGAAGCTTGGAAGGGGTGGAGGTAAACTCTGCATCCTCCACCACCTTCCCTGTCAGAGACGGCATTGACCCGACAGCACCAGCTGACGTTGTCCTTCTGGAGCCCTCGTGAGAAGGGACAGAAGACCTTGTGGGGGGGGGGTTTCACCAACCGTCCTTCTCTCCATCTCTTCCCCGAACGTGAATCGCTTCTTCCTCCTATCTGAAACTCTAGTGTCATCTCTTCACTCTCCACCCCACCCTGACGTACGAATTTCCACGTGGGAAACAGGGAACGTCTAACTTAGCAACGGTACTAGCTTGTAAAGGCAGTAAATATGTAGAAAAAAACCTGTACACACACATGGGATCCTAGGACTGTTGCATTTTCATGGCGATGTGCATGTTTGAATTTGCCCGTGGATATTTTTTTCTTTCTTTTGTTTTTTGTTTTTTCCTTTGGGGAGGGCATTTGTCATTTTGTTTTGGTTGTTTTTAGTTGGTTATTAATATTATTTTTATTATTATTATTATTATTATTTTGGCAAGGAAACATTTTTTAAGAAAGGAAAATGGATAGGAAAGAGACAAAAAAAAATCTCCAGGCTGTGAAGGCATCAGCCAAGGCACAAGCCACAGTTAGGTCAAACCCATTGTGGGCAGAATTAAACCAGGTTGGTTGGGATCGTTGGGCTCCAGAGACAATGACTAAACCTAAATTTACTCCCGCCCCAATCGTTAAAATAAGAGGCAGCGTCCCCTTGAAGGTTCTCTTCCAGAGTACCTGCCAGATGTGTTGGACTATCACTCCCATGTGGCACAGCCGGTGTTTTGTCCTTCAGCTCCCCTCAGGGCCTGCTGGAGAAATCTTTAGGGCTTCTTCTGTTCTCTGCTCCTTGAAATCAGATACCCAAGACTCTTGCCTTCCCCATTTGGGAAGGTTGAGGTTTGGGGCGTAATTCGTGCTTCGTCTTTGATTTTCTCGCCTTGCTCACTGGCCAGAACTGAGGTGGCCTCTTTCCATGGCCGCTTGTCTCCTTCTCCATCACCCCTACCACCTTCTCTTCTTCCCCTTCTCTTTTTTCTCTGTCGCCATCTTTCTACTCCTCTTTTTCATTCTCTTTTCCTCCTCCTCTTCCTCCTCCTCCTCATTTTTCCTTTTCTCCATCATTATGATCCTTCTCCACATCCTCTTCCTCTCCTCATTTCTTCTCCCTTTTCTCCATCATTATGATCCTTCTTCTCTTCTCTTCTCTTCTCTTCTCCTCCTCGTTTCTCTTTCTCCATCATGATCCTCCTTTCCTCCTCCTTTCTCCTTTTTCTCCATCATGATCCTTCTCTTCCTCTTCCTCTCCTCCTTTCTCTATCATTATGATCCTCCTCATTTCTCCTCCTTTTTCTCCACCATTATGATCCTTCTCCTCTTCCTCTTCTCCGCCTTCTCCTCCTCCTCATGTCTCCTCCTTTTTCTCCATCGTTATGATCCTCTTCCTCCTCCTTTCCCCACCCCCTCCTCCTCCTCCTCCCCATGCTGGGGAATTCTGGGAGTGGAAGTCTACACATCTTCAACCTGCCAAGGTTGAGAATCACTGAGCTAGTGAGACCAGCGCTGAGGAAGGCGTGAAAGGAGAAAAAGGGAGCGATTCCGTTTGATTTTGAAAATCAAAAGAGAAGCCTGATAAACTTTTACAAAATTATCCTCGGTTATCTTAACTTGGCTGCCTCATCCGCCAGGTCTCCTGAGCCCAACACGGTGTATTTATGGCTCAACGGTGTAGATCCCCAACTTGCAAATAAAAAAAACCTGAAAACTGTTGTTGTTTTTTTTATATTCAAGGGAGAGGAGAAAAAAAACCCTAGTGAAAATAAACGCAGTTAAAGAACTCCACCTCTTCATGATTGTGCTTTTCCTGCAATGTTGCCTCTGCCCAGCAGCATATCGTAAAAGATCCGTTCTTACTTCTGTCGCCATCAGCGGTAACAAGGTTTTCAAAGCTCCACCCGTGAATTCAACATGCAAATGTATTTCCATCTATGCCAAGTTGAAAATAAGTAGTTGAGGAACTGATCAAAGAAATTCAGGGTTTGTTTTTTTTTGCCCTTTGCTATATCTCAAAAGCTTAGGCACTGTAGAGAAGACTGTTCTCATAAGCTCTCTGATTGTCTCTCTCTCTCTCTCATCTATCTATCTATCTATCTATCTATCTATCTATCTATCTATCTATCTATCTATCTATCTATCTATCTATCCATCATCTATTTCCTATCCATCTATCCGTATACTCATCTATCTCCTATCTATCCATCTATCTCTCCTGTCTGTCTGTCTGTCTAGCTATCTAGCTATCTCATCTGTCCATCTACCTTCCTATCTACCTACCTAATCTATCATTGATCTATGTATCTGTCCTGTTTGTCTATCATCTATCTCCTGTCCAATCTATCTTCCTATCTATTTACCTAATTTCTATTTATCATTGATCTATATATATGTCTGACTGTCTATATCTATCTATCTATATCTATTTCTATCATCTATTATATCTATATCATCTCTCTATCATTATCTATCTCTGTCATTTATATATCTATCATATCCATCCATCCATCTATCCATCCAATCTTTTTACCTATGCGTGAAGATCAGCTGCTGATCCCTATTACACCTGTAGGTCAGTGGTCAAATGATGGACACGAATGGGAAAAAATCCTTCAGGCATTTATTGTTCCTAAATTGAGCATCCTAAATAAAAGTTGGTATAGAATTGCTGATGTCTTCGCAGTGCCAGGCCCGATTGGATCTCAGGGTTTGAAGAACCCATGGATCAACATTCACCCTCCTGACTTGCCCCGGGGATAACCTGTGTAGCTTTTCCAATGAGGTTTTCTGGCATTTTCTTTAAACACTTCTTGGACCAGACTGTTCTTGTATTTCTTGAAATAGGACTAATGAAATAGCAATTAAGTCCATGGAATGGAATGGAATGGAATGGAATGGAATGGAATGGAATGGAATAGAATAGAATAGAATAGAATAGAATAGAATAGAATAGAATAGAATAGAATAGAATAAAGAAATTAGAATAGAATAGAAATAGAATATGAAATAGAAATAGAATATGAAATGAATAGAGTAGAATAGAATAGGAATAGAAATAGAATATGAAATGGAGAGAGTAGAGTAGAATAGAAAAAGAAAATGAAATGGATAGAGCGGGGGGGTGTCTCATCACTTTTTTAAGGACAATCGTTCTTGCAAGGTGTTGACGTGGTTGGTTTTGGAGAAGAGAAAGAAGCATCATTGTGAGAAACTGGTCCCCAAGCTGGCTGAAAATGGCAAAGACTCCACGCCACAACTTTGTAGGAAACTCTTAAGGTCCATCCCAACCCCCTTGGGTCATAGATACAGGGTCACCACCACGTAGACAATCCAGCCGATGGACACAAAGACGCCGAAGAAGAGGCTGAACAAGACGAGCGCGCGAACTTTGCGGGAGGCCACCACAGCTTGGATGAGGTCACCGCGTTTCAGAGCGGCCCGAGTCTGGGTGAGAAAGAAAACAGAGGATCTCAGATCAACGTCCACTTTAGCTGAGAAACAGGTGAGGAATACTGGATCTCTGTTCAACTTCTTCCTGGAAAGCCAGGCCAAGCGCAAGCAAGTCCTGGATGGAGGACCACAAGGGATCCCAAACTTTTCCGTTGCTAAATGAGGCAGTTAAGGTAGTTTTGCCCTGTTTTATGGCCTTTTTGGCCACAGTGATTAAGTGACTCAATCACTGCAGTTATTAAGTTAGTAACCTGATTGTTAAGTGGATCTGGCTTCCCCTTTTGACGTGCCAGAAGGTCACCAAAGGGAATCGCGTGACCCCGGGACACGGCGACCATCATAAATATGAGCTAGTGGACAGGTGTCCAAATTTTGATACTTGTGGCCACGGGGATCCAAGTGTGAAAAGTCACTTTTTTTTTCAGTGCTGGGGTAAGTTCAGACAGTTGCTAAACGAAAGGTTATATAAGTCAAGGGCTACTTAATAATAATAATAATAGTAAAGTTGGAAGGGACCTTGGAGGTCATCTGTCTGAGATGGTATAAGTTCTCCTGCTGGAGCAGGGGGCTGGACTAGAAGACCTCCAAGGACCCTTCCAGCTCTATTCTGTTCTGCTTACATATGTCTTTTTCTTCTGTTACTGAGCTAACAACTTTGATTTAGGTTCTGGGAGTTGAAGTCCACCCATCTCACAGCAAGGCTGGCCAGGCAATTGTGGGAGTTGAAGTCCCCCATCTTAAAGCAAGACTGGAGAATTCTGGGAGTTGAAGTCCACCCATCTTAAAGCATGGCTGGCTGGGGAATTCTGGGAATTAAAATCCACCCATTTTAAAGCATGTGAGTTCAGGAATGTTCCTAAACTTCAGCTTTTTCCTTTGCCGTAGCAGTACGTACCTCATGGGAATACACAAGTGCCATCAGTCCTGTGAACAAGCAGCAGAAAATTGTCACCAGCACAGATTCCACCATATAATCCTTGGGTGGCAGCCTCTGGTCACCAGCTTGGGGGGTCTCTCCAGGCCAGGCACTCTGGTACTGAAAGAAAAGCCAAAATTGAACCATCTTGAATTGAGAAGCTCGCCCAATTTTTTGTTTGATTAAGATACATCCCATCTTTCTTCAGAGGTTCTGATGATATTACCTAGCTGGGTCATGAAACGTCTGCAAGAAAACAACCAGATTTAGAGAGCACCAAGGACCCCACAGTCCTCCTCCTCCTCCCTGCAAACTGTGCTCCCTAACTAGCTCTGATGATGTTACCTAGTTGGGTCATGAAATATCTGCAAGAAAACCGCCAAGCTGAGGGTATCACCAAAGAGCCCACAGTTCACTCCTGCAAATACTCTCATGTATAAATTGCATTTCCCCTTATTTACAACTCACAATGGTGAAAGGATAAGGGCTGGATAATACGTTCGGCGGTTGGCTCAGGGCCTGGGGTGGAGCTGTTGGCTGGTAAAAGATGTAACTCCGTGGTGGAATGTCCGCTTGGAATGGTGGATACAAGTGAATGTCTTTAGGATCCGGTGGAGCATATGGTGGAGGTTCTTCTACGAAGCCTGGATTGATGGTTCCCATGTTCTGGAGATGATCTGATCCTGCTTGTTGGTTGGGCTGGGATGGGTCCTTCTGCTCCCTTGTGAATTTGGCAGGGGCTGCACTTCCTGGAGAAGGCTGGGCCTCTCCTTCTCTTTCGACATCCCTTGGGTGATCTGGAGGTGGGCTCGGACGGGGTTCTTCTCCATCCATGTTGGTGTCCTCCACACTTGGTGGGTCGAATGGAGGGAGGTTTCCCCACGGGTCCTACAATGAAGCAACAGCCCCCATAATAACCTTTGGCTTCTCTTTCTTAGTAAGTTGGATCATTTGGAAATATAAACAAACGGAAGGAAGGAAGGAAGGAAGGAAGGAAGGAAGGAAGGAAGGAAGGGAAAAAGAAAAGAGAAGGAAAAAGAAAAGAAAGAAGGGAGGAGAGGAGAGGAGGAAAAAAGAGGAAAGGAAGGAAGGAAAAAGGGAGGAGGGGAGGAAAAAAAGGAAGGAAGGGAAGGAAAAGGGGAGGAAAGAAAAGAGAAAGGAAAGGAAGGAAGGAAAAGGGGAGGAAAAAGAGGAAGGAAGGAAAAGGGAGGAAGGGAGGAAAGAAAAGAGAAAGGGAAGGAAGGAAAGGAAGGAAGGAAGGAAAAAGAAATTTATTAATTATATTTATTCAGGGCTGTTTTTCAGACTTACCAGCGTCCCCGTGGTTCACGTGATCAGAATTTGGACCTGACATTTATGACGGTCGCAGTGTCCCGGGGTATGTGTGTGTGTGTGTGTGTGACGGGATCCCCTTTTTTGCGACCGTCTCAGAAGCAAAATCAAAACAGGGAAACTGGTTTCACTTAACAGCTGGGCTGCTCACCTGCGGGGACTCACTTAACAACTGTCCCGAGAAAACAGAGCAACATTCACTTGACTGACATCTCAGTGACGGCAATCGTGGGCTCCCCATTGGGATAGGAAGTTCGAGCGGCGGCCCTTTGATTTGAACTGCACTTTGCTTCCATTGCAGGTAGACTGTCTTGAGCCCTGGAGGTTCTGCCACCCAAGGCTCCTTTAGCATTTTGCACAGTTGGTCTTCAGAAAAAAAAAAGAGAACGACACCCGCACCCATCACCCATCCCCGGCCAGAGCTTCTATTTACAGAAGGGAATTTGAGGCAGTTACCTGTCTTCTCTGCAGCCCCTTCCTCCTTCAAAGATCTGGGCACCTCAGCCAGGTGGGGGGGCCCTGTCCTCCCTCTGCCTGCCCCATGCCATCTTCCTCACCCCGGCTTGAAAAATAATGGCGCCCCTGGGCCCACCTTTGACTCCTCCGACTCGCCAAAGTTCGTTTCCAGGGACTTATTAATCATTGACGGGTTGTTTGCAGAGGGATGTCTGTATGCGTACCAAAAGCCAAGGATGTCGAAGGCCACTCTCTCTGTGTGTGTTTGTGTGTTTCTGTGGTGTGTGCAGTGAGAAGCTGTGCCAAGATCCTGGCTCGGCTTGGCAGTGCCAGCATCATCCCGCCCAGAAGGAGCCGAGTCAGGGCGAAGGGCAACGTCTACTCCCCTCCAGCTCCAGTAATCTGGATTCATTTGAGGTTTGGTTCCCGAGACCTTTGCTCTGTCCATAAAGATTGAGGAACTGTGAATTCCCCCAGGGTAGCTTGCCAATGCGTACCCACACACCCACACACCCAAATCTTCACAATCTGGGATTTGCTTCTGCCCCCCCAGTTTTACACAAGTTTTGCTGCACCCCCAAAATCCCTTAAGTCAGCATGTTTTAAATTTAGACTCCCTGTTTTTAAAAATTAGGGAGGACCCCCCCCCAAAAAAGAGCCGTTCTTCGTATATTTTAGTCTCCAGGCCTTGGATCATCTTAGTTGCTCTTCTCTGAATTTTTTCCAAACTCTCAACATCTTTTTTTTGTGACAGGGTGACCCAAATCGGCTGCAGTATTATTCCAGGTGTGGCCTCACTAGGGTTTTATAAAGCGGTAATAATACTTTGCGTGATCTTGATTCTGTGCCTCTGTTTATACAACCCAGGATTGTGTTAGCTTTTTTGGCTTCTACTGCACACTGCTGGCTCATAGTCAAGTGATCATCTACTAGGACTCCAAGGTCCCTCTCACAGTTACTGTTTTTCAGCCAGGTCTCGCCCAATCTGTACTTGTACCTTTGATGTTTCCTGCCTAGATGTAAAACTTTCCTTTTCTCTACATTGAAACTCATTTTGTTGGATAGACTAGACTAGACTAGACTAGGAATAGGAATAGAAGATAGAGAATAGAATAGAATGGAATAGAATAGAATTACAGAAGAAGAGAAGAGAAGAGAAGAGAAGAGAAGAGAAGAGAAGAGAAGAGAAGAGAAGAGAAGAGAAGAGAAGAGAAAATAGACTAGACTAGGAATAGGAATAGAAGACAGAGAATAGAATAGAAGACAGAATAGAATAGAATAGAATAGAATAGAATAGAATAGAATAGAACAGAAAATAAAATAGAAAATAGACTAGACTAGGAATAGGAATAGAAGATAGAGAATAGAATAGAAGATAGAGAATAGAATAGAATAGAAAATAGACTAGACTAGGAATAGAAAATAGACTAGACTAGGAATAGGAATAGAAGATAGAGAATAGAATAGAAGATAGAGAATAGAATAGAATAGAAAATAGACTAGACTAGGAATAGAAAATAGAAAATAGACTAGACTAGGAATAGGAATAGAAGATAGAGAATAGAATAGAATAGAAAATAGACTAGACTAGGAATAGGAATAGAAGATAGAGAATAGAATAGAATAGAATTACAGAAGAAGAGAAGAGAAGAGAAAATAGACTAGACTAGGAATAGGAATAGAAGATAGAGAATAGAATAGAAGACAGAATAGAATAGAATAGAATAGAATAGAACAGAACAGAAAATAAAATAAAATAGAAAATAGACTAGACTAGACTAGGAATAGGAATAGAAGATAGAGAATAGAATAGAAGATAGAGAATAGAATAGAATAGAAAATAGACTAGACTAGGAATAGAAAATAGACTAGACTAGGAATAGGAATAGAAGATAGAGAATAGAATAGAAGATAGAGAATAGAATAGAATAGAAAATAGACTAGACTAGGAATAGAAAATAGAAAATAGACTAGACTAGGAATAGGAATAGAAGATAGAGAATAGAATAGAAGATAGAGAATAGAATAGAATAGAAAATAGACTAGACTAGGAATAGAAAATAGAAAATAGACTAGACTAGGAATAGGAATAGAAGATAGAGAATAGAATAGAATAGAAAATAGACTAGACTAGGAATAGGAATAGAAGATAGAGAATAGAATAGAATAGAATAGAATTACAGAAGAAGAGAAGAGAAGAGAAAATAGACTAGACTAGGAATAGGAATAGAAGATAGAGAATAGAATAGAAGATAGAGAATAGAATAGAATAGAAAATAGACTAGACTAGGAATAGAAAATAGAAAATAGACTAGACTAGGAATAGGAATAGAAGATAGAGAATAGAATAGAAGATAGAGAATAGAATAGAATAGAAAATAGACTAGACTAGGAATAGAAAATAGAAAATAGACTAGACTAGGAATAGGAATAGAAGATAGAGAATAGAATAGAATAGAAAATAGACTAGACTAGGAATAGGAATAGAAGATAGAGAATAGAATAGAATAGAATAGAATAGAATTACAGAAGAAGAGAAGAGAAGAGAAAATAGACTAGACTAGGAATAGGAATAGAAGATAGAGAATAGAATAGAAGACAGAATAGAATAGAATAGAATAGAACAGAACAGAAAATAAAATAAAATAGAAAATAGACTAGACTAGACTAGGAATAGGAATAGAAGATAGAGAATAGAATAGAATAGAAAATAGACTAGACTAGGAATAGAAAATAGACTAGACTAGGAATAGGAATAGAAGATAGAGAATAGAATAGAAGATATAGAATAGAATAGAAAATAGACTAGACTAGGAATAGAAAATAGAAAATAGACTAGACTAGGAATAGGAATAGAAGATAGAGAATAGAAT
Organism: Bothrops alternatus; assembly: GCA_034064705.1. Taxonomy (NCBI): domain Eukaryota; kingdom Metazoa; phylum Chordata; class Lepidosauria; order Squamata; family Viperidae; genus Bothrops; species Bothrops alternatus. The sequence goes on from JARGCV010000710.1 coordinate 32,049, forward strand.
AGAAGACAGAATAGAATAGAATAGAACAGAACAGAAAATAAAATAAAATAGAAAATAGACTAGACTAGACTAGGAATAGGAATAGAAGATAGAGAATAGAATAGAAGATAGAGAATAGAATAGAATAGAAAATAGACTAGACTAGGAATAGAAAATAGAAAATAGACTAGACTAGGAATAGGAATAGAAGATAGAGAATAGAATAGAATAGAAAATAGACTAGACTAGGAATAGAAATAGAAGATAGAGAATAGAATAGAATAGAAAATAGACTAGACTAGGAATAGGAATAGAAGATAGAGAATAGAATAGAAGATAGAGAATAGAATAGAAATAAGGAATAGAATAGAATAGAATAGAATAGAATAGAATAGAATAGAATAGAATAGAATAGAATAGAATAGAAGACAGAATAGAATAGAATAGAATAGAACAGAACAGAAAATAAAATAAAATAGAAAATAGACTAGACTAGACTAGGAATAGGAATAGAAGATAGAGAATAGAATAGAAGATAGAGAATAGAATAGAATAGAAAATAGACTAGACTAGGAATAGAAAATAGACTAGACTAGGAATAGGAATAGAAGATAGAGAATAGAATAGAAGATATAGAATAGAATACAAAATAGACTAGAGTAGGAATAGAAAATAGACTAGACTAGGAATAGGAATAGAAGATAGAGAATAGAATAGAATAGAATAGAATAGAATAGAATAGAATAGAATAGAATAGAATAGAATAGAATAGAATAGAATTACAGAAGAAGAGAAGAGAAGAGAAAATAGACTAGACTAGGAATAGGAATAGAAGATAGAGAATAGAATAGAAGACAGAATAGAATAGAATAGAACAGAACAGAAAATAAAATAAAATAGAAAATAGACTAGACTAGGAATAGGAATAGAAGATAGAGAATAGAATAGAAGATAGAGAATAGAATAGAATACAAAATAGACTAGACTAGGAATAGAAAATAGAAAATAGACTAGACTAGGAATAGGAATAGAAGATAGAGAATAGAATAGAATAGAAAATAGACTAGACTAGGAATAGGAATAGAACATAGAGAATAGAAGATAGAGAATAGAATAGAATAGAATAGAATAGAATAGAATAGAATAGAATAGAATAGAAAATAGACTAGAAAATAGACTAGACTAGGAATAGGAATAGAACATAGAGAATAGAAGATAGAGAATAGAATAGAATAGAATAGAATAGAATAGAATAGAATAGAATAGAAAATAGACTAGAAAATAGACTAGACTAGGAATAGGAATAGAACATAGAGAATAGAAGATAGAGAATAGAATAGAATAGAATAGAATAGAATAGAATAGAATAGAATAGAAAATAGACTAGAAAATAGACTAGACTAGGAATAGGAATAGAACATAGAGAATAGAAGATAGAGAATAGAATAGAATAGAATAGAATAGAATAGAATAGAATAGAATAGAAAATAGACTAGAAAATAGACTAGACTAGGAATAGGAATAGAACATAGAGAATAGAAGATAGAGAAGAGAAGAGTTTGTATTGAAATCCAGATGTGTTCAAATTTTAAATTAAAAAAATAAAAATAAACCGAAATTATCTCGCTTGCAAGCGTCGCTCTTTGCAGCCTGACTTGACTCGCGTCTCGCCCAGCCACGTGGGGAAAGATCAAAGGAAACGGGGATACGTGTTCTGCTGAAGCTCCGCCCCTTTCCCGTCAAGCCCCGCCTCTCCCTCCCACTCAATGACAGCCGGTCATGTGCGCGCTGGGGGGGGGGCGCGGCTTTCGTCCCGGACCCGGAAGGACTCCGTTTCCCAGCAGGCCTCGCGCTCCAGCCCGTTTTTCCCCCTCGCGCGGGGCCTGCTGGGAGGCGTAGTTTCTTTCCCCCCCCCGCGAGCGGCATTTTCGGCCCTGCCGGCTTCCATGGCCACCCCGGGCGGCCTCGCTTCCAGTTCCAGCCCGGCCGGGGAAGCGGAGCGGCCTCACCCGCGGCCCTTCCTGATCGGGGTGAGCGGCGGCACCGCCAGCGGCAAGGTAAAGTGGCGAGTCTCGCCCTTCCTTCTCCCATTTGTGCATCATCATAGTAACCACCATCTTGCAAAAAATCGGGCCGTGCAAATGCATTGAGCGGGCGGGGGGAGGGGGGGAGAGGGAGGATTTGCAGCTTCGTCCGCTGCTTGCAAAAGTGCAAGCGAAAGGTGCTTTTTTTTTGTCTTCAAACTTGGCGCTTGGATGACTGGTGGACTTCAACTCCCAGAATTCCTCAGCCAGGCGTGGAATTCTGGGAGTTGAAGTCCACCAGTCATCCAAGCGCCAAGTTTTGAAGACCCCCCTGCAAGTAGGAAAAGCAGGGAGGGGAGAAGGTTCAAAATCCAGGATGGAAGCCCTGTTGGGCGGGGGGCCTGGAGGGGTGTGTGTGTGTGTGTGTGTGTTTGTTGTTTGTGTTGCAAGCTGTCAAGGGCACTGACCTCTGTTTCCCAAAGCAGGGTTGCTTGGGTGGGCTTGACAGGTGTGGCTGTCAAGGGCAACGACAGCTGCCGGCTTGTATTATTTAATTTAATTTTAATTTAATATTCACATTTATATGCCTATATATGATATGCAATCTCTATATATGATCTGTGATCTCTAGCCCCAGGTATAACATCAGTTTGTAATTATGTGTAGGGCGAGGTGTGATTTCCGTTTTGTTCCTGTTAATAGGTGCGACATTTCTGGTTACTGACAAAAACGAATCAGGCTGGCTTCGTTTGGTCTTGGCTGCTGATATTGATTGATTGATTGAATGAATGAATGTATATCAATAAAAGAGGATCTTTGTAGCTCAGGGTTGCTCTCTGAGCTGGCTGGTTTTCTTGCAGACGTTTCATGGCCCAACTAGGGAACATCATCAGTCCTTGTGAGTGTGGCTTGCTCCCTGTTTATATACAATAGCTCAAGAGTGAGATTGTTTTCTTGCAGATGTTTCATGACCCAACTAGGGAACATCGTCAGTGCTAGTAGGGCGTGGGGGTTGTGGAGAGGAGGAGACGGGTCCTTAGTTACATCAGGTGTGGGAGGGGAAGTGGAGGAGACGGGTCCTTAGTTACATCATTGGGAGGGGAAGTGGAGTTTGAACCTGTACCTGTACTTCTGGCTTTGCTAACTTGGTCGGTTTGCCTGTTCTGTCCTCCAAAGTCAACAGTCTGTGAGAAGATCATGGAACTGCTGGGTCAAAATGAGGTGGATCATCGTCAACGCAAAGTCGTCATTCTCAGCCAAGATCGATTCTACAAGGTCCTCACCCCAGAACAGAAAGCCAGAGCTTTAAAGGGACAATATAACTTTGACCATCCAGGTATCGATTGGGCCACCTTGGTTGAGCTTGGAAGGGTCGGTGGGTGGGAGGAAGAACCTCAAAGTAGGGTTCTGGAGGCCAGGGGTGACCTCCGATGCCACCAAATTTTGAGTAGTTCCATCTATGAGATGGAAAGATAACCTTATGGGGTCCTTGGTGCTCTCTGAGTTTAGTGGTCTTCTTGTAGATGTTTCATGACTGAACTAGATAACATCTTCAGGGCTAGAAGGGAGTAGGGTGTGTAGAGAAGGAGAAAGGGAAGGAAGAGGAGAGGAGAGGGAGGAGGACAGTGGAGTCCTTGGTGCTCTCTGAGCTTGGTTGTCTTCTTGCAGACACTTCATGACCCAACTAGGTAACATCATCATCAACAACAACAAATAAGGCCTTCTTACTAATCACCAATGTCTTAATGACCTGATCCTGCGCACAACTTTATAACTGTTCTGTCTGGCCCCTCTCAGCTCATTAAAATCCACATAAATATGTCTTTAAGAGGTTTATTTAACACATTTCAAAAGGATTCACTTCAGAGCACGCTGCTGGCATGTTGCTGGCAAGAACGGCCAAATCTCATTTATTTGCATTTAGATTAAAACAGGCTCTGCCCACACCTTCCAATTACTCACTCTTTCTTTATCACATTGTCCAATACCTCATTATTCTTCCGTAGATTTCCAAAACATCAGAAGACTGAATTCAAAGGCAATGCTCCAGATATCAGGCTACTCCTTGATTAACGTTGCTCGTGACAAAGGCGTAGTCTCTCTGTCCCCTTCTAATATAGTTTCCGATACGTCACTTCCCCTCATTACTTCCTTTTTCCACTTAACTGACACCGTCGCTTATCAAACCTTCGGAATCTCGGATCAAGCCATTTATCTTCTTGATCCAAATCTGACTCCTCACTTTGTGAATCTGATCCAGACTGCCTGTAAATCTCCTCCCTGTCTGGCTCAGCTGCCGGGAGGGGAAAATACCCAGAGGGGCCTGGCTGCTCTTCCTCGGCTGCGGGAGGGGAAAACACCCAGAGGGGCCTGGCTGCTCTTCCTCGGCTGCCGGGAGGGGAAAACACCCAGAGGGGCCTGGCTGCTGATCCTCATATTCTGACACTTCCCAAGCTGGTCTAGGGACACTCACAACAATAACTATCTAACTTCTATCAATCTTCCTCTTTGTCCAGATGTTATGGTTATAGTCCATCTCTGTGACTCCGTGGAATTTATTTGGCAATGTTTTCAAATGTGATTGACTTCTGACACCTTCATTCTAGGTTTGAAAGAGTGAGGGCTGGCCCAAAGTCCCCTGCATGGCTTCATACATAAAGGAGAACTTGTGGTCGAGTTGACTTCTAATCCAGCCCCAGGATCACTAGACCAACTCAGATTCTGACAGATCTTAATGGTGTTCCATAAAATTCATTGGCCAAGAAACTTCTGAATAACAGAATAACAGAGTTATTCTTCTAGCCAAACCCCCTGCTCAAGCAGGAGACCCTATGCCATTTCAGACAAATGGCTGTCCAATCTCTTCTTTAAAACCTCCAGTGATGGAGCACTCACAACCTCTGGAGGCAAGGAGTTCCACTGGTTAATTGTTCTAACTGTCAGGAAGTTTCTCCTTAGTTCTAGGTTGATTCTCTCCTTGGTTAGTTTCCATCCATTGCTTCTTGTCCTGCCTTCAGGCGCCTTGGAGAACAGGTTGACTCCCTCTTCTCTGTGGCAGCCCCTCAAATATTGGTAGACTGCTATTATGTCCCCCATAATCCTTCTCTTTTTCTTAGACTAGACATACCCAATTCCTGCAACTGTTCTTCATATGTTTTAGCCCCCAGCCCCCTCATCATCTTCGTTGCTCTTCTCTGCACTCTTTCCAGAGTCTCAGCATCTTTTTTTATATCATGGCGACCAAAATTGGATGCAGTATTCCAAGCGTGGTCTTACCAAGGCCTTATAAAGCAGTAATAACACTTCACATGATCTTTATTCCATTCCCTCTAATCCGGAATATTCTGGAAGTCAACTGAAACCTCAGCTGCTTCCTTCTGGCAAGTTTCTCAATCCTCTTTTTTTCCTGTAGATGCTTTTGACAACGATTTGATGGAAATGACGCTGAAGAACATCATTGACGGCCAAGCGGTGGAGGTCCCGACGTACGATTTTGTGACCCATTCCAGGTCAGTGTCCATTCCCTGGGATAGGCAGATGTGGATGTTTGATGGTATTACAGATCTCGTCACAGGATGGAAGCGATTCCTAGTAAGGCTGCCTTTTGCAATTGACTAATGGCGAATCTGTCAATGCCGATGATGGTGTCCAAGTGGTGCTCCAGTTGTTTTGGGATTGCACCCAAGGCGTCTATTACTATTGGTACTACCCTTGCTTGCTTTTGCCACAGTCTTTCTATTTCTGTTTGTAGGTCTTTGTATTTTGTTATCTTCTCCAGTTCTTTCTCGTCTCTTGTGCTGTCTCCAGGCCCTGCCATGTCCACTATCCAGACTTTTTTGTCTTTCTTATCGACAATTGTTAAGTCCGGGGTATTATGTTGCAGGTGCTTGTCTGTTTGAATTCTGAAGTCCCAGAGCAGTTTAATTTTATCATTTTCTATGACTTTCTCTATTTTATGATCCCACCAGTTCTTGCTTAGAGATTATTATTGTTGTTGTTGTTATTGTTATTATTGTTATTATTATATTATTATTATTATTATATTATTATTATCTTAATTGCAACAATTCACTTAACAAATGTGGCATCAAAGGACATAACAAGGGACCAAAACTCATTTAACAAATGTCTCACTTAGAGCAGCAGAAATTTTAGCCTCAAGTTGTGATCTTAAGCCGAGAACAACCTGCGTTCGTGTGTATGCAAACCAAGCTCCCATCTGGATGCCTGGCTTTCCTAGTGTGTATTTATATTTTGCTGTGTGTGACTTGATAGTTACTCTTGAACCATTTCTTTGGCACAGATTGCCCGAGACCACAATGGTTTACCCTGCCGACGTGCTGCTGTTTGAAGGGATCTTAGTCTTCTACAATCAAAACATCCGGGACATGTTTCATCTTCGGCTTTTTGTCGACACCGATTCAGACGTCAGATTGTCTCGGAGAGGTGAGATGTTGGTTCAGAATAGAGCTGGAAGGGACCTTGGAGGTCTTCTAGTCCAACCCTTTCCTTGTGCAGGAGACCCTGTACCATTCCAGACAAATGGCTGCCCAGTCTCTTCTTAAAAGCCTCCAGTGATGGAGCATCCATAACTTCTGGAGGCAGGTCGTTCTACTGATTGATTGTTCTCACTGTTAGGAAATTCTTCGTTCTAGGTTGCTTCTCTCCTTTGCTTCTTGTCCTGCCTTCTGGTGCTTTGGAGAATAGGTTGATCCCCTCTTCTTTGTGGCAGGCCCTCAGATGTTAGAAGAATGCTATCTGGTCAGTGTTCCAATATTTGAGGGGCTGCCCCAAAGAAGAGAGGGTCAAGGGATTCTCCAAAGCACCTGAAGGCAGGACAAGAAGCAACAGGTGGAAAGTAATCAAGGAGAGAAGCAACCTGGAACTAAGGATAATGAGAATAATCAGAGGAACAACCTGCCTCCAGAAGTTGTGGGTGTTCCATCACTGGAGATTTTTAAGAAGAGACTGGACTGTCATTTGTCTGGAATGGCACCAGATCTCCTGCTTGAGCAAGGGGTTGGACTAGAAGATCTCTAAGGTCCCTTCCAACTCTACTATTCTGTTATTCCAATCCTCCATTCTGTCTCCTTTTCAGTGCTTAGAAAATCTTAGAGACAGTCGTGTTTTTAACTAGTTTTTCCTTCTTTTCTTCCTTCCATGGCAGTTCTCCGCGATATGAAGCGAGGAAGGGATTTGGAACAGATTCTGACCCAATATACGACATTTGTCAAGCCTGCCTTTGAAGAGTTCTGTTTGCCGGTATGAAAACTCTCCCTACTTCTTTACAAACCATCCCAGTTTTCCCAGAGAAGTTGGTGGGGGGGGGGGGACTCAGTTTCGCTTAGCAACGATTTCACTTAAGAATCAAGGTGCCCGTCCCAACAGCGGATGCTAAGCAAGGGTAATCTTTATACACAGGTAGTTCTCGAATTCAAACCCGTTCGTTTTAACTAACTGACAGCCGGTCCTCGCTCTTATGACCATTGCAATATACCCACGGTCACGTGATCTGGATGCTGGAAAGCAGCGTGCATTTATAGTCACGTGATCGCCATTTTTCCATAAGCCGTGAGCCTGTAGGCGGCTAGGTGATTGATTTATTTTTTTTCCCAAAATAAAAATAAAATAAAAAATTGTGACTTTTTTCAGCCCGGCTTCCCACGAGCAAAGTTCGGTGGGAGAAGTCGGGTTCGCTTAAGGACGACATGGGTCATTCACAACTGCAGTGGTTCGCTTAACAATTTTGGCCAAAATAAGGGGGGTGTGTGATAAAATGGGGCAACTTGCTTAACAATGGGAATTGCGGTCTCAGTTTGTGATCTATTGGTAGAAGTTGAAGCTTATTAAGTGCCTGTTGGAAGAAATCTTAGCCTGTTTTCTTTCTTCTGGCTAAGATGGCTTCTGAACAGATGCTTGCTTAGGCTGAGTTGGTTGTCGTTGTGTGTCTTTTGAGAATGGTGACTTTTCTTCTCTTCCCTTGCAGACCAAGAAATATGCGGATGTCATTATCCCTCGAGGCGTGGATAATATGGGTAAGAAACATGCCTGTTTGAAATTTATGGAGAAAGGGGAGGGGGATTATCCAATCCAGGGGTCTTCCAACTTGGCCCTTTTATGATTTGTGGACTTCAATTCCCAGAATTCCTCAGCCAGCAGCGTGACTGGCTGAAGAATTCTGGGAGTTGAAGTCCACCAGTCATAAAAGGGCCAAGTTTGAAGACCCCGGCTTGTGGATTTCAACTCCCAGAATTCCTCAGCCAGTCACGCTGCTGGCTGAGGAATTCTGGGAGTTGAAGTCCACCAGTCATAAAAGGGCCACGTTTGAAGACCCCTGGTCCAATCCAGCCGAGTGAGATTCATGTTTGGCAGGCAAATTTGGCTCTGGGGAGACCCAGCATCCCATATAGAGCAACAATAAAGGATAGACTATTATTAATAAAGACCGTTCTTTTTTCTCAGGACAGAGAAGAGAGAATGTCTGTTATCTTTTATTTATTTGACTTCCACCCACCTTCCCTTCAGGTATTTCTCCCCATCCCAACAACCCTTTGAGGTTGGCCCAGAGCTGGTTTTTCATGGCTCCTGACCGTTTTGTGGCCAATTTTGTGAGCCGCCCTGAGTTCTTCGGAATAGGGCGGCATAGAAATCGAATAAATAATAATAAATAATAATAATAATAATAATAATTTCAGCCACCGGACTATTTGGATCTGAGATCCTCAGTTGAAAAGCCTCTTTTAGGATTCAGTCTTTGATAAAACTTGGGGAAAATTTTATCAGTGGGTTGAAACATGTTAGAATAAGAAGAGATATTAGGGATTTAGTATATTAAATGTTTAGAAATAGTTGCTATGTTATTAATTAGGCTAATTATTTAAAGGAATATTATTGCTTCACTAAAAGTTTGTTGTTACTATACCGATTTACTTTTATAAATGTTTTAGTATTATATAAATAATAATATTCAATATGAAGACCCGGACGACAGCTTGTTCGTTGAATTACATATCTATTGTTAACTATCCATACCCGGTCCCCTTTATCCCGGTTTCCCTGTACCCTTCCCGACCCCATCTTTCCCTACCCGTATAAAAATCTAATAAAATATATATATATATTTTTAAAAAAAGAAAAGCCTCTTTTGCCGGGGGGGGGTGGGGGTGGGGACCACGAAGGAGGGTGCCGGCCTAAATTCTAAAAATCCTTTCTCTTTCCTTTGCAGTGGCCATCAACCTGATCGTCCAGCACATCCAGGACATTCTGAGCGGGGACCTCTGCAAGTGGAACCGGGGGGGCGCCATGAATGGACACAGCCGTTCGTCAAAGAGACCCTTCCCGGAACAAGTGGACAGCCTCCCCCTCCTGGCGCCTGGAAAACGGTCGCACCTGGAATCCAGCAGCCGCCCCCACTGACCGGCCGGGAAGCTTGGAACTCTCTTCCTGTCCAGCTGGATTTTGCAAATGTTCTTGGGGGGGGGGATGTGTGTTAGTTTTTCTTCCTCCAAGAGTCCCTGAGCAAGCCCTGGTTTGTCTTGAAATGCCAGAATAAACCATGTGGGTGGGTTTTCCCTCCCTCCCTCCTTCTTTTCCTTCTTCCCTAAATGCCTTGCTTTCTTCTTTTCCTTTCCCCCTCCTTCCTTCCTTCCTTCTTTGCTTTCCTTTCTTCCTTCTATCTGCTTCCTTCTCTTTTCTTTATTCCTCCCTCCTTTCATTCATTCCTTTCTTCCCGCCCTCCCTCCTGTTTTTCTTTTTTCTTCCCTCCCTCATCCTTTTTTCCATTTTTTCCTCCCTCAGTCTCTTTTCTTCCTTCTCTCCTTTCTTTCTTTCTATCTCTTTCTTTCTTTTCCTTCCTTCCATCTCTTTCTTTTTTCTTCCTTTCCTTCTTTTCCTTTCTTTTTCTTCCTTCCTTTCTTTTTTTTGTTCCTTTCTTCCACCTATCTTTCTTTTTCTGTTTTCTTTCTTTTTCTTTCTTTCCTTCCTTCACTTTCTTTTTTCTTTCTTTCCTTTCTTTTTCTTCTTTTTCTTTTCCTTCCTTCCTTCCTTCCATTTTTTCTTTCTTTTCTTTTTTTTTCTTTCCTTTATATTAAGGGCTACAACATGTAGGACAGCACAGGAAGCACTGTGTTCGAATCAGCTTTCAGCCTTTGTCCTGAAATCCTATTTTTTTTTCCCCCTCATTGACTTCTGATGAATGTGTTTATTAATTTCTCCAGGTTCATGTCCTTTCTTTTACCCAGATCTTTTTAAAATTAGAGAATATGTCTTTGGAAAACTAATGTGATCTTTATTTTTTGTTCATCTTCATCTACCTAAGTGGGATTGTAAAAGTGTTTAAGACCGTACATGTCGCCTTGATTTATTGCTTTTGTTTGACTTTGTTGAACAATAAAAGAGATTCACAAATTGTATCGCTAGTGTTTTACATTATTTGTAAGTTCTCTGACTATAACAGGATGTCGTCGCCTTTAGAGGCGATGTCATTGGAATGTAGCATTACACCATTTTGGTACTGTGCCAAGGCTCGCCCCAGAAATAAAAAGATGATTCTCCCTCCTTTCATTCACTCCTTTCTTCCTTCTTCCTTTTTTCATAATAGCAGGTATAACACAGGACTTAATGATATAAAAAAAATTGAAGGTCTGCCTTATACTTCCCCTGAAAAAAAAAAATTTCAATGTACTCGGCAAAATTCTGTGATTCTGTAATTTAGGTAAATATCTTTGTTCATCTGTGCCAACAGTTGAAAAACTTGCATTATTGAAAAGGGGGCTACGAGGCTGATATCACAATGAACATAATGAAGTTCATGAACTTCCATTAAATGGATTTTTCCAAAGAGTTGTGCACATGGGAACTTTGAAGGACAATAAATTTGCCGAGGCAGATTCTTAACTATTTTGTGGTGTCTTTTCCTGTCTCCTTTGCTGCAATTTTGCACTTCCACAGGGCTGCTGCTGCAGCCAAAACTCACAGCCGGAGTATGACTGCAATTGTTGCTATTCTGAATATCGATTTTAAACAGGGGCCATAAGAGATTGCCTTAGAAAAGCACATTAAGTTTTAATTGAAGTAAAACCCATTATGTATTTCTAGATGCACATCTCAAGGTAATGCAACTCTTGTTTGAATGTCACCATGTCTTGCTTCGTTGCTTTTTCTGTGGGATATTCCCGGTCTGCGTTAAGCTTTGCAGCCCAAGCTGGGTTTTTTTTTTTTTTTTTTTTTTGTTAAACTGTGATAATCCTGAAATGTGCTGCCCACGTTTTAGCATGCCAAAGCATTTCTTTTATTCTTTTCCTTTTCATAACCACAATGCATTGGCCCTCCCTGCCCATACAGAAATTGGACGGGGAAGTTGGCAGATACCAAATTCAGGAGGAGTTTATTGAGTTTCAGTTATTTTCCATTTTTGGCTATCTGCTGTGAGTTTGATCTTTCAGAACTGTAGCCGTAAAATACTTTTAGGAAGGTGGAGACTCGCTCACACGAATCAGCTGCACCCAGGCTGACACGTCACATTTTCTGCTAAGAATAATGACATTTTGGCCATAAGACACAAGCCCAGTTTTGCAAGCTAGGAATCTCAACCAGGATAGCAAGATGTTTGGTGGTATCTGAATGGACTTCTAACAATGGCAGATGTACTTAGGAGTCCACAGCCATTATTATTCCATTAGATTTGTAAGGCTGCCCATAATAGTTTTTTAATTGGGTGGTTGTATAAATTTAATTAAAAAGACAGACGATCAATCAATATATATATCAGAATATATATTCTGATATATATATCAGAATATATATAACCAATCAGAACACACCTCCACCCAATCAGAACACAGCTGAGCTCCCAGCCAATCAGTTCAAACCCCCACTGGCAGTTAAAAGGAAGAAACAGCTAAAATCTCACATTGCTCCTAGAAGCAGAAGCCGAAAGCACCAGCCTGAAGATGACGAATGAGACTTCGTCGAAATGTCGCCAAGACACTTCAAATTCTACGTGGGAGAAAACCCGAAGAACCAAAGACCTATATACAAACACCCGCGAAAACCTCAGAAAACATATATATCTCTGTCATGGATTTTAGTGGGAGTTTCTTTTTGGATTCCCAAGAAATAAGATTTCCAACTTAATCCAAAAAGAAACTCCCACTAAAATCCATGACAGAGAACAAGAAAACGGCAAAGCCCTCCTCCCATACATAAAAGGCACCACAGACAAGATCAGCAAAGTCCTGCACAAATATAACGTCAAAACAGCATTCTGCACAAACAGAAAAATATCCACCATCCTAAGAAACCCTAAAGACAAAATTGAGTTAGAAAATCAAGGAGTATATGAAATCCCATGTACTGCTTGCCCCACTACATACATTGGACAAACCAACAGAAGGATAAATGCACGCATTGAAGAACACAAAAACTCAGTCAAAAGAGAGGAACCAACTTCTTCCCTGGTCCAACACCTTAAAGCCACAGGACATGAAATTGATTTCAAAAAGACCAGAACAATTGCCAAAACTGAACATTTTAATAACAGAATAATCAGAGAAGCCATCGAGATAGAAAAACGCCCCCACAGCATGAACAAACGAGATGATACCTCCCGCCTACCAGCCATTTGGAAACCCGCCCTTATTGACAAACGTATTCCTAACTCAAAGATTGACACCAGAAACACACAGGATGCCACCTCCACACATCCACGCAAAAAGCAAACCCAAACCCACACCAATGATGAGGCAAGACCACAGACCAGGAGCCAGACCAGAGCTGCAACATTGGCCACTTTGAACCTCTCCAGCACAACAAAGCCCCCACCCCAACAAAACACTCCCCCAGCCAATCAGAACACAGCCAACCCCCCAGCCAATCAGAGCACAGCCAAGCCCCTAACCAATCAGAACATAGCCAAGCTCCCAGCCAATCAGTTCAAACCCCCACTGGCA
>JARGCV010000710.1:47500-349894 GCA_034064705.1 Bothrops alternatus
AATAGAATAGGAATTAGAAATAATAGAAATAGAAATAGAAAATGAAATGACTAGAGTAGAGTAGGGTAGAGTAGGGTAGGGTAGAGTAGAATAGAGGATAAGATAGGGTAGGGTAGAGTAGAGTAGAGTAGAGTAGAATAGAATAGAATAGAATAGGAATTAGAAATAATAGAAATAGAAATAGAAAATGAAATGACTAGAGTAGAGTAGGGTAGAGTAGGGTAGGATAGAGTAGAATAGAGGATAGAATAGAGGATAAGATAGGGTAGAGTAGAGTAGAATAGAATAGGAATTAGAAATAATAGAAATAGAAATAGAAAATGAAATGAATAGAGTAGGGTAGGGTAGAGTAGAATAGAGGATAGAATAGAGGATAAGATAGGGTAGAGTAGAGTAGAATAGAATAGAACAGAATAGAATAGAATAGGAATTAGAAATAATAGAAATAGAAATAGAAAATGAAATGAATAGAGTAGAGTAGGGTAGGGTAGGGTAGGGTAGAGTAGAATAGAGGATAGAATAGAGGATAAGATAGCGTAGGGTAGGGTAGGGTAGAGTAGAGTAGAATAGAGTAGAATAGAATAGAATAGAAATTAGAAATAATAGAAATAGAAAATGAAATGAATAGAGTAGGGTAGAGTAGAGTAGAGTAGAATAGAATAGAATAGAATAATAACTTTACTGTCACTTTGAATGTACACCAATTGGCATACATTAAAATGAAATTTCGTTGCATTCAGCTCTCAAAGGGTTACCACCTCCGATAGACACTACATAAATATGACAAAAATAAATAAATACATACAGAGGGTTCAAGAGATTTCTCTTAAAAACTATTCCTTTTAAGAGGGAGCCATTTGTTAAGGAGGAATAATGTTATTTTACTTACACCTCTCCCTTGTCTAATGTATGTATTTTGTAGCAATCTCAAAGGAATAAGATGCCTCGCTTTAAGAGCAAGATGCTTTGGATGGTCATCCCTTTCTTAATTCTTCTGCTCTTTGAAATGTACCCCAGAAGGCCATTGTCCCCAGCCTCCCAAACTAAGCTCTCCTTAGGCCCTTGCAGAGGTGAGCTGGTCAAGGATACCATCACCGCCTTAAAACACAACAAAACCTTCATCGTTTCGTTGTACCACGATGACCGGCAACAAAACCTCACCCGGGCAATTGCAGTGGTCTATTACAAAAAAATCCAAGATCTTTATTGCTGGTTTTGCTGCAGTCACGACAATCGCATTTCTATCATTCGGGCAAGTGTTGACATCCACCCAGAGAGGTTTGGGCTCCCGGTTGGGGCGGCAGATATTGTGTGTTTAGAACCACAACGTTGCTTGCCCCAGTATATGTCCATTCACCCATCCACAAGGGGATCCATGGCTGAGCTCCCGTGGTTTGAAATCAACAACCGGGTTTCCAGGACTTGGTTTGTGAGGGAATACACCGTCTGCCTGTCTGTCATGCCCGAGAATTATGACAACGTCCTACAGTTTGTGCAGAGCGTGGAAATGTACAAAACCCTCGGGGCCAAGAAAGTATTTATCTACAAAATGAGCTGCAGCTCGCTCATGGACCGGATTTTAAACTTTTATGTTCAAGAAGGCACGGTGGAGATCATACTTTGGCCAATTACTTCCTACGTGCATTTGTCTTATTTTTGGTATTCTTACAAAGACTGGGGCTATGGGAAAACCACCATTTTAAATGACTGCATTTACCGTAACATGTACAGAAGCAAATACGTGGTTTTTAACGATATCAATGAAATTATCCTTCCCCTAAAACACCCAAACTGGAAAGGGATGATCGATAGCCTTGAGGATCAGCATCCAGGAGTCGGGATCTTCTTTTTTGAAAGTCACTTTTTTTCTCAGAATGTGTTTTTGTCTTTGGACAAATTCAACGTCACTCTCTGGGAAGCCATTCCCGGAGTTAACATATTGCAACACGTTTATCGAGAGCCCAATAAACTGCATATCAATATTTTGAAGAAAATGATTGTAAACCCAAGGAGCGTGGTCCAGGCATCCAGCCATTCCATTCTCAAAGGATACGGTCGAACGCTCGAAGTCTCCAGGGACGTTGCAATCCTTTACAATTGCAGGAGACACCTTGAAAATGAATTTGGGGAACAATATCTCATGAGGGACACAACCATTTGGAGGTTCAACGTATCGCTGATTAGCAACGTTAATAAAGTTTTTGACCAAGTTCTTGGTAAACGAGTCTATCGCATCTCCAAGGTCATTTGGAGCATGTTCTGGAAAAGGCTTGGAAAAATCTTTTGAAAGTTTTGGTTTTTCACTCGAACAAAATTGCTGAAGCAGGAAGTGTTTTCCTTCAGCCAGCCTATGTGTGTGTCATTTGCCCCTTTAGAGGAAAAAAAAATCAGAGAGATGAAATGTATAATTTAGTTTCTCTTACATCCTGGCTTTGCAGAAAACTGAGTTGCTTTATCTGCTGTTTAATTAAAAGAGGATTAACTCAGAAACGTCGTTTGTCTTTTTGTCCGGAGTGTGCTCTGAGAACACTTTTTTTGGGAAGTTTTAATAAATTGTACTGGTTGTTCACATCATCCAGAACTAAATTTTAACCTATGATAGCTAGCAACAATGAATGAATGTAACTCTAAAATAATAATTGAATTTAGATAATTTTAGGTGGATACTGCAATCCCCAGAAAATTATCATTTTATTGTACTATAGTTCTATGTGTGTCTTAGTTTCTACAATGAAACGCATCGATTAAGCTAAATTTATGTTGCTTAAAAACTTAACTTTAGTCATTTAAGGTAGTTTCAGTTTTCAAGGA
The DNA here is from genome assembly GCA_034064705.1 of Bothrops alternatus. NCBI lineage: Eukaryota > Metazoa > Chordata > Lepidosauria > Squamata > Viperidae > Bothrops > Bothrops alternatus. Next base: position 50,312 of record JARGCV010000710.1, read on the forward strand.
AAAACAAAGACCAGTTGGCCTTGGAAAAAGCACTTTGGGACAAAAAAAAAAAAAGGAAACTCACCTGAGATTTTTAATTGCCAGCAACTTTAGGATTATGCCTGTAACAAAATGGTGGCTATTTCTTCCTTTGTGAAGAACGAATTGTCAAGAAAATGTTAATTATTTTGGAATGGGATGGTGCATGAAATCCACGCCCATTCGACATGTGGGTGCATGTCACCGGAGCGATTGCAGTGGGCCTTAATTGTAACCGGATAAGACATCCACCAGTTCTCCAGCATTTCCTTCGATTATGTTTCAAAGTAGTGTGCAATCATAGATTTGATCTGCAGAGTTTAGCCTAGCTAGACAGCTAGACAGCTTCCCTAAACAGTGAGTTCCATGTTTATGCTCGCCACATGTACACTCATATTTTCATTCACGACTGCCCTGAGCAATGTTCCCACCTTGCCATACATCCTTCATCCTTGGCAGCATCCTCAGACTTCGTTTCAGAGGTTTTCATTTAACTATGGCTTCCCGGGACCTTCCACGATGCGGTTTGTCACAAAACTAAGAAACCTGTGGAACTCAAGATTGTAACTAAGAACGAAGAAGAATTAAGAACCATCTCCCCAGATTTCCTGTAACCAACTCTTTCCACCCAGTTTGGAAAAGCCAAGCGTTGAAGAACACTTTGCATTAAAAGAAGTTACTTAACAGTGAGTCGGCCAGGAGTGGCGATGAGAATCTGACGGTTGACAGATTTTGTCAAGTGTCTGAAACTATTGTGTTATCGCAAAATGACTCCAACAATTAGAACGCTTAGAGCTGAACGGGTTCCAAGCAGTCAATCAAGAACACGGGGGTCAAACTTGCCACGTTGCGTGACATGGCGACTTTTTTTTTTTTTTTGCATTGCCCGAGCTGGGGTGGGAGCGGCCTCCATATGATGCAACCGGCAACCCCCCAGCTGGCAATTTGACACCCCTGATCTAGAACATCCGTCCTGAATTACTCATACCCGCCTTCCCTTGATTTCTGCCCTTTCAAAAAGGATATTTGGATTTAACTGAAGGGGGGAACACAACGAGGAGGGAGATCACTCACAAACCACGGTTGATGCCCTCGTTGCCCAATTGCAATTGATTCATTACGTTGGTAACTGTAATCAATTACAGTGAGGAGACTCCCCACTGTCCTAGCAGGATGGCTTCCATGCTTTCCCATAAACCTTTTGTGTTGTTACGTTAGCGAGACAGTTAATTGAAACCGGCATGACTTTGCTTGTCAAAAAGTCGCCAGAGGGGATCACATGACCCCAGGATACCCCAATCGTCATAATTATGAACCAGTTGCTGCAATGGTGGTTAAGTGTGAAAAAAAAAGTCGCAAGTCACTTTTTTTTCACTGCCATTGTAACTTCGGTCACTCGATTGAGGGAGGAATCTTGCCCTTGAACTGTTGTAAGTCAAGGACTAGCTGTAGTCACGAAGTTCTGCACCTCAAGAGGTTCATACTGGATCGACCTAATCTTGACTTGGGTTTGGCCTTTTTTTTTCTTCTTTTGGCATTCTCCGTTGCTCGTGTAACCTGAGAACGCTTGCGAGCTACTCCTGGAATACAAAGCCGCCGCTGGATGGATTGAGGTTCACACAATTGTTCACCCATCCTTAATTTTACTGAATTCACGTCTCGGTTTTCACGGAGACCCAAAGGTGGTTCAAAAAGCTGGAAGAATGAGCCAAACCTTGGCAGAAAAGATGGGTGTTTATTTTTCTCGTGCCCAGCAACTGGAGATCAGTTAAGTTCACATTGCCACAAGCGTTGAACCAGGCAGTTAAAAATAATAATAATAAATTATTATCCTGTAAACTTTTATTAGCACTTGCTAATAAGTTGGGTATTTTTCCACAGCTCACTTCCAAGAATAGCAGAGAACTACTGTCCCCTCTCAAACCTGGAATTTCTTAAAAATCCAGTGTAAACTCATCAAATGGCTGACAACAGATTAAGAAACAGTCACAGTCTTAGAATCTTCCTTCCAATTTGTCCTCACCCTTCTTTTCGCCCAAGTAATCTTGCTTTTTCTGACCTTCTTTTCCTGATGGAAATTCCTACCCGACAAGATCTCTGGAGTACCGGCGGTCCCTGACTTACGACAGTTTGTGTAGTGACCGTTAAAATGGCACTGGAAAAAAAGTAACTGGGGACCATTTTCCATGCTTACGATCGTTGCAGCCTCTCCATGGTCACGTGATCAAAAATTCTTGGCGCTTGGCAACTGACATGTACTTAGGACTGTGGCAGCGTCCCGGGTCATGTGATTCTCCGTTTGCAACCTTACAACAAGCAAAGTCAATGGGGAAGCCAGATTCACTTCACAACTGGCTTACTAACTCAGCTTAACAATGGTGGCCAGAAAGGTAGCCAAAATGGGACGAAACGTACTTAACAACTGTCTAGTTTAGCAACAGAAATGTTGGGCTCAGCTGTGGTTGCGCGTCGAGGACTAGCTGTATTCAAATCGTACAGAATGGTGGTGAATCAAGAGGGTTTTTTTTAAATAAAAAAAAACAACCAAAAACAAACAACAAACAAACAAGCAAGCAAATTTGATTAATTTCCTTTTTTCTCCAAACAGGGAGAGAGTGGTTAGAAAGAGATCCATTTCCATTGTCTTGAACTGTTGTTGTTTTTTTCCCCATTGCAAGAAACCCCAAACCAGTCACAAAATATACTCAAAATGGGATATATTTGAACACGAATATATATATTCGTGTTCAAATATAGCCATATATATTTTTAACAAATATGAGCCAATGTTGGAAACAGTCAAGATGCTGGGAGACCTTCATTCTGAGAAAAAGAAAGAAATTGAACAGGCTTCTATGTGTGTGTGTGTGGGGGGGGAGGCTGGGTTTGTCTTCCCTGCCCCCCCTCCTCTCAAAACTGGCGTTGAAAAAAAAACACGGTAAAAACGATTGTGCGTTGCAGGATGGAAACCTCGTGTTAACTTTGGTTCATGCAAAGCATTGTCCCTTGGATTCGCTGCTGGCAGTCTCCGTTCTCTTTTTATTTTTTTTTAATATATATATATATATATATATATCTTTTTATATTTATGTATATAAAAAGCCACGTATCCCAGAGTCCGTCGGCTGAGTTCAGCCATGTTCCTTCCACAAAACCAGGTGGATGCTGTGGTCGGGCATGCTGGTGGCAAACACCAAGCCCAGATCATTTTGACCATCCAAGCCATCGAGCCAAGCCATTTCTCCGGCCAAGAAGCTTGACCCCCTCTTAGACTTCCGGTATTCCGGCAGTGGCCAACGGCTGATCAACTTTTCTGTCCTCAGGTCCATGATGTACAGGTAATGGTTATCAAACAGGAGGGCGAAAATGTCACCAAAGCCCAACAAGAAGAGGTTTGCAAATTCGGGTGGTTTGATAACTCTGCAGGAAAGGGAGAAAAAAATCAGATGGAAATATAAGAGATAACTCATTTGGGGTGGGGGGTGGGGAAGAGAAGAGACCCTGTGACTTGATAATGGGAGGTTGGAAATTTTTCTGCTTCTCCCCAGCCGGGAGCATCACGGGCTCAGAACGAAATTCAGCGGTCTAATGCTGGCTGAATTGAGGAAAGTCTTGGGAATGTCCAGACAAAGGGATTGGCACGGGGAAAGAGGGATGGGTGCCTAGCAAAGGAGCAGCAGGGAGGATATGAGAAAGGGGTAAAAAAAAGGAGCAGCGTAACGCTGGGGAACAAGAATTGGTGTCAGACCTACGCCGAAAGAAAACAGAACAAAAGTCCAATTTTTCATTTACTTACCCCTAGCAGTAAGCCTAATCGAGAAACCACCAAAAACACTCAATCAATCAGTCAATCAATCTTTATTAGAGTCACAGACCAGCACACACACACACACACACAAAATAACACATTAAATAAAATAAAGCAGAACTGAACAGAATAGGACATGGTAATATATTACAGCTGATGGTAAAATCATCAATGGGTGACTTAAGGCCTGCCGAATTTTAGAGACAGTGTGACAAAACCTAGCTACGTTCAGAGAAACCGAATAGCATATAAAAGGAACAAACTCCACTGTCTTCCAGCCCTGATGATGTTACCTAGTTGGGTAATGAAATGTCTGCAAGAAAACTACTAAACTTAGAGACCACCAAGGACCCCACAATCCTCTTCCTCATCCTCTCCACAAACCCCACTGCCTTCTAGCCCTGATGATGTTACTTAGTTGGGTAATGAAATGTCTGCAAGGACCCCACAGTTTAGAACACTCCAGGCGGGATGCGGCAAGTATCAGAAGCATCTTAGGATATTCCTCCAAGGAATATTTGCCAAGGTGGTATTACAAAAGCTACTGGTCCAGAAAGAAGCTAGCTCAGCTCAGCTCAGCTTCTTCTTTGGGGCATCTGCAAGGCCTTCCCCAGTGCATTCTGGGCAAAAGGAGCATCTGGCAACAAGGTTCTCTTTTCCATTTTTTTTTTTTTTTAAATTCAGAATGGCTACCTGAGGATATCATAGCTGGCGAAGTCCCACTGGTACAACCCGATCGCCGAACTGCACACAATGTACTTCCCGTCAAAGTGAAGCCGAGGCTGCAAAGAGATGCTGCGGTCTTCGGAAACTGTCAGGGTCTTCAAACATTTGCAGTTGATTTCTCTTCCAATTGGCCAGATCTGCAAAAAACAAAAAAACAAAAAAAAAAAAGGAAATTTGAAAACCAGGAAATCTTTAGCAACCTAGAAGTTCAACTCCTGACTGTCTCCTGCCATCTCTGGGCCTGCAACGCCTTTCCCAAATACCCACTGAAGAAAGGGACTTAGGAAGGGTTTTTCACAAAAAGGGTTTTTCACAATAGCATCCCCAGGGTCATGCGATCAAGATTCAGATGTTGGCAACCAGTTCATACTTATGACGGTCGCAGTGTCCCAGGATCGTGTGATCTCTTTTTGCGACCTGACAAGCAAAGTCACTTAAACAACCGGGTCACTACCTTAACAATGGCAGTGATTCACCTAAAAAGCTGGTTGTCACATGGGACAGCATTCACTCAACAAATGTCTCGCTTAGCCACAGAAAGTTTGGGCTCCATTGTGGTCGTTAGATTGAGGACTACCTGGCCCCTCTCTAGTCCTCAGATACCAGCCGCCTCGTTCCCCCAATCCCAACGCTTCGTAAATCAAAAGCTGGACGTACCTTGATTTCATACTTATCCGCACTTAAAAGAATGTAATCGCCAGGGCTGTGCATGAGGGATTTGACTTTACTCTCTTGTAAGACCACCTGCCGGGAGAAAAAAAAGTGGATTTCAGAAAGGCAGCAGGCAGGTCCAAGAGACAAGCCAACCTAACACGTTAAGATTTGTTCCGGTGCGTTCGGATCAAGTTTCCTGAGCCTGATTCAGACAGTCAGATCTCATATCACCTGTAAACAGACGGGGCTGCTGAACGTACTAATCCTTTGGTGGAGCAATATCTCCACTGTTATGTGAATTATTAGTCCACTAACACTGAGGGGGGGTGGCTGGAATGCAGGGGTGGGAGAATGGCATTCAAACATCTGTCGGCTTCCGTGAGACAGTGCTGTCATCTCAAGGAAACAACGGGCAGATGTCCCGGCGCGGCTGGCTGTTTCCCATAACAAAATGAACAGAAGTGATTGGTGGATGTTTTGGACTATGGGTGGCCTGGAGAATTAACGCTAACTTTTGTGCGGGAAACCCAGAGCTGCTTTTGCTTCTTCTATCCCAATGTGGTATATGGAATAAAGTTTTATGCTCTTAATAAAATAATGTCCCAGGAGTTCTTTTTTCTGGATTTGCCAACTGGACAGTTGACACCCCCATGCTGGTTGGGGAATACTACTGGGAGCTGAAGTCCACAAATCTTTAAATTGTTCAGTTTGGAGCACTCTGATCTGGAGCGTCAACAAAACGGCTCTAACATACACATCTGAAGCCTTTCCTAAGTTGATCTGAGAAGACGTTAAGTAACCCAAGAGGTTGGCTTGGGGAAAGGAGAACATCTGAGCGACTCACCTTTGTGACCCACTCTGTGTGTCCAGTCAACGTGTTGAGGCAGACGCTTGTCGATAAGGCCCACACTTTCACAGTGAAATCCGCTGAGCCACTGACCAGGAGATCCAGCTCATCGTTGTAATCCACGCTGAAAACTAGAGAAAAAGAGATTTGCACGATAAAAGGGACAGTGCCGTGTGTGTAACTCTACTACAGCCCAAGCAAACTTTTGATACTATGCAGATGAGCAAAGTTAGGTCCTAAGCTTCTTTAGACTGGAGTCCATTCTTGAGAAGCATGGACTGGCAAGGGAGAGACCGGGGATAGTAAAATAGCAATCTCGTAAGAAAACTTACGAGAAATCAGAGATTCTTTGACAGCAGTCAGCTGCAAAAACTGTCAGCTATTCTCACGTGAGCAAACTAATTTTGCAATGCAAAATATTTGTTCCTACAGTATATTAGCAAGCATGGTTTCAGGGCTGAGGGAAGTTGTAACCAGAGAGCTGTGGATGAGAACGGATTGTGCCAAAAACTCTTCAAGAGGCGGAATCGGAAGAGAAATTTGAAGAGTGGCAGGAACATACCAATAGGAGGGGTCCTTGGTGCTCTCTGAGCTGGGTATTCTTTTTTTTCCTTTTTTTGGCAGACATTTCATTTCCAAACTAGATCACATCATCATTTTAGATGTCATTTGTGCTATGCCTATTCCCACACTCCTTTCTAATACTGATGGTGTTGCCTAGTTGGGTCATGAAACGTCTGCAAGGAAACCACCAAGCTCAGAGAGCAACAAAGACCCCCGCGGTCCTCCTCCTGTTCCTCCTAAACTCTGCAAACCCCAACACCCTTCTAGCATTGATGATGTTATCTAGTTGGGTGATGAAATAGCTGCAAAACAAAACACACACACACACACAACCCAGGTCAAGGAGCCATCATCTCAATCCTGAGCTACAAACATTTTCCCCTGTCGGTATTTTTGTCCTCAGCAGTCTGCAAGTTGGGAGGCGGAAGGATGGCTAAACTGAGGGAGCAGCTCCACGTGATATGACACCCTCCTCAAAACCCCGACGTACCTGCCCCCGTGTGGCCTCGGAAATGCTGCGTCTTGGCTCCTGAGCTCCACTCCCAGCAGGCTACCGTGTTATCGAACGAGCCGGTGACCAGCTTCTGCTCGTCAAACTTGACCGCCGCACACGTGTGGGTCTGGATGCCGTAGATGCACTGCCCCGTGCTCACGTCCCACAGCTTGGCCGATAGGTCGTCTGAACCTACCATCCAAAGAGAAGCAAGGGAGGTTACTTTAGTCCCCGGGGAGCCAGCGGGCTGAGAAGATGGCTGACCTGAGGTACGGCAAATTGGGAGGACCAACTTCCTGACGGTTTTGTCCGTAGGGCTTAATTTCGCTTTCTTGCCACAGGGATGCGATTGGTTTTGAGGCCCGGTGCGTCACGTGTCTGATTAATGAAACACTTCAAAGAACTTTCAGGCATTTTATTTAACCTAAAAAGCCTTTATTAGTGTTACAGAGATGTCAGCACGGCATGGTGGAATGCTAAGATCTGAATTTCCCTTCCTTTGCACATCACATTCCAGGCATTTCCTCCCCCCCCATTTTGGGGTCATGATTCACATCTTCCAATTAACTTGGAGGGCAAAGATTCACTTCCGTTTCTTTTTCCCGGGCTTTTCCTTATGGTCTCCTCCCCTTTCGCTGTCACCTGATTTAACTCTAAAAATACCAGACAGTTCTGCATATATTGTCAAAGCAAGGATATTCCATATTAGCAGCGTTGACACAGTGTTTGACTGCACATGGCAACCCGTGTGCTTCCACCACCACCCATCTCCAACTCTCCCAGCAGCTGTTTAGGTTCAGGACTGCCCTACCTGTACACAGGAGTCCATCTTTATAATACAGGGCATACACCCTGGCACTGTGTCCGATCAAGGAGGAGATCTCAAAAGCTTCGTGGTCCTGCAGTTGCTTCATCCGCAAGACGGCCTTCAAGTAGGCCTTTTTCCAGAGCAGGGCATCCTGAACAGAGTCGTCGATCTGCCAGCCCAGGTTCCTGCAGGCCGCCTGCCAGACCTCCAGACAGGCACTGATGACCTTGTTCCATTGCTTAGAGACGAGGCAACACGTGAGTAAGGTCGGAGGGTCCAGCCATTTCAACAAGTAGAAGCTCAGCTCCAGCGGGAGCAGCTTCAGGAAATCCCGCTTGAGGAGGGTCTCCAGGCTGTTGGAGAGGTGCCTGAGCTGAGCGGCCCCGCTCAAGGAGATCAGGTCATCCAACGCCTCATTTCTCTGCAAGTCCGTCAGAGAGAGGAACGTGGCGGAGAGGTTTTCAAGCCATGCTTCGAAGTCCTTCCTCTCCATAAGGGAAACATTTACCTGCGGTACATCAAAACAGGGCATTTAGATACCCACAGCCCAAAGCCTGCGGCAATGTTTCAGCCCTGTGCTGATACAGACAGTCAACTTATAGCCGTTCATTTAGTCACCCTTCGGACTTACGAGGGTACTCAAAAAAGAGACTTAAGCAGACTGAATTTTTACCCCAGGTTATTGAATCTCTACCTCAGGATCTTTTGCTAGGGATCATAAAAGATAAAATATAACAGACATATAGTTGAGGCTGGAAGTGAGGAGTAAAGAATATTTACCAAACCAGACGTTTACAAAGATTAATACCTAGTGTTATATGTTGTGTTCTATGATGATTGATTATTAATATGATCCTATATTTAATGTTTAACTACTACCTCAGGACCTATTGTTAGGGATCATAGATAATAAAAAATGTAACAGGTGTATAATAGAGGATTGAAGTGAGGAGGGAAAAAAGGTTTACCAAACCAGACGTTTACAAAGAATAATACGTAGTGTTGTATATCAGATACTATGATGTTTGATGCATACAAAGATTTTATGTACAATGCTGATTGTTTTAATAAAGGAATTTTTATATTTAAAAAAAAAGAGAAAGAAAAAAAAAGAGAGACTTAAGGACCGTTTTTCACACTTAAGACTATCGCAGCATCCCCGTGATCAAAATCCAGACCCTGGCCTCATATTTATGACGGTCACAGTGTCTTGGGGAGGGGGGGTGTCACGCCGTCCCCTTTGGCAACCTTCTGACAAGCAAAGTCAACGGGGGAACCCCGATTCGTTTAACTTAACTTGTTGTTGCTAACTGAACAACTGCAGTGATTCCCTCAACAACTGTGGGCAAGAAAAGGTGTAAAATGGGGGCAAAACTCAACTGAACAGCCGTCTCACTTAGGAAGGGAAATTTTGGGATCTCGATCATGGTCATAATTCGAGGATTCCCTGTAATAGGACTGGTCCCAGTGAAGACTTAAACAAGAGAGAGATAACCTTTATTGTCATCTGTTTATTTATTTTTTTTACTGTGGGCACACTGGCACAGGTTATAAATGAAATTCTGTCGCCTGCCCTCAAAAGCGTACACATACGCAACACACATATAAACATGCTACGTGCAACGTATGCATATTCCTTCCCTCCCCTTATATATACATGCATGTACATATTAATTACTGTCCATCTTGAATACGCAATGGAAGGAAGAAGCTTGAGAGTTCACAAGGTTAATATTGTACGGAACCAAACTGCGGCTGAATCCGGATGTTCTGCTTTGGATACCACGAAGCTCTCGCCTCCCAGAAGGTAACCAGGAAAACAGGTTGCAAAGAGGATGTGTAGTGTCCCAGACAACCTTGCAGATTGCCAAGGGCACAGTTGGAAAAGGAACAACTTGTTTGGCAGTTTGATGCTCAAACAACTCAAAGAGGATTAAAGAGGACCGGTAAATGGAAAAAATCTTCTCCTGTGCCTTTCCTGCTGGCAGTTTTTATTCCTAGCCTTTGAACAGCTTGGCAAAGAGGTTACATCTACCTTAGATAGTTGTCTGTGATGGGATGATGTCCAGTAGGTTCCTGCCAATTCTTCTTCTGCTCCTTGGAACCCAGCAGGGGCTGACCTTCCTCTGTATCCATTTCTCCTGTTCAAATAACAAGACTCATATTAGGAACCAAGGCCACTGTGTGCATCTCAGAGACCCACAAGGCTCTTTCCTTCCTTCCTTCCTTCCTTCCTTCCTCCCTCCCTCCCTCCCTCCCTCCTTCCTTCCTTCCTTCCTTCCTTCCTTCCTTCCTTCCTTCCTTCCTTCCTTCCTTCCCTCCCTCCCTCCCTCCCTCCATTCTTTTTTTGCTTTTTTCCTCTTGGAGGCTGCCAGAGCTGGGACAGATCACTCATACTAAAAGCTGAAGTCAGCTCATGTAAATGACCTGGTCATTCTTTGTTTTGTTTCATTATATAAGGTACTTCCTAGAGATTTTATTGTGGGTGGAGGAACTTGTCAAGGATTAACAAACCGACAGGAGAAAATGAAAGGAATTTTTTTAAAAAGATAAATAATGGACAACAGCCCTAAAGGGGGATGACGTAAAAGGTGTCAGTTTTGTGGGCCATTATGCAAGCACAAAAGTGGTTCTGGATTGCAGCCAACTTTCTCCAGGAACTTGTTCTACGCAACTATTACAGCACAAAACCTCAAATATCTCCCATAAGCCTATCTATGTAGACTTCCTGCATGCCTCTGCCTACGAAGATTTAACATCTGCCGCCACAGTGTGGGGGCAACTGCTTCCCACAAGCTAGGCACTTCAGACAGATAGTTCTTATTCCGTGGGGAGAGACTACCTGGGACTACTTCAGGTATATCTCCAGCATTCCTGGAAAGCTGTAATGGGCTGTGAGAAGAACCTCGGGAGACGGGAGGAACAGCCGCAAGTGATAAGCAAAATGTCAGCCCACAGAAGGAATGGGGGACGTGGGAAGCGACTCAGAAGGGCCCTCCCGGGTTTTCTGGAGAGTGAAAGGAAGAGAAGAAGTGCTTTCAGACTGGCAAAAGGAAGTGCTGACACTGATGGTTTGGTTTCCTGTCTAGATGAAAAAACAGAGCTGCCTTCTGCCCATCCTACCCCACAGGGGTGGCTCTGATGGGCAGGAGCCCCCATCCCTAGCTGCCTCCAGAAGTTGTGGGTGCTCCATCACTGGAGGCTTTTCAAGAAGAGACTGGGCAGCCATTTGTCTGAGATGGTCTAGGCTAGGTTTCCTGCCTGAGCAGGGGGTTGGACTAGAAGACCTCCAAGCTCCCTTCCAACTCCTGTTATTCTGCATTCTCTGTGTGACTTAAGGGTCTCTTCTATTGTTATCTTTTGGCTGGGTCTTATTACATTTATATCAAGGCTGATAAGAGACTGGACAGCCATTTGCCTGGAATGGTATATGGCCCCTTGCTTGAGCAGGGGGTTGGACTAGAAGACCTCCAAGCTCCCTTCCAACTCCTGTTATTCTGCATTCTCTGTGTGACTTAAGGGTCTCTTCTATTGTTATCTTTTGGCTGGGTCTTATTACATTTATATCAAGGCTGATAAGAGACTGGACAGCCATTTGCCTGGAATGGTATATGGCCCCTTGCTTGAGCAGGGGGTTGGACTAGAAGACCTCCAAGCTCCCTTCCAACTCATGTTATTCTGCATTCTCTGTGTGACTTAAGGGTCTCTTCTATTGTTATCTTTTGGCTGGGTCTTATTACATTTATATCAAGGCTGATAAGAGACTGGGCAGCCATTTGTCTGAGATGGTCTAGGGTTTCCTGCCTGAGCAGGGGGTTGGACTAGAAGACCTCCAAGCTCCCTTCCAACTCATGTTATTCTGCATTCTCTGTGTGACTTAAGGGTCTCTTCTATTGTTATCTTTTGGTTGGGTCTTATTACATTTATATCGAGGCTGATAAGAGACTGGACAGCCATTTGCCTGGAATGGTATATGGCCCCTTGCTTGAGCAGGGGGTTGGACTAGAAGACCTCCAAGCTCCCTTCCAACTCCTGTTATTCTGCATTCTCTGTGTGACTTAAGGGTCTCTTCTATTGTTATCTTTTGGCTGGGTCTTATTACATTTATATCAAGGCTGATAAGAGACTGGACAGCCATTTGCCTGGAATGGTATATGGCCCCTTGCTTGAGCAGGGGGTTGGACTAGAAGACCTCCAAGCTCCCTTCCAACTCATGTTATTCTGCATTCTCTGTGTGACTTAAGGGTCTCTTCTATTGTTATCTTTTGGCTGGGTCTTATTACATTTATATCAAGGCTGATAAGAGACTGGGCAGCCATTTGTCTGAGATGGTCTAGGGTTTCCTGCCTGAGCAGGGGGTTGGACTAGAAGACCTCCAAGCTCCCTTCCAACTCATGTTATTCTGCATTCTCTGTGTGACTTAAGGGTCTCTTCTATTGTTATATTTTGGCTGGGTCTTATTACATTTATATCGAGGCTGATAAGAGACTGGACAGCCATTTGCCTGGAATGGTATATGGCCCCTTGCTTGAGCAGGGGGTTGGACTAGAAGACCTCTAAGGTCCCTTCCAACTCTGTCATGCTGTATTCTGACCTTTTCTGGAGTTTAAAAGGTTATTTCTGACTTCAACCCCGACCTCTCACCGCCTCTGATGCCCACCCACCCCTTTTGGCTTGCAAAGGGCCAAGCTGGGGCTGAGCAGGCATGGCTTTCCTCAGGCCTGGAGGAAGAGGGAAAGGGGGGGGAAACAAGAAATAGCACCCCGTCCCATTACCGCCCTGCCCCCCCCAGTGGCCCCCCTCGCTCACCCCCCACCCCACTTTGGCCCACTGAAAACCTGTCCCCGCCCCTCCCTCCTTCCCGGCCCCGCCCCCTGGCTGCAGGGTGTCTCCATAGCAACCTGAGCTCCAGCCCAGGCTTGACCTCCTCCCCACGACTCTCCCCTTCCCTCTCCGCTTGCTCCCTCCCTCCCTCCTCCCGCCGCTTCGTTTGGGGGGTCGAACCTGCCGCCACCGGATTCCAATAGAGCTTTTGGCCCGGGAGCTTCCGGCGCCGGAGCAACGACGTCATCTCCGCGCGACCGCGACCGCTTCTCTACCGGTAGCAAGACGGGGCATCAAGTCGGAGAGGGCAGAGCGTCCTTTCCGCCTCGGCCTTGGTAGTAGTGGCGTTTCGTCCGGAGAAGCCAGACTCCGGGAGGGGGAAAAAAGGGAATAAATAAATTGAAAATGACGAAGCTTCTTATCTCCCTTCGAATCGAGGCCGATAAGCCCGCTTTTCTTCCCGAGAGAGAAAGAGAGAAGCAGGACCGGATGCCGCTTCCGCTTTAACGTCGATACACTTCCGGTCCGTCGCTTTCCAGCCCCGCTCGGAAACCGGACCGCGAGGGTCTTTAGTTCCACCTTGCAAACCTGCATATTGCATTGTTTTTGGGGTCGACGGGGAAGCGCTGCTCGCCGGGGGCCGGAATTAGAAAGGCGGAGGGAAAGGAGGTGAGTAGGCTTTCCGGGTCAGCCTCACCCCGGCTGGGAAATCAAAGTTGCCCCTTTGGAAGCGGCTTTGCCGAAGGGGTGGAAATGGCTGCTTTGACCAGCTCCCTCCCTGCGTCCTTCCCCAACCTGGCGCCCTCTGCAAGCACCAACATTGCAATTCACTTTTCAGCCCAGCTGGCTGGGGAATCCAGGTCCCTGGCAGAGGGTGGGGAAGGGAGGGTGTTGCGACGGGAAAAGCTGTGTTTGCCTGTGTTTACAACGCCCAGTATCCCCTCCCTCTTGGACGCCTGGGGTGTGGCAGCTGATCCCCAGAAGGGGGAGAAAAAAGGGACGGAGGAGATCAACGCCTTCTTTCCAAGATTAATGTATTTTTTCCAGAAGGGTCTCTATAGCCCACCTTCTCTGAAGCCCTCTGAGCAGAAAAACCCAGGGGCTACAGAATGGCAGCCTCTTGGCACCCATGTCAGAAATTACAGTGAAAAGCTGTATTTTTTCAATTCCCCCCCCCCAACATTAGAATAACTGGTCTGGGCTAGAGCTGATTGGGTGGGCAAAAGCCTTAGGCGTGAAAATGAGTAAGGTCTAGTCAGTTTCAAGCCAATTTAGAGAACCAGTTTGGTGTGATGGTTGAAAAGGAAATCCGTTGTTTGGATGGAGGAGCGGGGTGTCATTCTGGACAAGACGTTGTGTCATGTGAAGACATGAATTTGCTGTGTGTACCTCTAAATCCTGAAGCTCTGGGGGATTTTTTTTTTAATAGATTTCTTCCGGCTGTTGTCATCCTTGGGGACATAATTTCCTCTTTATTTCATTCTTGCTTTCCTGGTTGCTCAGACAGAGAAGACAGAGGAGCAAGAAAGAGATCAGGGAAGAGAATTATCTGGCCATTCCAGATATAAACCCACTGCAAATATCCCCATTTTGAGCAAAGCAAAGAACGGAGGGAGGCTGTGCATCTTTGTCTGGTGGAAAATTAAAATGGATCACTGCAGATTTTGCCTAATAAAGTAGGAAAATGAAGAATAAAGTAGAATAAAGAAGAATAAAGAAGAATAAAGAAGAATAAAGTAGAATAATAATAATGATAATGAAAAAATCACTAAAGCAAAATGATGTGTCTGCACAATTACTGGAATAAAGCTGTGTTAGTAAATACGTGATTAACCAAAAGCACATTGCATTCAGAAACAATGTATCAAGTATAACTCTTTCCATTGTATGCCTGTGAGAAACTAACCTGATGAAATACAATGTAGATTTCTATGTGTGCTTCTTTGTTCCTGAGAAAAGAAAGCTATAAAACTGTAGTTTGGACCCGCCCACGGGGTTCAGAATTGCTGTTGTTATTTGCTTCTGAACCTTGCACAAATAAACCTCTCTGCACCCTCTGGAATTCATAAAAGTTCCTTTCGTTTTCCACAAGACTTTATCTACCGAGTCTGCAGTTTATAACTGAGGAAGCTACTGGTTTGAAGTCGTATGATTTGCATCTTTCTGCTTATTGTGCTTTTTCTCTTGTTTTCTTTCCCCTTATATTTTCATGGGGCTTAAGGCCAAGTTGTCCTATCATTAAGCATCTTCTTTGGGGCCCAGCCAAAGAGAATGACTTCCGAGGAATACAGACCCCTTTTGGAGCCTAACCCAGAGACAGAATTGCATGCTGCTGGAAGACCCTCTCAGCTGGAGATTTATTTGAGGTGTGTATGTATTTTTGTTTCTGAAATGAGGCTGGCCCCTAACTGATAATTTATCGCCGATTTGTCTCATCCTTGCTTCTCTTACAGCAAAGTCCAAAACCGCAATCTCTACTTGGCTACTTTTGCCGCTGTCTTAGGTCCGCTAAGTTTCGGCTTTGTCCTGGGGTACAGCTCGCCAGCTATCCCTAGTCTGAAGCGAAGCAACAACCCAGAATTGAGACTAGATGACACACAAGCATCATGGTTTGGGGTGAGTTGCCGCGAGATCTTGTGGGCCAATCAGCCACTGGAGATGGCAGTTACTGTAATTTCCCAAGGACCTGGGAGAGGCAGACATTGTGGTTTGTTGGCGTTAAAACTATTGGCACAGGTTGTAAGCTGTTCCAAGTAAAGCTGCCTTTTGCAATTGACCGATGGTGATTTTGTCGATGCCAATGATTGTTTAAGTGGCATTCCAGATATTTTGGAATTGTCATTATCATCCTTGCGGCTTACGTGCCACCTTTCTGAGCATCACCAGACCTTAGATAAATGAAACAAAGCTACTACTGAATGTCTTCTATAGCTAGAAGACATTCAGGCAAATGCTACAGTTGAATTTTGAGTATCAATAACGGAGATTATTTGTAGCTCAGGGTTGAAATGAGGGGTCCTTTATGCTCTCTGAGCTGGGTGGTTTTCCTGCAGACGTTTCATGACCCAACTAGGTAACATCATCAGTGCTAGAAGGGAGTGGGGTTTGTGGGGGGAGGAGGAGGAGGAGGAGGAGGAGGAGGAGAACAATGACTGTGGCGTCCTTGATGCTCTCTGAGGTTGGTGATTTTCTTGCAGACGTTTCATGACCCAACTAGTTAACATTATCAGTGCTTGAAAGGAATGGGGTTTTCTCTCTCCCTTCTAGCACTGATGATGTTGCCTAGTTTGTGTAATGAAGCGCTCAAGAAAACAACCAACCTCAGAGAGGACTAGCCACCTCTGAATTTGGGGTCCACTGTTTCATTCCCCTACTTTTCTCACATGGCTTTTTCTTCCCTTCTTTCTGCAGTCTGTGGTCACGCTGGGGGCTGCAGCCGGCGGGACCCTCGGAGGATACGTGGTGGACAAAATTGGCCGGAAACTTAGCCTGATGCTCTGCACGATCCCATATGTGTTTGGTTTCTTGATCATCATCGCGGCCCAAAACATCTGGATGCTTTATCTGGGACGGCTGCTGTGTGGCTTGGCCAGTGGCGTCACGTCCTTGGTAGTTCCGGTAAGGGAGGAAACGTGTCAATCTTTTGCCAGTGTGATTCCGCAGAGGATAAGAGAAATTTCCTACTGCTAATTCAGCAGTAGCTGCTGAGAGGGTGTAAGCAAGCAGAAATCATTTCTGTAGCCACCAGCATGGGATGCATGAATTCTCAAATTAACCTAAGCTACATCATGTTGAATTAAAGTCAATCAATCCCTGTCTTTGAACTCGTTTTCCTTCTCATTGTGGCAAGATGGGAAAAGAGGAGAACTACCAGTTTTAATTGGCAGATGACGGTGACGGTAAGATTCTACGACCTGCCCGGTCTTCTCCATTACAGCTTCTGTTGTTAATTTAACCTTTCTGGCTTATGTCTAGATCTATATATCCGAAACGTCTCACTCCAAGATCCGAGGAGTCCTTGGCTCGTGCGTTCAGCTGATGGTAGTGACAGGCATCCTGGGAGCTTACGTAGCAGGTCCTGTTCTGGCTTAAGAGGCATTGTTAAATCCGGACTCGGCTGGAGGGAGGGGTTTTGTCCCATGTTCCCTGGAAGGAATCGTGAAGAAGGAAAGAACAGTGATGGAGGGAGGTAGGAAGGAAGAATGGAAAAGAAAAGAAAGAAAGAGAGAGAGAGAGAGACAGAGGGAAAGACAAAGAAAGAAAAAAGAAAGAGAAAGATACAGAGAGAGAAAAAGAAGGAAAGAAAGAAAGAAAGAAAGAAAGAAAGAAAGAAAGAAAGAAAGAAAGAAAGAAAGAAAGAAAGAAAAGGGTAGGATGTAATTGTGGGGAAGAGAAGTAATGAAGGAGAAAAAGAAGAAAAGAAAAAGAGTGGGGAAGGAAGGAAAGAAAGAATGAAGGAGAGAGAGTTGAGGAAGGGAGGAAGGAAGGATGGAAAAGAAAAGAAAGACAAAGAAAGAAAAAGAAAAAAGGGTAGTAACTAATTGTGAGGAAGAGAAATAATGAAGCAGAAAAAGAGAGGAAAAGAAAAAAAAGATGAGTGGGAGGAAGGAAGGAAGGAAGGAAGGAGAGAGATGAGGAAGGGAGGAAGAAAGGAGATTGAAGAAAAAATAGTGGATAATAGGACATCTTCTTACGTAATTTTCATCCTGAAAACCCAAAGCAAGCAGGGCTAAATCTTAACTCAGAATATAACAGATGAACAACTGGGCAGGGAGAAAAAGCCACATTTTTAAAAGAGAGCCTTGGGCATCACCCTTGGGATGTGTCCCACCTCGGAGAAGGACCCTGGTAGCATCTCCACCGGCGTCTTTCTGTGTTCTCAAAAAGCGAAGGACCAGATCCAAGTTGTGGGATCAAACAGCGGCTGTTCTGTTCCCCGACTCCCTCCCTCCCTCCCTTACAAGCCCTGAGATCAGCTGTCCTCCTCCTGTCCCCCAGGCACGGCTCTGGCGTGGCGCTGGCTGGCGGTGCTGTGCTGTATCCCTCCCTGTTTCCTGCTGGTCCTCATGGCTTTCATGCCCGAAACGCCTCGCTTCCTGCTACGCCAGAATCGGCAGCCGGAAGCCATTGTGGCTTTGCAATTCCTGCGGGGCCCACTGGTGGATCACGAGTGGGAATGCCGGGAGATCGAAGCCAACGCCGGCGAACAGGTGAAAGGGGTTGACTCTTCGTTTAAGCCTTCCTTAACCGCAGCCCTTCCCCTAAACAGGTTGAGACGCCAGCTTTGGACACGCTCTCCGAAATAATAATAATAATAATAATAATAATAATAACCACCGTTGTTTTGTTGTTGTTGATTAAATTTATTTGCTGCCTGTCTCGCTATGGGGCTACTCTAGGTGGCGCACAACAAACAAACAAAAAACAAATAAAAAGGAAGTTTAAACCAAGCAAAATACAAATAGTCCTCGACTTACAAGCACAATTGAGTCCAGAATTTCTGTTGTTAAGTGAATTTTGCCCCGTTGGATGACCTTCCTTGATGCAGTTGTTAATTGAATCGCTGCGGTGCTTAAATTAGTAATACCGTCATTAAGTGAATCTGACTTTTGCCCCCTGGACTTTGCTTGTCAAAAGGTCGCCAAAGGGGATCACGCCACACACACACACACGGGATGCTGTGACTGTCATAAATGTGAGTCGGGTGTCCAGCGTCGGAATGTAAATCGTAACCGTGGGGAGGCTGCGAGGGTCTTAAGTGTGAAAAACAGTTCTAAGTCTCTTCCTTCCGTGCCGTTGTCAATTTGAACGGTCACTAAATGAATTGTAAGTCTGCATTTCCTTTTGTAGCAAGAAATGAGCCTTGCTGAGTTCAAGAACCCTGCCATCTACAAGCCGTTCCTGATTGGGGTGGCGATGATGTTCTTCCAGCAAGCGTCCGGGATCAACGCCTTGATGTTTTATGCAGAAACCATCTTTGAAGACGCCAACTTTAAGGTGAGGAGGTCAACGGTTGGTTGTTTCTCCTGATCTACCCCCAGCAGATCTCCCGGATCCGCTAGATTTTTATTTCGGGGTGGTGGAACTACGCCCCTTGATTGTATTGACCAAATCACACAGGTAGTCAATCAAAATAGGGTAGGGTAGAATAGAATAGAATAGAATAGAATAGAATAGAATAGAATAGAATAGAATAGAATAGAATAGAATAGAATAGAATAGAATAGAATAATGGAATGAAGTAGAATAGAATAATGGAATGAAATAGAATAGAATAAGAATTAGAATAGAAAATAGAGAATAGAGAACGGAACGGAATAGAATAGAATATGAAATGGATAGAATGGAATAGAATAGAATATGAAATGGATAGAATGGAATAGAATAGAATATGAAATGGATAGAATGGAATAGAATAGAATAGAATATGAAATGGATAGAATAGAATAGAACAGAACAGAATAGAATAGAATTATGGGATAGAATAGAATAGAGTAGAATAGAATAGAGTAGAATAGAATAGAATAGAATAGAATAGAATTATGGGATAGAGTAGAATAGAATAGAGTAGAATAGAATAGAATAGAATAGAACATGGAATAGAATAGAATAGAATAGAATAGAATTATGGGATAGAATAGAATAGAGTAGAATAGAATAGAATAGAACATGGAATAGAATAGAATAGAATAGAATTATGGGATAGAATAGAATAGAGTAGAATAGAATAGAGTAGAATAGAATAGAATAGAACATGGAATAGAATAGAATAGAATAGAATAGAATAGAATAGAATAGAATAGAATAGAATAGAATAGAATAGAATAGAATAGAATAATGGAATGAAGTAGAATAGAATAATGGAATGAAATAGAATAGAATAAGAATTAGAATAGAAAATAGAGAATAGAGAACGGAATAGAATAGAATAGAATAGAATATGAAATGGATAGAATGGAATAGAATAGAATAGAATATGAAATGGATAGAATAGAATAGAATAAGGAAATATGGATAGAATAGAATAGAATAGAGATGGAAGGGACCTCAGAGGTCCTCTAGTCCAGCCCCCTGCTCAAGCAGGAGACTCTATACCATTTCAGACAAGTGACTCTCCAGTCTTTTCTTCCAAAAGTGATGGAGCACCCACAACTTCTGGAGGCAACATTGATTGTCCTCACTGTTAGGAAGTTTCTCCTGAATTCCAGGTTGCTTCTCTCCTTGGTTAGTTTCCATCCGTTGCTCCTTGTCCTGCCTTCAGGTGCTTTGGAGGATAGCTTGACTCTCTCTTCCTTGGGGCCGCCCCTGAGAGATTGGAACACTGTCCTTCCTTTTTTCTCTGTAACTCTTCTTCCGACATGCGTCATTAAGTTGCAAGTCGAGGACCACCTGTCCTTTTCCTAACGGGTCAAGAAAAGCTTCCATGTTCCTTGTGTGTCTTCCAGAACAGTAGTGCCGCTACCGTCATTGTTGGCTCTATCCAAGTCTTCTTCACAGCAATGGCAGCTCTCGTTATTGATAAAACCGGGCGAAAAATTCTTCTCATCGTCTCAGGTAGGATGATGGAAAGACCAGCTCTCTTTCCCAAGTTCAGGCAAGTTTGCAGTTTCCCCCCTCCCCCCCAAAAAAAATTAAGAGTTAACATTCCGAACGCTCTTGTCTCTCCCTCTCTCCTCCCCAGGAGTGATCATGGCTGCCAGCGCGATGGTGTTTGGGATCTATTTCAGAATCACCGGCCCCAGCCCCAGCAATTCTTTCCATCTCCAATTGCCGAAGAGCCACCTGGACACCCCCCTTGTGGAAGAAGGACACCCCCTGGCCTGGTTAGCAGTGCTGAGCATGGGTTTCTTCATTATGGGTGAGTGAAGGTCTTGCAGAAGTGCTGGCTCTAGAAAAAAAAAAGGTGGATTCCCATCATCTAGAATTATTGGGGAGGGGGTTGATCCTGGAAGATTTTCAGAAGCTTTACATTCTCGGCTGTTAACGATTTCTGAACTGTAAGGGAAGAATTGGAAGGGAGCTTGAAGGTCATCTAGTCCAACCCCCTGCTCAGACAGGAAACCCCGTAACATTTCAGACAAATGGTTGTCCAATCTCTTCTTAAGAACCTGCAGTGATGGAGCACCCACAATTTCTGGAGAAAAGCCCTTCCACTGATTAATTGTTCTCACGGTCAGGAAATTTCTCCTGAGTTCCAGGTTGCTTCTCTCCTTGGTTAGTTTCCATCCGTTGCTCCTTGTCCTGCCTTCTTCTGGGGCTTTGGAAAATAGGTTGATGGATGTATTGGGAAGAAGCCATCTGCTAACCTGTGGGGCTTCCCTTGCCTTGATGGGCCCCTTTTCCCCACGTCAACGTTCCTCTTCCACTGTTGCAGTCCATGTTCTTGTAAGTCTAAATAAACACATGGCCTGTACAGTGAAATCATCAAGCTGCAGATTTTGACACCAGGTTCATCAAGATCCTTCCATATCCATTTTAGCCCCTACTGACTTGGCTGCTTGAGCCTGCAACTCCTCCTGGAGAGAGGTGTGGAGAGGACAGGTCCACAGAGAGCAAAATAAAGTGGGCGGTGAACTTGGCAAGGCGCTTACTTGAGCCAGTTGGCAGAGATGATCACAGTCTTAGTTGTGATCTTAAGAGCAGAAGGTCCCTCTGGAATTCTGGAGGCCTCTGCTACATCCTCAGTGGAGTAAGCTTGATAGGCTTGGGGTCTTCAGAAAGACCTCAGATGTTCCTCCAGCCCCAGGTTGCACCCATCCTCACATCCATTGTGAAGTAGGGCGATCTGTTTCCGTTGCCTGATTTAATCCAGGACAGACGCCGTCTCCTTTTGCTGTTCTGCCACCCACAGGTTTTGCCTTGGGCTGGGGCCCCATCCCCTGGCTGGTGATGTCTGAAATCTTCCCTCTGAGAGCCCGAGGAATAGCCAGCGGGGCCTGCGTCCTCACCAATTGGCTCATGGCTTTCCTGGTCACCAAGGAGTTCCACGACCTCACGGTAAGCAAAGGTGACCTCAGCATAAGCCACAGAAGTCCAGCTGGCCTCTGCAGGAGAAGAGAGACAAACATCATTGGCTGGGGAGAAGGTCCTTTGCTTGATCTGTCTGGCTTTGATCTTGGGATGTCTCATGATGGTTTTGATCCATTTGGGGAAAGGAACGCCGAGAGAAAGATGGAGAGGCTTTGTAAAGGCTCAGCCAATTCCAGCCTCCCTGGAAAGTTATTGATAAAAATAATAAAGGAACAATAGTAGGTAAAACGATCCGGCACCATGTCTTCATTGTGGCATCTCCCTGTGATTCAGGACTGCAGTCTCTAGGTCTAGGGGTGGGTGTTATCCATGCTCCAAAATGTAGCTCCTCTCTTCCTTGTCTCAAGACACAAACACACAGCACACTTTTTTTTTTAAGGTGCAGATGCCTAAGAACAATAAGTCTCTGGACTGTGGTGTGGAAAGAGACCCATGGTGGTGTCTGAAGGTCCCTTTTTTTTTTTAGGTGACCATCTTCTATGAACTTTCTCCAACTGTGGTGCGCCACCCGTTGTCATTTCTCACTATCTAAATGTGATGAATAAAATCAGCCGAGCATTATCCCTGTTGTGCTAGGGGGTGCAGCTCAGGCTAAGCACTTCCCTGAATTCCAGGCCTTGCCCCAACATTAACCCAACTTCCTTCTTCCTTCTCCAGGTCCTCCTAACTCCTTATGGGACCTTCTGGCTGTTCTCATCCACCTGCTTGCTCAATGTGGTCTTCACCCTTTTCTGTGTCCCTGAAACTAAAGGAAAAAGCCTAGAAGAGATAGAGGCACATTTCCGCAGACCACGGTAGACTTTTGCACGCAGAATTTTATTTTTTTCCCTCTCGTCGCGGATTTTACTCGGTTGGTGGTTTGAAGACGTTGGTTGGCGAGGTCAAAAACCTTCCGTTCTTTCCGTTTATCCCAGAAGCTTGGCCTGTTCCCGTTTCAGCTTCTTCCGGTAGCAAGGTCCAGGAGGATTACTAATAAAAAGGGTGCTACGTTTTCTGATCTGCAAGGCCCGGGGTGCTCAGATTTCCTCATGTAAATGTTTCTTTTGCCTTTTGACATTTGAAACAAGGATGCTGCTTCTGAAGGTTGCTTCAATAAATGACTGTTAAAACCACTACAATAACTGAGCCGTTTCTACTTATATGGGAGCTGGCAACAGAGAGGAGGGTGGCGTAACTTTCGTTACCTAAATAAAACCGTCCCTAGACTGTTTTGTAAAGAAATAGAACAAACGGGATTGGGAGAAGGGAAAACTCAAGTTCGATATGCTTCAAGGAAAGAAGGTAGAAAGGGAATAAAATTATTCTCCAAAGCACCAGAAGGCAGGACAAGAAACAATGGTTGGAAACTGATCAGAAGAGAGGAACAACCTGGAAGTAAGGAGAAACTTCCTGACAGTGAGGACGATCAACCAGTGCAACAGCTTGCCTTCAGAAATCATGGGTGCTCCATCACTGGAGATTTTTAAGGTCTCCTGCCTGGGTTGGTCTTAAACTAAAATCCATTTAAGCAACATGGGTGTCAAGAGAAAGACTTCTGAAGCTAGGGGGAGGCGTCAAGCAGGGAACTAGCCTGGAATCCCTGCGTAGGCGCAAGAAGGCGAAGTCTGACTCCTTTGAAAGTTGTTGAACCTCGTAGTTTTATCTAGGTGCCATCAAAGCAATAAAACAGCAAATTGAACTCTTTGACATATGGATGTGGTTTGTTTGCATCCAATGGGGCCATGACACAGACTGGAATTTGATCCAGAGCTTCGTTAAGTTGCCCCAGAAATTCAGATGGTGAGGATAAATGATCAAATGTGGCCCTAGGAAAGAGAGATCAGGACGTGTGGGTGTGGGTGTTCACAAAAGGCAAAGGGTGTATTTTTCCTCCCCTGTTCAATATTCAGAAGTCCAGGGAGAAGCCAGAACATCCCATGAATTATAAGCGCAATCCAGGGGAACAAACCAATGATGAATATAGCATTATCAAATGTCATAAATATTTATTACATATCAAGGAAGAAGGAAAAAAAAACCCAACAGTTGATTTTACAGCTGTGGTCTATGGAACTTTCAGAACAAATATGTTTGCCGTTATATCCAAAGTATGATTCTCTCTCGCACACGTCTCTCTCTCTCTGTCTCTCTCTCTCTCTCTGTTTTGTTTTGTTTTGTTTTGTTTTAACAAGCTTTGAAAACACACAGGAACAAAAAAAGGGGAAATAATACAATTATTACTTGTAGCATTGAAAAAACAATGGCAAATACAATTAAGTTTAAGACACTTGGTGGTATAATTTAAACTTTTGAGACTCACAGGAGGGCAAGCCACAGGCTGACAGCACAGAATCATTGGAAAGTACAAAATCCCACGAGTTAACAGTCAAAAGGGGCACGATCCAGCAAAAACGTTAGGTGTGAAATAAAGCCGCGATCCCAGAGGTGTCGAGAAAGGGAGTTTAAACCCAAAAAGATTTCAAGAGACTTAATTCTTTGATCAACCCGTGGAGCAGGGCACGGGGAAGAGACTGTTCCAACTCCCCCCCTAAACTTGTATCAAATGTGGGTTTTTTATAATATATCTTTGAAAAGGCAATTGGATTTCTTTTTTTTTTTTTTTTGAGGAAAAAGGAGACGTTTTGCTTCCTATCCTAGAAGCTTCATCAGTTGTATGGTGTGGGAGATGGAAGGACAATTATCGACAGCTGAGATTAATTGGTGGGTGCAATTAATCAGTGCAAACCCCACTCCCTTCTAGCATTGATGATGTTACCTAGCTGGCTGATGAAACATCTGCAAGAAAACCAACCAGCCCAGAGAGCACCAAGGACCCCACACTCCTTTTCCTCCTCTTCCTCTCTACAAATCCCACTCTCTTCTAGCACTGATGATGTTACCTAGTTGGGTGATGAAATGTCTGCAAGAAAACCACCAAGCTCAGAGAGCACCAAGGACTCCACAGTCCTCCTGCTCTACTCAACAGACCCCAATCCTGTCTAGCACTGATGATGTTACCTAGCTGGGTCATGAGATGTCTGCAAGAAAACCGCCATGCTCAGAGACCACCAGGGACCCCACAGTTCAACCCTAGCTACAAATCTAACAGAGAGGATTGGGAGGAGAGGATTGGTAACGCTCTCTGAGAGCCATTGTGGTTACTTGAGAGGTTTAACTGTAATCTTGGTTACATCTCTCTCTCTCTCTCTCTCTCTCTCTCTCTCTCTCTCTCTCTCTCTCTCTCTCTCTCCCTCCCTCCCTCCCCCCTCTCTTCTCCAGGCGTTTTCCAGGAGTCAACATTGACTCAAAGGTGCAAAAACAAAGAAACAAACAAATTGAAGACAGCAAATACGAGTTGAAATGGTGAGGTTTTGGGCTGTTCTCTGAGCTGGGTGGTTTTCTTGCAGACGTTTCATGACCCAGCTAGGTAACGTCATCAGTGCTAGAAGGGTGGGGGTGGGGTTTGCACTGATGATGTTACCTAGCGGGGTCATGAAACGCCTGCAAGAAAAAAAAACCAAGCTCAGAGACCACCAGGGATCCCCCCCCAAGCTACAAATCTAGCAGAGAGCCTTGGGTTTTTATCTGTGACCTAAGAGCAGTTGAATGCCAAGGAAGCACAGTCCTTCCGTTCTCACCACCCCACACATACACAATCCTATCAGAACCTATCATTTCCCCCCACCACACAGACACACACACCAACTAATCTCAATGACCGCCTTTCCATCTCCCACACCATCCAACAGAACCGATCAAGCGTCCAGAATAGGAAGTGACACATCTTCTTTTTCCTGAACAAATAAATAAAAAAATCAGTCCAGTTGCCTTTTCAAAAATAACGCCCCCTCCCAACTTTTGATACGACTGTGACCCAGCTGACGGAGGATCTTCCTAGCCACTTTTAACTTGCCTTTCCTAAAATTATCCGGCGTGGGATCCTCTTGGTGAAATCAACCAGGGTTTCGTGTGCGTCACAGTGAGAGTTAGGGAGAGGCGGTGTGGATTTAAGCCGTAAACGTCACCTGGATTCTCCCGTTCCTTCCTGCCAACGGATTGGTGGTCCCCTCTAAACCACTTGGACCATCCGCATGGGATTCCACCCCCGGGCCCCACCCCATAAATAAGAGCACCAAATTCCAGGTGGAAGTCACATCATGCTTGGAAGCAAGAACAGGGAGAGTGGGGGGTGGTGGTGGTAAAGGTGGAACGGATGTGGCCCAATCCGTCTTCCTTCTCCATCTGTCGCCTGGGGAGGAGGCACAGGGCAGTCACACCTAACTCATGCCGGACGATGCTCGAGGGCGCTCTTTCGAAAGAAAAAAAGAAAGAGGACAGGAGAAACAAGCAACCAGTGTCCACGACAAAACGGTTTTGTACATACATCAGCTTCAAAGTGCCTTCTGTCTGGCGATAGGAGTGTTTTGTAAATATTAGCAAGTCACCCTTGCAGAAGACAGCCACTCTCCCATCACCAGCTTAGAGGGAGGAGGGAGGAGAGGAGGAAGGAGAAAAAGGGAAAATGAAGGAGGAGGAGGAGGAATGGAGAAAGAGGAAGGAGGAGGGATGGAGGAGGAGGAGAAGGGGAGGAGAAAGAGGAGAAAGAAAGGAGGAGGAGGTGGAGAAGAAGAAGGAGTCCTTTGGAGACATCAGAATACCACAGGGAAACATGGAAAAATTTAGACACCAAGTAAAATGGCACAAACAGAACAGACGTGCAAAGCCGTAGCAGATCAGTGTGTAATGTCAACGCTACATTTGTGGCCATGTTCTTGGCAAGAGGCAAACCTTTGCCACGTTTTCTCGCAAAGGTGGTTCATTTCGCTAGGTCCCGTTTTTAATTTTATTTTATTTTTAAAATTTGCAACAGTGGATGGTCTACCGGGCAGGCAAAGGCCGCGAAGCCTTTCCAGGACTTCCGCTCAAGAAGGAACGAAAGGTGGATCAGCCTCCCTTCATCTCTTAAGTGCTCCTCCCTCTCTTAGATTACAACTCCCAACATCCCCAACCAGCCTGGATCAGCACTGATAGGAGAGGAGATTCGTTAACCTGAACAGGGGCCAGGCAGAGACGGTTAACCCTGGTTTGGTGGTTCGAGAATCAGACCGTTTGTTGGGAGGCAAAGTGGAAAATGTAGGAAATGTAGTATAGATTCTATGCCCCTTTAAGTTTAAACTGGAAGAAAAAAAAATGTTCCCTTGAGCCTCAACCCTCTCCCCATTTATGTGTGGAAAAACCAAAGCACAGGTAATAGTTTTTTTAAAAAAAACTCACAAC
The DNA here is from genome assembly GCA_034064705.1 of Bothrops alternatus. Taxonomy (NCBI): domain Eukaryota; kingdom Metazoa; phylum Chordata; class Lepidosauria; order Squamata; family Viperidae; genus Bothrops; species Bothrops alternatus. The sequence continues at coordinate 77,340 of JARGCV010000710.1, forward strand.
CCTGATTGCACTTTCTTTCCGTAGTGGAATTAGGAGCGATTAACCGTCACGTACGCATTGCAAACGCAGCTCTGAGGCCAGCAGAAAATCTGCTTTGGTAAATAGGAAATAAACTTCAGCATTGCATCAAGTACAAACACCTCCCCACAGATTTTAATCCTGATCTCCCTTCAGCAGAAAACCTGCTTGTCCATATTTTGTGGCTGGATGAGCAAAGAGACAAAGTTTCACCTAAGAGGCTTCATCTTTCACGCCACACCAAAAGAATCGCCCAGGGGAATGAAAGCCAAAAGTAACCACAGCCGGCGGCACATTAGGCAAAATCATTGCCTTTCAGGGGAAAAAAAAAGTAGAAATTAAATCAGTTTCCTTCCCCTGTGTTGGGTTTCCGGGATTTCAAACGTTCCTTGCTTCCCAAAACTGCCTTTGAAAAAAAAAAATTAAAAAAATCCGGTCCTGGAAGGACGAATTCTACTATCGCTGCGATTTCAAAAGGGAGGACACAAATATCGCACCCATGCAATGCCATTTTCACCATGAAAACGGTATGGGGAGGATTAGCACGGCCCCAATTAATTACTTTTTTTTTTTTCATTGGGAAACTCAGCTTCAAGGCAGCTTTTGAACTGGGGACATCACAAGGCTGCCCTCTTTTTCTGAAGCGTAAAAAGCTGGGTAAACTTGCAGTCGGGGGCTGCAAGGGAGACCTAGTTTAGGGCAGTAGTTAAGGCATCAGGCTAGAAAACCAGGAGACCGTGAGTTCTAGACTGCCTTAGGCACGAAGCCAACTGGGTGGCTTTGGGCCAGTTACTCTCGCTCTCAACCCTGGGAAGTAAGAGACAAGAGTAAAAAAATCAGTTCTGAAATCTTGCCGAGAAAACTGCCAGGACTTCTTCAGGCATTTTCTCGGAGTCGAGATTGACTCGAAGGCACGAAAACAAACAAATTGAAGACAGCGAAGAAGAGCTGAAATTGTGAAGTCCTCGGTGCTCTCTGAGCTGGGTGGTTTTCTTGCAGACGTTTCATGACCCAACGAGGGAACATCTTCAGTCCTAGAAGCGGGTGGGGTTTGCACTGAGGATGTTCCCTAGCTGGGTCATGAAACGTCTGCAAGAAAACCACCCAGCTTAGAGAGCACTGAGGACCCCACCGTTCCATTCTGAGCTTCAAATCTTCTCTTGCAGAGTTGAAATGGTTATACAACCGTGTCTCCACGTTTGCTAACTCTCCCTATGTGTTCACCCAAATCTTCTTAACCAACCTGGAAGACCATTGATTGTACAACTGTCAGGGGCGCACAGCCCTCAAGCAGAAGAGAACATACCTATCAGCAAACGGGAAGGGTACGTAAGAATTACTCGCCTAATTTACCACCAGCGCACCCCGCCCCAATGGAATTATGCAGCAACAAGATTACACCCTGCTTTTCCACACACACACACACACACAAATCTTTTGGAATCAAAGAGATGATAGCAGAGAGAAGGGGGGAGAGGACAGTTTTCACCAAAGTTCTGCTGGCAATCTTCAGCAAACACATACTTCATTGTCTGCAGACAAAGGTGTTAAAAAAAGGAAGAAACGCGAAGTGATGCTACATTCAAAAGAAATTCCGAACGTCGGAAGCCACCAAGTCTGTTTCTGCCCAAATTTTGGCAACCCTTTGGAGCTGGTGCGTCATTCCCTCTGTCCCTCATCCCAGATTCTTTCTCTCTGGGACCTTTTTGAGGGTCAGGCTGTATTCCAATTCCCATCACACACACACACACACACAGCTGGCTCCTTCAGCAAGGGGAGGTGTGTGTGTGTGTGTTGTTCAGCGTCGCTAAATCTATGATTAGAAACTACAATTGATTTCGAACTCATTGGTAGATTCTAATTTAGCTGTGCAGGCTGACGGTTTTTGGGAACCAGTGTTTGTGAGATGTGGGGAAAGGGCCAAAGATTTGCACCGATCAGCTTGTGACTTGTGCCCTTCAAGGAACATGTTGGTGGTGGTGGAAATAAACATTTGATGTTTATTTTTTTCCACCGTATAACCTGAAAAGCCAACTCAAGGACCCTCTTCTATTAACTCTAGAAACTCAGCGGCTGGTTTTCTCACCAGCCAAAAGTGCAAGGTTTTATCTGCTTAGAAGCCTGGCTCCCCTGGGAACCCCAAACAGTCAAAAAGTTTGTTCGATATAGCCATCCCGCCCGAGATGGATTAACTGCTCTGTCCAATGAGGAAAACATAAGGCAATTAGGCAAAGGCAGAGGGGGGCTGGGATCATGGAACCTTGGTGGGCAAAAGAGGTAGGACATCAAGGCGGGATGGAAGGTCCACCAGGAAGGGTTGCAAACTGGAGATCACCACCCCCAGTGGTGGGAATCCCTTCCTTAGACCTGCCTCGTTCTAGTCTCAGAACAGATGCTGCCAGGAACGAAGGAAGGAAGAAAGGAAGGAAGGAAGGAAGGAAGGAAGGAAGGAAGGAAGGAAGGAAGGAAGGAAGGAAGGAAGGAAGCTGACAACTGGAGTCTCAATTGTTGAGTCTCTAGAAAGAGTGCAGAGAAGAGCAACAAAGATGATTAGGGGGCTTGAGGTTAAAATATAGGAAGGACACTTGCAGGAATTGAAGAGAAGCACTACGGGAGACAGGATAGCAGTGTTCCAATATCTAAGGGGTTGCCACAAAGACGAGGGGGTCCACCTATTCTCCAAAGCACCTGAAGGCAGGACAAGAAGCAATGGATGAAAAATAATCAAGGAGAGAACCAACCTGACACTAAGGAGGAATTTCTTGACAGTGAGAACAATCAGTGGAACAACTTGCCTCCAGAAGTAGTGGGTGTTCCAACACTGGAGGTTTTTAAGAAGAGACTGGACAGTCATTTGTCTGAAATGGTGTAGGGTCCCCTGCCTAAGCAGGGGGTTGGATAGAAGACCTCTTAAGGTCCCTTCCAACTTTGTTATTCTGTATTCTGACATTCAGGAAAACTAAGACAAGGATCGGGTGTTCTAAAATGGAAAAAAAAAAGTGATATCCTGCCGTCTTCCGTGGTCAAAGGCGAACCTGAACCGTTTGGTTCTTGGAAGGACATGGTTACCTGAAAATATTGCTTGGTTTTCTGATCGGGGGCAATAAATAAATAAATACATACATACATACATAAACGAGCAGAGCAGGATTATTTGTGCAAGGAAGGACTAATCACAGTCAACTTGATGAACTTGGCAAGGAAATGTTGGAATCGGAGCAGAGGACAGCCGTTGGGTGTCAGCGTATGTCTCCTGTGGCAGGGCTACTGACTTTTCAGATAGAGATCTGGTCTTTAAGGGTGTCTGAACCAAACGTGTCTTTTCCAAAAGGTAACTGGACTTTCTTGTTTTGTTTCCCCCTTGAAGACGTTTCGCTTCTCATCCAAGAAGCTTCTTCAGTTCTAACTGAACAGTGGAAGGACGGAAGGATTTATATTCTTTGCAGTCACCTGGTCGTTAGTACTCCCTCTGAGAGTCATTGACGGCAGAAGCCAAGACAGTCCAGTTGCCTTCTGGAAAAGCACCTTGACCTGGATGATTGAGACAAGGGTGTCTGAATAAACCACAGGGCAGAGACTATCGTTGTGAGGAAGGGTGAAGGGGATGGGTTAGGGCACGGGCAAACATCGCTGAGACAAAAAAACAGCTTTGAGAGAGATTTCCCTCCCAAGAGACGGCCAGGGCACATTTCTGGTGCCACCTTGCCTCTGGTTAAACAGGCTGCCATCTTTTTGAAACCTCCAAACCTGTTTAACCAAGGTTGGAAGTAGCTTCAGTGTCTTTTACAAGGTCTCCTTGACTTTTTTTGAACTTGTGAACTCATTAACCGGTTCATGGATCCCAGTAGCTCTTAGCCTGGGTGGTCACCTTAAAGTTTAAACTCTTCAGCCAGTCAATTCACATTTGCTAGGAGAAGTCACCCATCCAAAGAGGACAAGGCTTTAGGCTTACAGTTATTTTTCGGAGACGTCCAGAGATAAACCGACAGCTGTTTATGTCTAAACTTTTGTTTCCAGTGAGCAGAAATGGGGGAGGTAGACATTTATCCAAGAGTCAAAATGAGAAAACGAGGCGAGAAGGGAAAGAACAGATGCTCGGCTTAAGAAAGGCTTGTTCTGTCTATCGGTTGGGAACCGAAGAGGAAAGCCTTATGGTTTAACAGAACTGCAATTTTTTTTCAATTGATCAGGTTCCTCAACAAGTAGAAGCAACCATCGTTATGTGGACAATACATATATATTTGGGGTTACGCTGTGGGTGGTCCATCCATGGAGGTTTTTCAAGAAGAGATTGGACCACTGTTTGTCTAAAATAGGATAGGACCTCCTGTTTGAGCAGGGGGTTGGACTAGAAGACCTCCCAAGTCCCTTCCAACTCTGTTATTCTGTCACACTTTTTAAATAATTCCAGATTTCTTTTTAACCCCCCCCCCCGGATCAGACCAAAAAACCTATTTCAAGAATGCACAATCTAATTTCAAGTGTGCCAAAGCAGTTGATTAAGTAGAGATGACTCAACCATAGTTGCTAATAATCGCTGCCTTCTAATCGCATCATAGTTTGGAAGTCATGCACAGGATTTGTGTGTGTGCTCCTGTTCTGGATCAGCCAGTTAGATGGGTCTATATGTTAGAATGTTTGGCATTTATAAGGTTAAGCACTGTCTCCTTAAGAGATGGCTTATGGGTAATGTAGTTTTAGCTATTCCGTAAATCCCATGTGAACAGGTCAGTAGGAGGAGCCACTAAGTTCATCACAGGATATCCTGGCTACGTGCCAGCTTGTAAAAGAGGTCTTTGTGAAGAAGGACACGAAGTGATGTGTCCCATAAGAGCCATGGGGTGAGTTACCCTTCAATTTTTCACTGTGATGGTCCAAACAAGATTTCTGCTTTAACCTTGTTCTTCTCATTCAGATAAACACCAAAGAAAGGAATATTAGACCATTTATTCATCAGAAATCCCAAACAATAACTTACAGTTAAGAAGAGTTCTTCTGCTGAACATATCATGACCTTCTCCATTCCTTTGGGTGAAAAATTGAAGGGGAACTCACCCCATGGCTCTTATGGGACACATCACCTCGTGTCCTTCTTCACAAAGACCTCTTTTACAAGCTGGCACGTAGCCAGGATATCCTGTGATGAACTTAGTGGCTCCTCCTACTGACCTGTTAACATGGGATTTACTGAATAGCTAAAACTACATTACCCATAAGCCATCTCTTAAGGAGACAGCGCTTAACCTTATAAATGCCAAATATTCTAACATACAGACTCATCTAACTGGCTGATCCAGAACAGCTCTTGTTTCAGACAAGGAAGATGGAGGCCATCCTCAGCACAGACCCAGGACTCTCCTTCTAGTTCCTAACCGGGAGAAATGTCCGTCAGAAAACTTCCATTCTCCATTCTTTCCATCCTAATCTAATCTGGGGACAATCCCCAGCAACTGTCCTCTAGTACTGATGGAGAAAGGGAACATGACTGTTGGCTATTGCCATGAAGGAGGGGGGCACTTAGGACTCGCCCCACCCCTGAACTGTAAGCAGTCCGTTTCTTGAAATCCCACATGAAAATAGAGAGAGGTTTAATCAACACGCTGATTAAAACTCATCGGATCCTTCACCCAAGCTTTGTTTTTCAACAACAACACAAAAGAATTGGGTGACCGCCTCTTATCACCAAAAGGACTATACACACACGCACGCACACCTGGCCTCTCGTTCGATCAGTAAGTCAACTGAAACAATTCAGGCCTCCAGAGCTAGATCCCTCTCGTTCGATCAATCCATCAACTGAAATAATTCAAGGCATCCAAAGTTGGATCCTTCGGTTCCCCTCATGGATCGCACGTGGAGACCCCTTTCTAAAATTACTAGGACTTTTTTTGCTGTGATGGATACCATTTTAGAGAGCTGTACAAAATGGGGGTGGGGGCGGGAGGGGGTGTCAATGGCATAGAATGGGAGGGAGGGATGGGCGAGTTGCGTGCAAAGATTGATTGTCCCGGTTGTCTTCACTTCAAGTCAATGGCACCTTCCTCAAAGGAGGCCCCGAGTTGGAAGAGAGTGCTGGGCTGCCCCTCTTCCTCCTCCAGTGGGGCAGGGTCAACGTCTGAGCCGGTAGAGAAGTGGGGGTCTTCGGAACTGCTCTGGAAGGAGGTCACAAGCAGTCTGGGGAGAGGAAAGCAGAGGGCAGGGTGCGTTGTAGAAGAGGCTGTGATCTTAGAAAGGTTTAGCCATCACAGTTGAACTAGAAGACCTCCAAGATCCCTTCCAGCTTCTATTCTATTCTATTCTATTCTATTCTATTCTATTCTATTCTATTCTATTCTATTCTATTCTATTCTATTCTATTCTATTCCATTCCATTTTCTATTCTATTCCATTCCATTCCATTTTCTATTCTATTCCATTCCATTCCATTTTCTATTCTATTCTATTCTATTCTATTCTATTCTATTCTATTCTATTCTATTCTATTCTATTCTATTCTATTCTATTAATTCTAATTCTATTCTATTCTATTCTATTTTATTCTATTCCATTTTCTATTCTATTCTATTCTATTCTATTCTATTCTATTCTATTCTATTCTATTCTATTCTATTCTATTCCATTCTATTCCTATTCTATTCTATTCTTTTGCCTCACCTGTAGCCTCACTCCAACTCTCCCTTGTGTCAATCGCTGCTTACCTGTCACTGCTTGAGGACCGTAGAGTTCCCTGTTTGGGCTCTGATGGTTTTGATGGAAGCTTCTTCTGCTTTGGACCACCTTCGGACTTGGAAGAAGGATCATCTAAGAGGCCTAGAGAATCCAGGGAAGGATATCCGTCAATCCTTGGGAGATGTTTCCCTTCTTGCTTTTCTAACTTCAGGAAAGTTCTCTTAAGGTGGGTAATAATTGCCAGAAATAATAATAATAATAATAATAATAATAATAATAATAATAATAATAATAGTAATAGTAATAGTAATAGAAAAACAATAAAGCAACCTGGAATTAAGGGGAAACTTCCTGACAGTGAGGACAACTAACCAGTGGGTGCTTCAGAAGTTGTGGGTGCTGCATCCCTGGAGGTTTTCAAGAAGAGACTGGACAGCCACTTGTCTCAAATTGTATCGGGTCTCCTACTTGAGCAGAGGGTTGGATTAGAAGACCTCCAAGGTCCCTTCCAACTCTATTCTGATTGATTGATTGATTTTGACGATCCAACCTAAGAACTTTCCCCTGGCCCTAGAGTCGCTGGCCCCATGTCTGTAAAGTCCTGTTTCATAGGATACCCAGAAAATGTTGTCAACTTTACCGAGCAGTTCCTTGCGGGTTCTGCTGGCAATCTGTTTGATCTCTATCCGCGCCAAGGGGAGGGAAGGTGCGACGGGCATGGGGGCCATGCCAGCCGACGTCGGGGTGGTGATGACCTTGGGCACCATGGGAGATTTCAGCGGGCGCTCGATGCTCCTGCCCACCAGGTTGCTGAGGGGGATTTTGTAGATATTTCGGCACAGAGCTTCACCTGGAAGGAGGAAGAGAACGACGCTGACATCCAACGCGGCTTCAGACGGCTGGCCAAAGAGCCAATGGTCAGTCCAGCATTTCTGGAAGCTTTGTCTTCCATGCACGCTCACCTTGCAGGGAGTCCTCAGTTTAGTTCATTTAGTGACCGTCGGAAGTTACAACAGCCCTTATGACTGTTTTTCACAGTTATGACCCTTGCAGCGTCACATGATCAAAATTCAGACGCTCGGCAACGGTCTCGTATTTACGACAGTTGCAGCGTCCCCGGGGGCGGGGGTTTCCCTTTTGTGACCTTCTGACCAGCAAAGTCAAGCCAGACTCATTTAATGACCATGTTATTGACTGAATCGCTGCAGGGATTCCAGGGGATGCTAAGCCACTTCCAGTTCAAAGGTGCTTTTTCAACTGGACTTCCTTTGGATTTCGCTTCTCATCCTCCGTTCTGACTGAAGAAGCTTCTTGGTCCGAGCTGAAGAAGCTTCCTTGGGTGAGAAGGGAAACATCTTCAAGGAAAAACAAAGGAAGTCCAGTTGCCTCCTGAAAAAAAAAAAAAAAAAAAAAAAGCACCTTTGGGACATCCCGGACCTGGAGGACTGAGAATCTCCAGAGACATTTCTGAGGAAGAACACTTATCTGATTCCCCTCGTGAGGCAGCCTAACCTCTGTGATAGGATAAAACAGAAAGTCCAATATTTGGAATTGAGGTAGGAAAGGACCGGTGCTTTAGGAATCAGCCGCTTGGTGGCCTTCAGCCCAGCTTACCTTCTGCTGCAGAAGGGGAGAAAATGAGATTCTCTTGAACGGAAGGCGTCTGAGGGGACCCAGGCGAGCTGGTCTCCTTCGAACTGCTGTTAGACACCTCGCTCACAGCCGTGGCAGCTCTGAAGTAGATATCTGACTGGAAGGAGAAGTGAGTTGAGTTAGCAAATGTGGCTTCTCCCAGCCCTTGTCTAACAAGACCGCCTTCTGCCAGTAAATACCTCCCATCGACCAGTTCGCTCCCACAGAGAGGGCCTCCTCAGGGTGCCATCGGCTAAGCAGTGTCGGCTGGTGGCGCCCAGGGGGAGAGCCTTTTCTGTGGGGGCACCGACGATGTGGAACGAGCTCCCCCCAGAACTCCGGACGTGTCATGATCTCTGCACCTTCAGAAGAGAATTGAAGACTCATCTCTTCAATCAAGCCGGCCTGGCCTAGACCTCCTCGGGTTTTATGTAAATCTCTATGTAAATTTTTTAAACAAGGTTGTTCGGGTTTTAGAATTGGGATTTGAACAGGTTTTAGTAACAGCCATGTATTAATTTAATTTATTTGTAAATATTTATTATTATTATCTGTTTTAATTGGGCTGTGAACTGCCCCGAGTCCTACGGGAGAGGGGCGGTATAGAAATTTAAGAAATAAATAAATAAAATAAACAGAAGTCTCTCATCTTTAGAAAGGTTTGGAACAGCTGGGGCTGAGAAAGAAGAGGCTCTTCAAACTTACAACAAATGAACTTCTCGTCCACTACACACACAGAAGAACAGAGTTGGAAGGGGCCTCGGAGGTCTTCTAGACCAACCTCCTGCTCGTGCAGGAAACCCTGTTGTTATCATTTCAGGCAAACGGTTGTCCAATCTCTTCTTAAAAACCTTCAAAGCCTCAAACGTTTTTGAGGTAAAGGGTTCCAAAGTTCCCAAGCCTTAGTAGACCTCACATATGGGAACTGTGCCTTGAGCTGTACAACTGAACCAGGGTGGAAATTTAATGAAGGGTTGATTAATTCACTCACTAACCAAGAGGGGCTGGAGAAGAGGTGAGGGAGGGCTCAAACATCTCAGAGCTAACCCAAAATGGTGAGAACAGTCTGGGTGGGGGAAAGGGAATAGATGCGGCAGATCAGGTTCCGCCCGTTCTCCTTACCTTTGAAGCCACCAGCTGCAAGGCTGGGACCACCGCTGTATGGACGAGGTTCCCGTTGACCACCAAGCGGATCTCAATGGAGTCGTTAGTGAAGGCCAAGATGTAAGGAAAGGCGCAAACTGCAGGAGAAAAGGGGTTGGGGATTGAGGAGGTCCTTAATGAAGAAGACAACCCAGAAGCGGTTCAGATCCAGAAGGTCACAGGCATTCCTCAAGCTCTCCAGATGTGCTGCTGGTCAACCGCCCAGCTAAAAGTCACCCGCAGCTTAATATCTATGGAGATTCTCAAGTCACCCAGGTCATAGTTATCCCAAAGATGCTTTTTCACGAGGCAACTGGGCTTTCTTTCTTTGAAGACGTTTCGCTTCTCATCCAAGAAGCTTCTTCAGCTCTGACATTGGATGGTGGAGAATTTTTTTTTATTTTTTTTTTATTTTATTAAATTTCTATACCGCCCCTCTCCCGAAGGACTCGGGGCGGTGTACAGCCTAAAATTTAAAAAACATATAAATATACAAAATTTAAAATAATTAAAAATAAATTAAATCATTTGGCCAAAATCCTAAAACCCAAAACATACAAAATTTAAAATCTTAAAAAATACTCAGTCCCCTTAAAACATTTTGACCCTATTGGAACCGAAGCTTCTATGCCAGGCCGGCCTGTCGGAAAAGAAATGTTTTTAGTTCCCGACGGAAGGTGCGTAAATCTGTTATTATACGGAGTTCGGGGGGGAGCTCGTTCCATAACGTGGGAGCTCCCACAGAGAAGGCTCTCCCCCTGGGGGTCGCCAGCCGGCACTGTCTGGCCGACGGCTCCCTGAGGAGGCCCTCTCTGTGGGAGCGTACCGGACGGCGGGAGGTATTTGCTGGCAGTAGACGGTCCTGTAAGTATCCGGGTCCGATGCCATGGAGCGCTTTAAAAGTGGTCACTAACACCTTGAACCGCACCCGAAAGACCACCGGCAACCAGTGCAACTCACGCAGGAGCGGTGTTACGTGGGAGCGCCACGACGCTCCCATCACTACCCGCGCGGCCGCATTCTGGGCAAGTTGGAGCTTCCGGATGCACCTCAAGGGGAGCCCCATGTAGAGAGCATTACAGTAGTCCAGCCTGGAGGTCACGAGGGCATGAGTGACTGTGCGTAGCGAGTCCCGGTCTAGGAAGGGACGCAACTGGCGCACCAGGCGAACCTGGTGGAACATCCTCCCGGCCACGGCCGTCAGATGGTCCTCTAAGGACAGCCGTGAGTCCAGGAGGATTCCCAAGTTGCGAACCCTTCCTGTGGGAGCCACTGTTTCGCCCCCAATACACAGCGATGGAATCAGCTGGCTGTACCGGGACGATGGTAACCACAGCCACTCGGTCTTGGAGGGGTTGAGCTTGAGTCCGTTTCTCCCCATCCATACCCGCACGGCCTCCAGGCACTGGGTCAGCACGGCAAGGGCATCGTTGGGGTGGTTTGGCGTGGAAATGTACAGCTGGGTATCATCAGCGTACTGGTGGTACTCCACGCCAAAACCACGGATGATCTCACCCAGCGGCTTTACATAAATGTTGAACAGTAGAGGCGAGAGGACCGACCCCTGAGGTACCCCACATACGAGGGGTCTCGGGGTCGACCTCTGGCCCCCTGTCAACACAGACTGCATCCGGCCAGAGAGGAAGGAGGAGAGCCACTGCAAGACAGTGCCTCCTATGCCCAGCCCCTCCAACCGTTGCAGCATGATACCATGATCGATGGTATCAAAAGCCGCCGAGAGGTCCAATAGCACCAGAACAGAGGAGCAACCCCTGTCTTGGGCCCGCCAGAGATCATCCACCAACGCGACCAATGCTGTTTCCGTGCTGTAGCCAGGCCTGAAGCCCGACTGGAACGGATCGAGATATGACGATTCCTCCAGGTGCTGCGGGAACTGTCGGGCAACCACACTCTCAACAACCTTCGCAAGAAAGCGAAGGTTGGAGACGGGACGGTAGTTTGATAAAACAGCTGGATCCAGGGCAGGCTTCTTGAGGAGGGGTCTCACCACTGCCTCTTTCAAGGCAGCGGGAAAGACACCCTCACTCAAGGAAGCGTTGATAATTGCTCGGAACCAGCCTCGTACCACCTCCCGGGAGGCCAGCACCAACCAGGAGGGGCACGGGTCCAGTAAACATGTGGTCGCCCTAAGTCCCCCCAGCAACCTGTCCACGTCCTCGGGGGTCACGGGGTCAAACTCAACCCAGGTAACAGTCTCAAGACCAGCCTCCGCCTCTCCCATTGGACATACCCAGTTGAAGTCGAAGCCTTCCCGTATCTGAGCGATTTTATCATACAGATATTTTCCGAAATCCTCAGCTCTACCCTCTAAGGGGTCTCCCCTCACCTCCTGATGAAGGAGGGAGCGGGTCACCCTAAACAAGGAGGCTGGGCGGTTATCTGATGACGCAATAAGAGCAGTGAGGTAGGAACACTTCTCTGCTCTTATCGCCATTAGGTAGGACCTAATATGGTCTCTTACCAATGTTCGGTCAGATTCGGCACGGCTCGATCTCCAACTGCTCTCTAGGCGTCTTTTCCGGCGTTTCATCTCTCTCAACCCCTCGTTATACCACGGGGCCGGTCGAGACCCACGCCGAATCAGAGGCCGCAAAGGCACAACTCGATCCAGGGCACCGGCAGCCGCCCTGTCCCAGGCCGCCACCACCTCTCCAACCGAGTCGTGTGTCAGAACCTCAGGAATTGGCCCAAGCTCTGCCTGGAACCGCTCGGGTTCCATCAGCCGCCTGGGGCGGTACCATCTCACCGGTTCCGCCACCCTGCGGTGGGGTGCAACGGTCCGAAAGTCCAAGCATAGGAGAGAGTGATCAGACCATGACAGGGGTTCAATGACTATATCCCCTACACTCTGACCACTCAGCCACTGTCCAGAGACAAAAACCAGGTCAAGCGTGTTCCCCCCTGTGTGTGTGGGGCCTTGAATTACCTGGGTCAGGTCCATGGCTGTCATGGAAGCCATGAACTCCCGAGCCTCCCCGGATGCCCCGCCCCCGGACGGCAGGTTGAAGTCACCCATGACTATTAGCCTGGGGACTTCAACCACCACCGCGGCGACAACGCTCAGGAGCTCGGGCAGGGAGGTTGATACGTGGCAGGGCGCCAGGTACGTAATCAACACCGCCCTCGGACCCCCTAGGTCCCACTTCACCAGAAGGGATTCACAGCCTGCCGTCTGAGAATGGAAGGATTTATATTCCTTGCAGTCATCTGGCCATTAGTGCTCCCTCTGAGAGGCATTGAGGCCATTTGGGAGTTTATCTGTGCCCTCAGGGTCACCCGAAGAGCGCAAATGGATGCGGAGCCTTCTTGGAACTGTTGAAAAGACTGATTAGCGATAGATGACGTTCGGATCCCTCCCCCTCTGTTGAGAGACGGCTGTTCAATTTTTGAACTAGATGGCCTCTTTGAACCCTCTTTCAAACCAGTGGTCCTCTCTGTCCAAAACGTGGACTTCAAAAGAATGGCCTTTGTCTTTCAAACACAGATGGACTGCTGACTCTTGTCCCGATGGCTTTGTTCTCCTACGTTGTTTCCATTCCCCACCGTCCACTCAGAGCTGCTCCTGGGATGAGAAGCAAAACGTCTTCAAAGGAAAACGAGAGAGTCCAGTTGCCTCGTGACAAAAAGCGCCTTGGGGACACCCGCAGCATAGTTTTCTTACCGATCGCGTAAGGAACCTGGTTCCAGCTGAAGTGGTAGTCTGATGCCAGGGGTTGGACCAGAGCTGTGCCCCCGTTAAAGGGGCAGACTTTGCGGTAATAGCAAACATCTGCAGCAGAGAAGGAAAGAAGGAAAAGAGATGGGTTGACGCCAGAGAAGGCTCAGCTTCTTCGGAGCTTCTGGGGAGACAGCGGTACTTACAGTTATAGCACAATAGGAGGGCAGCTTCTCCATCTTCATACACATCAATAGCTGCAACAAAATTAACCTGCAATGATAATGGGCAAGGATAGTGGGCAGGCTGGAGGCCAAGCTGACTGCAACGTTGTTCGAGGATCTCCTTTCTCCCTCCCCTTTAGCTCCCAGACGCTGTACTCTCTAGGGCAGGGGTCCCCAACCCCTGGTCCATGGACCAGTATCATGCCAGCAATCGGTCCACACAAACAAGCAAAGCCCCATCCGTGGGATGCAGGCAGCACACAAAACCATGTACCCTCCTGTCCGTGGAAAAATTTCTCTCCACAGAACCGGTCCCTGGTGCCCAAAAGGTTGGGGACTTCTGCTGTAGGGAACTGTCTCTGGTGATGGTTTCATGTACCCGCTCAAGCTGATCTACTCTACCCCACTATATTTTCAAGTAACCCTCCAAGAACCCAACGGTTCGCCTTTGACCACGGAAGATGGCAGGACGTCAACTCATTTTTTGTTTCATTTTAGAACCAGATCCTTGTGTTAGCTTTCCTGAATGTCAGAATACAGAATAGAATACAGAATAACAGAGTTGGAAGGGATCTTGGAGGTCTTCTAGTCCAACCCCCTGCTCAGACAGGAGACCCTATGCCATTTCAGACAAAGGGTTGTCCAATCTCTTCTCCTTAAAAACCTCCAGGGTTGGAACACCCACTACTTCTGAAGGCAAGTTGTTCCACTGATTAAATGTTCTCACTGTCAGGAAGTTTCTCCTTAGTTCTAGGTTAATTCTCTCCTTGATTAGTTTCCATCCGTTGCTTCTTGGAAAGGACCGTGGAGGTCTTCTAGTCCAACCCCTCCCCCTGCCCAAGCAGGAAACCCTACACCATTTCAGACAAATGGCTGTCCAGTCTCTTTTTGAAAACCTCCAGGGATGGAGCACCCACAACCTCTGGAGGCAAGCCATTCCGCTGATTTTCACTGTTGGAAAAATTTCTCCTAGCTTGCTTCTCTCCTTGATGAGTTTCCATCCATTGCTTCTTGTCCTGCCTTCAGGTGCTTTGAAGAATAGCTTGACTCCTTCTTCTTTGGGGCAGCCCCTGAGATATTGGAAGACTGCTATCATGTCACCCTTAGTCTTCCTTTTCATTCAACTAGACCAGCGGTTCTCAACCTTGGGGTCGCGACCCCATTTGGGGTCGCACGACCATTTTGCGGGGGTCGCCAGACACCGCCGGCCGCCATTTTGTTTTTTTTAATTTTTATTTTTTTTAATTTTTTTAAATTTTTTTTAATTTTTTTATTTTTTTTTATTTCTTTTGGCGTGCGTGCACTGCACACGCGCAGATCCACCCGTCACGCCGAAAAAAAAATAAAAAAAATAAAAAATAAAAAAAATGGCGGACCGCGACGGGCGGATCCGCGCATGCGCGGCATGTGCGATGGGCCGATCCGCGCATGCACGGATCCGCCCGTCGCGGCCGCCATTTTGTTTTGTTTTGTTTTATTAAAAAATAAAAAGGCGGCCCGCGATGGGCGGATGCACGCATGCGCGGCGCGCGCGACGGGCCGATCTGCGCATGCGTGGATCCGCCCGTCGCGGCCGCCATTTTTTTTTTATTATTTTATTTTTTCAGCGCGCGCGCGCCCGGGTCAGGGTCACAGCACGCATGGGCGGGCCAAGTGGGGTCTCAACCTGAGAAAGGTTGAGAACCACTGAACTAGACCCACCCAATTCCTGCAACCGTCCTTCCTATGTTTTAGCCTCCAGTCCCCTAATCATCTTTGTTGCTCTTCTCTGCACTCTTTCCAGAGTCTCAACATTTTTCTTTAATATCGTGATGATGAAAACGATATACTATTCCAAATACACTGGACTATTGGGAAAACACCTCGGTTTCTTCCCCATCCAGTTCTCAAGACAGGATCCTCAATGGGCTCATCAGGAACCTAATTCTGAATGGGTCTGCTGAATTGTCTATTGGACCTACCCTGCTCGCATCAACGTTGTGCATTCGGTAGCACTCGCCCGTGCTCTCGCTGACCAGGTCAAACTGGTGTCGGTAGGCCACGCAGATCAGGTTGTCGTTTTCGCCGGTGGGACCGTCCACCAAGGTCATGACCACAGGAGGATCGGACAAGCAGATTTCCTGCAACCGAAAAATCAGACGCCACACAAAAGGAAACTGTGAAATTCGGCGGGAACAGACCCCAAAAAATGCTGAATGTGAAGAACAACATAGACAAGTTAAGGATGTCTCCTAACTGGAATTCCTATTGTCTGTTAAGGTTTTTGGCTTTGTCAAGGGATTGATAGATTTCTCTGCATCTCAAGACAGAGTCTTTGTGTTACCGATTAGGAAATGTCGCTCCTGACTTCTCCCAAAGAAGCTTTTTTGGGGGGGGGGTTTGAAGAAAAAACACAAGAAACCCAAGTGGATAGGGAATATAAAAAACAGGAAGAGCTAGTAACAGAAGAGACAGCTACACAAAGAGAAGAAGGAGAAGGAGAAGGAGAAGGAGAAGGAGAAGAAGAAAAAGAAGAAGAAGAAGAAGAGGAAGAAGAGGGAGGAGGAGGAGGAGAAGAAGAAGAAGAAGAAGAAGAAGAAGAAGAAGGAGAAGGAGAAGGAGAAGGAGAAGGAGAAGGAGAAGGAGAAGGAGAAGGAGAAAGAAAGAAGAAGAAAATACAGATCAAGAAGGAGAGGGAGTGGCAAGAGAACAGAGATGTAAAAGGACCACGAGGAGAATAAAACCTAAATATGTCAATAAGATGGAGAAGGAAAGTGGAATTCTCTCAATGAATATAAATGGATTAAACTCTAAAGTTTCATTTAGCAAAACTAAAGTGAAGTCCAGTTGGCAGGGCTGCAAAGAGCCCAGATTCATTATTTGACCCCCAAATTGAGAGAAGACCAGAAAGAAAAAAGAGAAGCATCAGAGGGGTGTTTGAAGTAACCTTCTTACTAGTAGCTACACAACGAGATTCCCCAAAGCTGTGTAAAACTAAGGAGCATCAGCTGTACATTCAACCAAGCCTTTTTTTGATCCCCGCCACAAATAAACTGGGTTCACTGCTAAAAAAAAAAAAAAAAAAAAAGAAGGGGAAAAAATCTTCACACGATTACAAAAATTAAAAACGGATATAATTTGCCTCCAAGAAACACATATAAAAAAACAACATTATAAATTACTGGGACGTCCGAAAATTGGGAAAGTCTATTTTACCTCAGCACATCCAAAGAAAAGAGGAGCAGCTTTATACATTAAAGGGACACTGGATTCCAAACAGGTCTACTCAGATGAAGAAGGAAGAATTTTAATGGTAGGAATCGTGATCAATCAAAAACAGATATTGATGGGAGCAATATATCCACCAAATAATAAACAAGAGGAATTCTACCACGACTATCAGGATCCTTGATGCTCTCTGAGTTTGGTGGTTTTCTTGCAGATGTTTCATGACCCAATTAGGTAACATCAACAGTGCTAGAAAAGAGTGAGATCTGCTTTCGATGGTGTTACTTGGTTGGGTCATGAAATGGTCTGTGAGAAAGCCACCAAGCTTGGAGAGCATCAGGGACCCCACAACTCACCCCCGAGCTACGAAGATTCTCTGCTATAAGTTGACTATCAGCCTAGTTCGCTGTTTCTCAACCTCAGTAACTTTAATATGTGTGGAACTCAGCAAGGCTGGCTGGGGAATTGCTGGGAGTTGAAGTCCACGTGACTTGAACCTGTCAAGGTTGAGAAACACCAACCTCTTTCCTCTGTCACGGCTTTATCTCGGCGACTCATCTGCTGATGCTTTACCTCAAACCTACCCTGATGTACTGGAACTCCTCTACGGGGGATTCTGCCTGGGGGGACACCAAGGGGGCACCGTTCAGAGTCTCCCACCGCCGGAACTTCCGGGTGACGAGAAGGAGCTTGTTTCGGATGGCGACGATGATCCGCAGTTCGTTGCTGTGGTGGGTGTTGATGGCGTACAGATGGCAGCCTGGAGGACAGAGGTTAGAGGCATCAGGAATGGTCCAAAAGGGGATTTCCTAAACAAACCATGGTGCCAAAAAAAAAAAAAAACATGAGAGGGGACCTAAAAACTTTCAGCTTAAGCTTTTCTCCTGAAGCCCAGTGAGATGCAGATCTTTCTTCCTCAAAACTGAACATAGAACATAGAATAAGAGAGTTGGAAGGGACCTGCTTGAGCAGGAGATCCTATATCCTTTCAGATAAATGGTTGTCCAGTCTCTTTTTGAAAACTCCAGTGATGGAGCACCCACAACGTCTGGTGGCAAGCTGTTCCACTGGTTAATTATTCTCACTGTCAGGAAATTTCTCCTTAGTTCTAGGTTGATTCTCTCCTTGGTTAGTTTCCATCCGTTGCTTCTCGTCCTGCCTTTTAGTGCTTTGGAGAATAGTTTAACCCCCTCGTCTGCGTAGGAGCCCCTCAAAGAGACAGCCCAGTCATTTGATCAAAGCTACTAATTCAGGATCGTGGTTTGATTTCTGACCAGATAGTTCTGCAGTACCTTTTGTTTTCTCCAGCTTGTTTTCTCGACATTCGCTTTTGCTCCTGCTTAGCCGTGCTTCAATGCCTTTCCACAGGGCGTTCAGCCTGAACACCAGAAGCCGTGCCTCCTTGCCTACGGGGTGGAAGGGCAAACAACCTCATCAAGAGAGCTACCTCATGGTGAGTCTCCATGACCATCAACATCCTAATTCATTGGTGTCCCACCTTTTCCTGTGCAGGAGGACAGCTGACACCAAGTACATTGTAAGCGTCCTAGTGCGGGCCAGATACTCAAGTTCTCCAATTAGAGGGGGAGAGACAGCCTCAAAGGTGCTTTTTTTCCCCAGGGGGCAACGAGACTTTCTTGTTTTTCCTTGAAGACATATCGCTTCTCATCCAAGAAGCTTCTTCAACTCTGACTGGTGGGGAATGGAAGAATTTATACTCCCTGCAGACCGCTTGGTCATTTGCCTTCTTGTAGTCAGTCGTTGAGGCCACTTGGAGGTTCACTTGCATCCTCAGGGTCACCTGAGTGATGCAAATGGGTGTGGACCCTTCTTGGCTGCTGGATGTTTTCTGCCCTGGGTCCCTTCCCTGTTGGGGATGAATCTGTGTCGTCTGCCTCTCAAACTGAAGCGCAAATGGTTCCTGCAGTCTGCAATGCTTTCTGGAAATCCATTCATATTCCCGCACCACTGATTTCAAGAATGCAAAGGATCAGCTAATAATAATGATGGAAGGGACCTTGGAGGTCATCTAGTCCAACCCCCTGCTCAGGCAGGAAACCCTATACCATTCTGGACAAATGGCTGTCCAGATTCTTCTTAAAAACGTCCAGTGTTGGAGCATTCACTGCTTCTGGAGGCAGGTTGTTCCAGTGGTTAATTGTTCTAACTGTCAGGAAGTTTCTCCTTAGTTCTAGGTTGCTTCTCTCTTTGGTTAGTTTCCTCCGTTGCTTCTTGTCCTGCCTTCAGGGGCTTTGGAGAATAGCTTGACTCCCTCTTCTTTGGGGCAGCCCCTGAGATATTGGAAGACTGCTATCATGTCCCCCCTGGTCCTTCTCTTCATTAAACTAGACATACCCAATTCCAGGAACCGTCCCTTATATGCTTTAGCCTCCAGTCCCCTGATCATCTTGGTTGCTCTTCTCTGCACTCTTTCTAGAGTCTCGGCATCTTTTTTACATCATGGTGACCAAAACTGGATGCAGGATTCTGCAAGGAATATAGATCCTTCCCTTCCCCACAATCCAGTCAGTGCTTCTTCAGTGAGAAGTGAAATGCATTCAAGAGGGGGGGGGAACCAAAGTCCAGTTGCCTTTATGAAAAAAAGCGCTTTTGAGGCTCCTTTCCTGAGCTCTCTTTTACAACGTTGAAGAATATTGTTTTCCCAAATGGCTCAATGGTTTTTCTTACCTTTGTCTGCTCGAGTAATTAGAAGGTCCAATGTTTCAAGTACGTGCATCTGTTTGATCTGCAAGGTTTTATCAAACACTGGGATGGGAGGCTGCCCATCTGGAAAGGGAAGATTGCAAAGCATTCAACCTCTGGAATAGCTACGCAACAATAGGGTGTGTGGGTTCCTTGGTGCGTTCTCTGAACTTTGTGGTTTTCTTGCAGACGTTTCATTGCCCAGCTAGGTAGCAGCTTCAGGGACAGAAGGGAATGAGTGGGCTTTGCTTCTAACCCAGATGATGCTACTTAGTTGGGTCATGAAACATCTGTAAGAAAACAACCACGTTCAGGGAGCATTTAAGCACGTGGTTTGTATGATATTGTGGACAATCTAATTAAATGACACCTACACACACAAAAAACAACCCACAATCATTTCAGAACGTGATTGTCTTTTCTATGGCAAAAGGTCCCTAATTTCTTTTGTTTCTTTTGTTTCTTTTTAAAAGGCCATGAAGCAGAAGGATGCTAGAGCAGCTCTGTAAGATTTCTACCTGGGGTTCATGGCAAAAACGACACCTATATTTTCAGGAACTCGACGGAAAACTCTCTGAAAAATGAAAAACCTGCCCGGGAAGATGGCTGAGAGCTCTCTAGGGCATCTTGAAAGAGGAAATTTAGCTAAAATCCACGTGTTTCGCAATGAGGAAGAATCAAAAGTACAGACTTCCACACAATGGTGGGATGGTCTACTCACCGTCTAGGAGAAGGACACCAACATCTGTTGAGACCAGCAGGGACTGTCCCCAGGAATCGGCACAAATGACTTCGTGCGGGAAATTGCTGCAGAAGCATTGGGATTCCCAGGGCTGGAGAAGAAAGCAATGATGGATGGTGAGTTGATGGAGAGAGAGAGAGAGACAGAGAGAGAAAGAGACATAAAGAGAGACAGAGAAAGAGAAAGATAGAGACGGAGAGACAAGAAAGCGGAATGACAGAGAGAGAGACACACACACAGAGAGAGAGAAAGAGACACGAGACAGAAAGAAGAAAGAGAGAAACAGACAAAGAGAGGGAGACAGAGAGACAGAAAGAAAGAGAGACAGACAGAAAGAGACATAAAGAGAGAGACAGAGAAACAGAAAGAGAAAGAGTAAGTGAGTGAGAGAGAGAGAAAGGACACCTTGAAAATTAAGGTGTCCTTAATTGCTTTAGAATTGCATCCTCACCACCCGTGTCCCGTGTCCCCATCACCCAAAATTTCTCAAATGAAAAATGAAAAAAGGGACTTTGGTTTGTTAAGAGCAACAACATTTTTGTGGCATTCTTTTGATCTGTGCAAAGGATCCAGTGGGTTTGTATCGCAAGCAGGCTGATCTTCTTTGAAGACAATGGCCTTCCTATTTGCAAAAGGGTTTTTGCCCGTGAACGATTCACTCACCTCTTTCTTACAAAGACTTGTAGTGGCTAAAATAGTTGGGGCATCTCCCCTCACAATGGTCTTCAATTTGAGGGCCTTCAAAGGGAGAAATAAGAATAACAATAATAATATTCTGTTAAGGTAGAATTGCAATAAAGTAGAATTTAGCTTGTCTAGTAATTCTTCGAATTCAACCTCATGTAGGAAACCCTACACCACTTTAGACAAATGGTTGTCCAGTTTCTCCTTAAAAGCCTCCAGCATTGGAGCACCCACAACTTCTGGAGGCAAGCGGTTCCACTGGTTAATTGAGGAAATTTCTCCTCAATTCTTCTCTCCTTGATTGGTTTCCATCTGTTGCTTCTTCTCCTGCCTTCAGGGGCTTTGGAGAAGAGGTTGACCCCCTTCTAGTCTTTGGGACATCCCTTCAAATATTGGAGCACTGCCATCATGTCCCCCCCCCCCGCTTGGAAGAGACATCTCCAGATGTTCTCCAGGTTTCCTCAAACATCTCCTCCTCTTCCTGATAAAAATCCACCACACCTGCTCACCTATAAACACGTACCTGGCCAAGGCGGACAAATTCTGCCTGTCGGGCCTCTTCTTTCTTCCGGGCTGATTTGGGAGACTCGGGCAAAACGTCGCTGAAGGATCTCCTGTTAAGCATGTTCTAGAAACAAACACAACCCAGCGCCAGGGCCGGAAGTTGAAGAAAGAGGCTGACCGCTCACGAAAAACTGGAGGTTTTCGAAGATGTGATTTAAAGCAGGAGGTTGGCCCGCCTCCAGACAGGAGAGGGTTTACCTTGTGCATGTCAGGCATGAGATCCTGGTATAAGGAGCGGATTAACATGTCAAGGGTTCGTTGTCGCTTCTGAGCAAAGGTGGGTGTTTCCAAGGTGGCTTTCTCCCCGTTGATCACTGCACAAAAGAGGATAGGAGAGTTGGAAGAGACCTTGGAGGTCTTCTAGTCCAGCCTGCTGTCCAGGCAGGAAATCCTATATACCATTCCAGGCAAAGGGCTGTCCAGTCTCTCCTTAAAAACCTCCAGTGGTGGAGTACCCACAACTTCTGGAGGCCAAGCCTTTCAATGCTAGAAGGGAATGAGTTTGCTCTCTGTTTACATACAAGTGGCAAGTGCAAAGAAACAGAGGACAAACTCCACTCTCTTCTAGCACTGGTGATGTTACCTAGCTGGGTCATGAGACGTCTGCAAGAAAAGTAGAGAGAGCACCGAGGACCCCACAGTTCAACCCTGAGCTTCAAATGTTCTCTTCTATCAATGAAGGAGAATCTTTGCAGCTCAGGGTTGAAATGAGAGGCAGCAAGAATATATTTCAAGGGCTGTTTTCCAAGGAGGGCTTCAGATGTTCTTTTTATTACTCTCTGCACGTATGTACTGCTTTGAATAGATGAGAATGAGGGGTCCTTGGTGCTGTCTGCGCTGCGTTGTTTTCTTGAAGGTGTTTCTTTACCCGAACTAGGTAATATAATCAGTACTAGCACTGATGATGTCACCTAGTTTCGTTCATGAAACGTCTGCAAGAAAGCCACCCAGCTCAGAGAGCCCCAAGGACCCCACAGTCCCCTTCCTCTTCCTCCTCCTCCCTGCAAACTCCACTTGCTTCTAGCACTGATGATGTTATCTAGTTTGGTTCATGAAACGTCTGCAAGAAAACTACTAAGAGCACCAAGGACCTCACAGTCCTCCTTCTCCTCCTCCTCCTCTCCACAAATCCCACACCCTTCAAGCACTGATGATATTCACTAGTTTGGTCATGAAATGTCTGCAAGAAAATCACCAAGTTCAGAGAGCACTAAGGATCTTACAGTCCTTTTCCTCCTCCTCCTCCTCCCCCTCCTCCTCCTCCTCCTCCTCTCCACAAACCCCACACCCTTCAAGCACTGATGATGTTCCCTAGTTTGGTCATGAAATGTCTGCAAGAAAATCACCAAGTTCAGAGAGCACTAAGGATCTTACAGACCTTTTCCTCCTCCTCCTCCTCCTCCTCCTCCTCCTCCTCCTCCTCCTCCTCCTCCTCTCCACAAACCCCACACCCTTCAAGCACTGATGATGTTCCCTAGTTTGGTCATGAAATGTCTGCAAGAAAATCACCAAGTTCAGAGAGCACTAAGGATCTTACAGTCCTTTTCCTCCTCCTCCTCCTCCTCCTCCTCCCCCCTCTCCATAAACCCCACACCCTTCTAGCACTGATGATGTTACCTACTTTAGGTCATGAAACATCTGCAAGAAAACCCGCCATGTTCAGAGAGCACCAAGGATCCCTCATCCTCTCCTATTCAAAGCAGTGCATCACATGCAAAGAGTAATAAAAACAATATCCGAAGCCCTCCTTGGAAAACAGAGCCCTGGAAATATATTCTTGCTGCCTCCACTGTGTTTTACGAGATTACCGATGATGAATATATGCATATATTTTGTCCGGCCCAATCTTTACTATGGGGATTTTCCTTCACCTCTGACGATAACTGTGCTTGGATGGATTGTGCCTGGCTTTGTGGCTTTGCAGGGGAATTTCAGGAAAGCATCTCGATGCCAAGATTAAGCTTAAGACGGCAGAGGAGAAATGTTTCATATTTACATTTCACCAGAAGGAAATCCCTGAACTCCTGGTGGTCGGTAAACACGGGCGGGGAGGGAAGCGGGGGTCCAAAAAGCGGAACGCTTTCTTCAGAAAAGATTTTCAGCCTACGAAGGAAGGAGAGAAAGAGAGAATGAAAATCTGATCATTTGGAGCATAGAATTATTCATTTAACCATCTTGTAGACTCGCTTAACCCCTGCAGGAATTCACTTAACAACGGTGGCAAGGAACGTCATAAAAACGGAGCAAAGCTCAC
Organism: Bothrops alternatus; assembly: GCA_034064705.1. Taxonomy (NCBI): domain Eukaryota; kingdom Metazoa; phylum Chordata; class Lepidosauria; order Squamata; family Viperidae; genus Bothrops; species Bothrops alternatus. The sequence continues at coordinate 100,856 of JARGCV010000710.1, forward strand.
TTAACAAACGTCTCATTGAGTGGCGGAAAGTTTGGGCTCAATAAGTCAGGTGTAGAGGAAGGAGTAGCTGGACCAGACTCACCTGTAGCTATCGCTTTGCTTGTTGTATCGCACTAAGGCAAAGATATCTGCAGGGTTAAGTTAAGGATACCAATCTCCAGTTAGTAAGCCCGGGGATCGTAATTTCCCCTCCCACTTCAGCAAATCATGGCCAAAATTTAATAAAACTAAACTAAACTAAAAATGAAAGATCCAGTTCAGCAGTCCAGTGAAATTTTCAACACAGGCACCAAACTACACTCGGACAGCAGCCAAGCTGATCATTATCACAAATGTAAAAAAGATAGCCGGGATGTAGCCGCCTCGGTCCTGCTCAGTCCCCAAATGTACAAGCAAACCCATTTGGAAGTAATTTAACTAAATTTCAGCTTCCAGGTTTGGAAGCCCGCTTGAGAGTCGTTGGAATTCCACTTATGATGTTCCACCCGTGATGCCAAGAAACCCCTTCTTGGTTAAAGGATCTCCTTAAACTCTTCCGCTTCTCCAAAGGTGGTTTCATCTCGTCAAAGAATTATAAGGTTACAAGGGCAAGGGGGGTTCTTGATATGGATGGCTGGACTTTCGTTGTAGGAGGTGATCAGGCTGAGACGGAGGGAGGGGTCAAATGCGTCATCAGTCATGAGTCCCTGTGTGCCCGCAAGAGATCTAAGTCCACCTTAAATGCCTCTCCCGCTCATTTCCCTTGACTGTTTGTAGCTCAGATTCTTGTAGACCGCTTAAGCTTGCAATTTAATCTTTATACTTATTAGAACTGCCTGAATCTCCTGATTTCCCCAACATCAGACAGCACCCCATTAAACCTTGGAGGGAAAGTTAGAAACCGAATCCGTTTCAAAGGAGAAAATAGCAGACACGAGTGACAAGTCAAGGACTGCAGGGAAAGATACGTGTGAAGTGAGAACGGATCATGGACGGCTTGAAAGCTGGTGAAGCTGCTTCTCCTTCCTGGAACACGATGGTGACAATGTCATTTCCGATGTGCCTCTTCCTTTCCACCTGCGAAAGGAGAGTCAGACCTCAGCGTAGGATTCCCTATCGGCATTCCCTCGACTGAACGTCCATGTGAAGTCTTGGTTTTCACTTCCGGTGCTTCCCACCCAACACGTAACTATAGCTTTGTAATTGTGTTTACTAAGCATGAGGCAAAAATCACGCAACTGTGTCTCAGTAGAGCAGAGAAGAGCAATTAGGATAGGGGACTGTGGAGTCTTTGGTGCCCTCCGGCCTTGGCTGTTTATTTGCAGACGTTTCATTACTCAGCTAGGTAATGTCATCAGTGCAAACCCTACTCCCTTCCAGCACTGATGATGTTACCTTGTTGGGTAATGAAACGTCTGCAAGAAAACAAGCTCAGAGAGCAGCAAGAATTGCACAGTCCTCCTCCTTCTCCTCCTCCTCCATCTCCATTCTTTCATTCTCCTCCTTCTCTCCCTACCCCACTCCTTTCTGGCACTGATGATGTTACCCTGTTGGGTAATGAAAGGTCTGCAAGAAAACAAACAAGGCCAGAGAGTATCAAGGGTTCCTCAATTCAACCCTGAGCTATAAACATTCCCTAATATTAGATGGAAATTTTTATGAGATTAAATACATTGGAGAAAATTAAATATATCTGAGAAAATGAAGGTGAGTATGTTTCTAGTATCAGACAAATAGAGGAGGCGAAGACCTGTTCTCCCTCTCCTATTCTGTTCTATTCTAATTTCTAATTTCTAATTTCTAATTTCTATTCTGTTCTGTTCTGTTCTGTTCTGTTCTATTCTATTCTATTCTCTATTTATTCTATTCTATTCTATTCTATTCTATTCTATTCTATTCTATTCTATTCTATTCTATTCTATTCTATTCTATTCTATTCCTTATTCCATTCCATTCCATATTTTCTATTCTATTCTATTCTATTCTATTCTATTCTATTCTATTCTATTCTATTCTATTCTATTCTATTCTATTCTATTCTATTCCTTATTCCATTCCATATTTTCTATTCTATTCTATTCTATTCTATTCTATTCTATTCTATTCTATTCTATTCTATTCTATTCTATTCTATTCTACTCTACTCTACTCTACACTATTCCACTCCATATTTTCTATTCTATTCTATTCTATTCTATTCTGTTCTGTTCTGTTCTGTTCTGTTCTGTTCTGTTCTGTTCTGTTCTGTTCTGTTCTGTTCTGCTCTGTTCTACTCTACTCTACTCTACTCTACTCTACTCTACTCTACTCTACTCTACTCTACTCTACTCTCTTCCAATTCAAAGATTCTCCCTTTAACCCTTCCTTGCCTAAACTCAGATTATTTAACCGATTGAACTGTTCTTCACTGCACTTGATCTTGCCAACCCCTGTTATCATAACGATGCTGGATCTCCTAAACATGCTTCAATGCTGTTCAGCCCCTATTTTCCTTCCATGCGATCACGGCTGAAAGCCCGCTAGGAGAAATCAATACCGGAAGCCACACACTTGCTGTTTGTTCTCTTTTGAGTATGGAAGCATGGTTGAGACGTGGAACATGATTTCGTGCCCTTGGTAGACGGTATAGATGGAATAAATCCCTGTTGTGTCATCTGCAAAAAAAAAAAAGACATAGAAATAATAACATTTTGGGTGGGTTGGTTTAGTGTTATTTTTCAAAGTCGGCCACTTTAAGAGATGTGGACTTCAATCCCCAGGATGCTCCAGCCAGAACGCTGGCTAGAGAATTGTGGGAATTGAAGTCCTCACCTCTTCAAGTTGCTGAGTTTGAAAAACACGGAGGTAGAATCTTATTTGCAGATGCTTCCAGGACAAAAGAGAAGACTATCTGTCTATGATGCATCTGTCTACGATGCAAATCGGCTACTTGCTACTGCCTATAAAAGTACAGTACCCAGAATTCTTCCAAAATTCTCTTATTCTTATTTTAAATGCTTTTATCCCAGGTCATGAAATGTCAAGCTCAACTCAATTCCATCCATTTAAGTTGATTTGCATTGGACAAAACTCTCTCTCACACACACACCCCAATCTCTTTATCCTGCCTTTGTTGGGTTTCTGGAATAGAGTCCTCAAAAGATCTTCCTCCCCCTTGCAAAATAGTATCCCCCTCCCCTCACAACGTTTCTCTTGAGTAGGAACACAGAATACCAATGGTCCACTTACTTTTGGTGTCCAGTCCCCCTCGGTAGCCGTTCCAGCCCTTCAAAGTCACTGTGTCCCCCAAGAGACTCAGCAACCTCTGAAAACTTTCACTTCCAGTCTCTACATATCGGAGAGAAATGGGGAGCAGGGAAGGGATAGGATAGGATAGGGAGATGGTAAGCGCATCCTTAGGCTTAGTGTCAAAAAAAGACACAGCAATCTCAGATCACGACGAAAGGCGTGTCTCCAGCCTGCTTCATCTCAAAAGTTGACCATCTTCTTCTCCATCCCAACCTCAAGGTGTAGAACCTGACACCCTGCCATAAAGTTGCTTCAGTGGTTTTCAGTGGCATTTCAATATTTTTGCAAAGTTTCCCTTAAAACTAACAGCTATTTTTTTTTATTCTGAAAGAAATACAACAGCATAGGACCCAGGTGAGCAGTAACTTCTGCCTAGAGCTTGTAACTTTTCTAAAGACACAGCATGTCATTGCAGTTTGTGTCGGTGGTGATTCCTGGTTTGTTGGCTTGTTGGTTTGTTTTGTTCTTTATTCCCTCCTCTGGCCTTTTTCCTTAGGTTGGACATAAAGATAAGCCGGAGATCAGCTGGGAATCAACATGCAAACACTTATTCTTGTTCACCCATTTTGCTAAGTGACACTTATGGTTAGAGAACCAGCAACAATCTGTGACCTTAAACTGGCATATACTATTCTAAAAGAAACCATGGTTCTTCAAGAATGGAAGGGAAGGGAAGGGAAGGGAAGAGAGGAGAAGAGAAGAGAAGAGAAGAGAAGAGAAGAGAAGAGAAGAGAAGAGAAGAGAAGAGAAGAGAAGAGAAGAGAAGAGAAGAGAAGAGAAGAGAAAGGGATCTTGGAGGTCTTCTAGTCTAACCCTTCTCAAACAAGAGACCCTGTATCATTCCAGACAAATGGCTGTCCAATCTCTTCTTCAACACCCCCCCCCAGTGATGGAGCACCCATAACTTCTGAAGACAAGCCATTCCACTGATTGATTCAGTTTGATTCAAGAGATGCATTCCCTCAAAACTTAGAGCCAAATGGTTAAAGCAAGCACAGTTAACAGTTCCAAACCAACAGAGGGCAGAAGATGGATTTAAAAGCTTTTAGCAGCATCTTTTTTTTTTTTTTAACCGTTGCTCCATTCAAAAGCCAAGCTGAATTCTGTTCCTGAAAACACGGATTATTGGGTGACAAGAACAAAGGAAAGCCTGTTGGGATGGGGATGAGGAAGCCAAGCAAATGAGGGTTTGTTTTGCATCAATCTGGTGGCCGAGCACACAAACATGTCAAGCTGGCTTTGCAAACATAACCACAGCATGAAGAGTTGCCAGCGCTTTTAGTCATATAAACACAGAATTTCCCGAAAGCACATTCTGAAATATCTCTAGCTGCCGTTGGAAGACAGGAGGAGAAAACAAATTTTGAAATGCAGGCAAACATGCTAACAGAAGACAAGATGGAGCTGTACCAGCAGCTGCTGAAGATATATTTTTTTTTAAATGAAATTTGTAAGAAAATTAAGAGTTACTGCAAAAGCATTTAATTTTTTTTTTATTTTTTTTTTTTGCTGCTGGCAAGACCAATGTGAAGGATGAAACTTTGGCAGCTGTGTGCCTCTGCATTTCACCTTGCCTTTAGAGTAAGGCAAGGGAGAGGTGTTACTTTTGAGTGGGTTAGATGGAGAAACAAAAGTTCTACAATTCCACGGAAGACCGTAAGAGCCTGAAACCTCTACAAGGACACCAGAACAGGTGTAGATTTTAAGCAGACGGTTCCCATAAACCCTAAACTCATCACCAACTGTTCTACTGAGACTTGATGTCCCCATTGGCCAGTGAAGATGGTGGTGTAGGAGATGAGCAAGCTGAGCTGGAAGGTGGAGTTAAACATGCCCTCAGTTTGGAATCTTTGCGTCCCAAGTCCTGTGAATTCCGTTGACCCTTATCTAGTGCCAATTTAGTTGACCAGATTCTTGTATATAGACAGCATTGTGCTTTGAACACAACAAATGCTCCTGGTTCTCTACACTTGACAATCGCACACTTACCATTGCTAAACATCTCATCATCTGTTAGCTGTCCATCTTTGGCATAAAGAATTCCAAACTTGAAATTGACGGAGCCCTGCGAGACAGAGAAAGCATGTGTGAACAAAATTATACCAAAGTTTCCGGTAAAGATAGTCCTTGATTTACGAGCACAATTGAGCCCAACATTTTTGTTGCTAAGCGAGACAGTTGTGAGTTTTGCCCCATTTACAGCTAGTTGTAGTTATATTAATGTATTAAAGGATAGACATGCTTGGATATTTGCATTAAATAAGTAGCTATGGAATGGTAACTATTTACTGTTAAAATGATGTACTATTTCCCCCCCTTTGTTGTATTTTTCCCACTTCTTTAAAAAAGCACTTCCTATGTGCTTTTTTCCATTTTCTCTGACAAAATATGTATATTGGTGATAATGAGCTTTGTGGTTTTCTTTCCCTTTTTTGTCATTATATTAAAAAGCAAATAAAAATAAAGTTTAAAAATTTCCCTGCAGATTACCTCTTGCTCTTCAAGGACCAATAAATCCTGGATGAGAGAAAGAAAGAAAGAAAGAAAAAAAGAAAGAGAGAGAGAGAGAGAGAGAGAGAGAGAGAGAGAGAGAGAGAGAGAGAGAGAGAGAGAGAGAGAAAGAGAGAAAGAGAAAAAAAGAAAGAGAGAGAGATAAAGAGAAAGAAAGAAAGAAAGAAAGAAAGAAAGAAAGAAAGAAAGAAAGAAAGAAAGAAAGAAAGAGGGAGGGAGGGAGGGAAAGAGAAATATTTTTAATATTCATTCATTTTGAAATGTTTATATACAGTTTATATACAGAATCTCTGAGCTTGCTTGTTTTCTTGCAGACGTTTCATTACCCAACTAGCTAACATCATCAGTGCTAGAAGGGAGTGGGGTTTACTCACTATTATATACAATAGCTTGCCCTGCCATTGTTCATAGAGGTGTAGTTTCCTCCTTGTAGTTCCTTGATTTTTCTTTTGATGTGTCAATTGTTATTGGCTGTTTTTTTTAAAAAAAATCTTGGCTTCTATACATGTTATTACTTGGGATCGCTCTGATCTCTTTTTAACCATTGTTAGTCCTCCAGAGTCATGTATTTTATTTGAGATGGACAGCCACGTAGGTGGCATAAAGGAACACAATTACACAGTCTAATTCCCTGGAATGTTGAGGCTTCTGCCCTCCCTTGTAAGAAACAACAGATCTATTTATTTAGAACTTTTTTTAAAAAATAACAAACTGTCCACTAGTCAAAGCAGTCTGAGTGGCTTACAGTTAAATCTGTATTTATTACTGTACCTTCCTTGATTATCCCAGGGGTCTCCAGACGTGGCGACTTTAAGACTGGCGGACTTCAACTCCCAGAATTCTCCAGCCAGCATCAGGAATTCTGGGAGTTGAAGTCCACAAGTCTTAAAATTGCCCAGTGTGTTTTATTCCATCGTTTATCTATATGGTTTCGTTGCTTTGATACACTTCTTTTCATTCCTCCCTTTTTAACGATTGTGAGCCACCCCCGGGGTAGTCTCTCGCTGACCTTTAACAAAATCAATCAATCAATCAATCAATCAATCAATCAATATACCTTTTGAATTTCTGGATGAAGGATTTCCCGGGGCCCTTTCTCAAATTTGTCAAGGTTCATGGCACTGAAAAGGCAAGCAAGGTAGGAATTTAGAACAGACTACCTTTATGGTCGCTGTCAAGAACTTTCAGATCTTGTTCGTGCAAAACGGCAACCGAACGGCAAGGTAATTAATTTGTGGCTGTTGCTTACCTTAAAATGGATTTTACAGACAAGGTTTTCGTAGGGCTATACGGGAGGCAAATCTTCTGGGTTCCCTGTTAAGAGAATTGGGTTAACACAGAGGCTGTCAGACATCTGGGCTGAACTAGAGGATTTTCTCCCGAGCAAAAAGAGAGAGGAAAAAGCAACTCTTGAACAAGCTAGACTGAATGTCAAGTTTCTCCCAGAAGAAGAGCTGGCCACATTTTACAGAATTGGGCATCAAGAATACATGCACACCTCTTGACTGTGTGCAGAGAGTTCTCAGCTTACGGCCACCATTAAGACCAAAGTTCCTGTCGGTACGTGAAACATTCGTTACGTGAGTTTTGCCCCGTTTTACAATCTTTCCCGCCCCGGTTGATAAATGAACCACTCCGGCTGATAAATTAGTAACCTGTTTGTTAAGTGGCTTCCCCGCTGATTTTGCTTCTCAGAGGTTGCAAAAGGGGATCACCAGGGATGCTGCGACCGCCCTAAATAGGTGCTACTTGACAAGCATTTGAATTTCAATCACATGACCGCGAGGACGCTGCAACCGTCCTACGGGTGAAAAAACTGCGTCCCAAGTCCCTTTTTTTCCCAGTGCCGTCGTAACTTGGGAACAGGCACTAAACGAAGGATTGTAAATTGAGGATCCCCCGTGCAGGGAGGATCCGCCCGCTTACTGTTTTTCTCCAGAGGATCGCTCGGTATTGAGGGACACGCTGATTGTTTTGATCCGAGAGCACAACGGATAAGAAAAAAGGATTCTTCTCTGCATCCATGCCGACATAGTTCTGATGAACTGGGAAGGAAAAACGACACACGTTTAGAATTGGTGATTCTCTTCCCGCCCCCCCCCCGCGCAAAAAAGTGCAAGGTCGCACAATTTCTTGAGCGACACCCGAAGAAATAAGCTAATGAAGACTCAATCATCCAGCCCAAAGGTAACTAAAAGGTTGAATCCTGGCAAACTGGACCTAACCTGGTTAACCTGAGTCGTTTCTTGGCTCACCCAAGCAACTTCATCAGTCGGAGCAAAACGCGTTCGGCAGGGAGTCTGTAAGTCATCGGAATGGACGAACTCACACCCTACCAACAACAGGGGTGTCTTCCCACACACACCCCCAAACGGCTTGCAATATGTTAAAGAAAGAAGCTTGCAGCCAGGACAGAGAGATGGAAAAAAAATGAGGCTCTCTTCCATTAATCCTCCTTTCAATTAAAACTAAAATGCAACAGAGTTAACGCCCAAAGGTCAGTCTAGTTTTGACTCTGTGGATTTAAGATGTCTTCCTGCCTCGAAATTACAATTTGGAAGCGACAAGAAGCGGCTTGAGGCCCTGAGCAAAGATTTGGGGGAACAGCAAAGGACCCCATGGCCTGAAATGTCACACCTTCAGAGTAGGCCAGGTCAAGAAACAGAGACTGCAAAAACGAGGCTAAGAATGATGGCAGCAAAAAAAGCAATAGCCCTTAGACTTATATACCGCTTAACAGTGCTTTATAAGCCTCTCTAAGCTGTTTACAGAGTCAGCATCTTGCCCCCCCCCCCGGCAACAATCTGGATCCTCATTTTACCTACCTCAGAAGGATGGAAGGCTGAGTCAACCTTGAGCAGGTCAGGATCGAATTACTGGCAGTGGGCAGAGTTGGCCTGCAATACTGCATTCTACCACTGAGCCAAGACAGCTTCCTTCCTTCCTTTTCCTTGTTTCCCTTCTTTCCTTCTCATTTTCCTTCCTTCCTTCCTTCCTTCCTTCCTTCCTTCCTTCCTTCCTTCCTTCCTTCCTTCCTTCCCAAGCAATGGCACCTAGACTTATACACCACTTCACAGTGCTTTACAACCCTCTCTAAGCAGTTTACAAAGTCAGCATCTCGCCCACAACAATCTGAGTCCTCGTTTTACCGACCTCGGAAGGATGGCTGAGTCAATCTTGAGCCACACCAGGATCGAACTCCCAGCTGTGGGCAGAGTTTGTCTGCAATACTGCAGTCTAACAACTGCTCCACTATGGATGATGATTTTGATGATGGAGAAGTAGAAAGAGGAGAAGGAAATTGAGAAGGAAGAAGAGGAGAAGGACGAGGAGGAGAAAGGATGTTCGTGATGATGGAGAAGAAGAAGGGGAAGGAGGAGGAGGAGGAGGAGGAGGAGGAGGAGGAGGAGGAGGAGGAGGAGAAAAAAAGGAGGAGAAGGAATGGCAATAGCACTTAGACTTATATATTGTCCCGTAGTGCTTTGCAGCACCTTTGGGTGGTTTACAAAGTCAGCATTATTTGCATATGGCCCCCAACAATCTTGGGTCCCCATTTTACCGACCTCAGAAGGATGGGAGGCTGAGTCAACCTCAAGCCCATCAGGATTGAACTCCTGGCAGCGGGCAGAGTTTGCCTGCAATGCTGCACTCTAACCACTGCACCACCATTCCTTATTCAGCCCTGCTTCCAATCCCCTGATGTGTCATGCATGCCCACACCCCCAAAAAGTGTCACTACCTTTTCCTAGAAAATACTTGAAGTACCACCTGGTGTGGTATCCCGGGTTCTCCAAATGCACATCTGTTCTGTGCCACGTTCCAGGTGTGTAATCGGCATTCTGAAATAGAAAGAGAAACTTGGAAGGACTCTTCCACAGAGCAGGACCAATTGTAACATCTCATGCAAGACATAAAGAAAAAAGATACAGGTAGCAACGAAAGGCAGATATGGTCCACCGTTGCCTTCTGAGATGTTTCTCCAGCTACCCTGTTGAGCCTGTAACCTTGAGTTTCAGGGCTCCACTTAAATGCACCTCTAGTTTTGAAGATCAGCCAAAACTGGCTGAGATTGGATGAGTTAGAAGAACAGTGAGAAGAAGAAGCACGATATATTTTCCCTCACCTGCCCACCCCGTTTATGCCCAAAGCCAACTCTTCATCAATGTAGGAAAGTTTCCACCCACCTCATCCAGTGAGCCATTTTCCACTCGGAACCGGCCAGCCCTTTGAATGGCTCCATCAGCATCACTGGAGATAAGCTGCACAGCAAAGAGAAAATGTTAACCCATGTTAACATGACATGTCTTGTCCCAACGTCCAGGTCCTACTTCCACCAAAATGGTAATTAACAACTGTCCTGGAGAGATGAGAGGGAGGGTAGATTTCTTCCAAACCATTTAGATCAGGGGTCTTCAAAGGTGGCCCTTTTATGACTTGTGGATTTCAACTTCAGCATGCCTGGCTGAGGAATTCTGGGAGTTGAAGTCCACAAGTCATAAAGGGGCCAAGTTTGAAGACCTCTGATTTAGACGTTTCAAAGGTGCTTCTCCAAAAGGCAACTGGACTTCTAGTACTGATGATGTTACCTAGCTGGGTAATGAAACGTTTGTAAGAAAACCACCAAGCTCAGAGAACACCCAGGATCCCCTGAGTTACGAATATTCTCTTCTATCAATCCTTAAAATCCAGACAAAATCCAGATCTGCTCTGAAATTGGAGCCCGTGCACAGTTTATAAGCCTGCAAGCATGCTCCATTTATAAATCTGGAAGAAAAGAAGGACCACAGGACTGGAGACTTATACTCCGTAGCATTATTCATACTTGACAAGAAATTATCCAGACTTATCCATTACGTCATCCCTCCAGGAAATCAGACAATTGCGTCAGTCAACCAGCCAGCCATAGTATTAGCAGTAGGACAGTGAAAAGATGCTTCTTGCAAGGCTCTGCAACTGGCTGCAGGGATTCTGCACATTTCTAGCTGGGCCAGGCAAAATTTCTGGGAAGTTCCCATTCCGATTTGCTGGCTTCCTTCCTCACTTCTCCATCCTCCACCGCTTTTAAAGAAACGCCAGCAGCCAACTACATTCTGCGGGATGACTCGCAGAATATGAAAAGCAATTTAAAAAAAAAAAAACAGAAAGAAAGGGAAAGATAATCAAATGCACATCAGCGGGCATCAGATAAACAGGAGAGGAAAAACAGACTGCTTTCTCCGCCACCAGACGCCAACTAATGGCTCAGTAAGAGCTTAATGAAAGATATTAAATCTGACATTGTTTCAGGGATACCCGATTACCCAAAGTCCGTTCTTCCCGGAAGGATGAAGGCGGGCGAGGCAGATGCCTGATTGGCTTCAAGAAGGAATTGGCAGGACATCAAAGACAGCTTGGGGGCTTTAGGATTTGAGCTACAAAGAGGTTGCCAAAGGGTCAGGCATCCCAAAGGTGCGTTTCCATGAGGCAGCTGGACTTTCTTTGGTTTTTTTCCCCTTGAAGACGTTTCACTTCTAAGCCAAGTTCTGAAGGATTAAACTTCTGGAAGGAAGCTTCTGGGATGAGAAGCGAAACATCTTCAAGGCAAAACAAGGGAGTCCGGTTGCCTCCTGAAAAACAAAGCACCTTTGGGACAACTGAGTTTGGAACATGTACACTGTACACCCTCTGAGTAAATCATAGGGACCTATGTGGAAGCGAACCAAAGAGAGAAGCAACCTAGAACTAAGGAGAAATTTCCTGACAGTGAGAACAAATGATCAGTGCCTCCAGAAGCGGTGAATGCTCCAACACTGGAAGTTTTTAAGAAGAGACCGGACAGCCATTATTATTATTATTCTTCTTCTTCTTCTTCTTCTTCTTCTTCTTCTTCTTCTTCTTCTTCTTCTTCTTCTTCTTCTTCTTCTTCTTCTTCTTCTTCTTCTTCTTCTTCTTCTTCTTCTTCTTCTTCTTCTTCTTCTTCTTCTTCTTCTTCTTCTTCTTCTTCTTCTTCTTCTTCTTCTTCTTCTTCTTCTTCTTCTTCTTCTTCTTCGTCTTCTTCTTCTTCTTCTTCTTCTTCTCCTCCTCCTCCTCCTTCTCCTTCTCCTCCTCCTCCTCCTCCTCCTCCTCCTCCATCATCATCATCATCATCATCATCATCATCATCATCATCATCATCATCATCTCCTTCAAGGACCCATCTAAGCTACCAGGGCACAGAGTGCCAGCACTGCCCTTGCAATGTCATGTCCCCCAAAGGAAGTCACCTTTGTTTTAGAGAAGGTTGCCAAAAAAACATCTGAGAAAAAAATATATTGAGCCCTTGCCAAGAATTGACAATAAAATTTGGAGCGTGCTTTCGCTGGCTGGCCAGCTGGCCCCAAAGCTGTCAGTTTTCTCCCCCAGACATCGCTTGGCAAACTCACATTCCCACGTTCCTGAAGTGGCCAGAGAGATGATAGAGATAATCGTGGCATTTCGTTTAAAACAGACAGCAAGTTTGCAATTATGAAGCCGGCTGTATTTGATCACTTCAGTAGAGCATGGAAGAATGGATTTTTACAAGCTCACTCTTGCTTTCTGGACGCAGGTTTGAATGCACGCTTGTATGACACACCCACACCCTTCTCAAGAGCTGGGCAAATTCAACTCTGCTTCCAACTCCAGTCCATCTGGAGGGACTGAACCTTTAGGATGGGTTTGGACTATGTATGAAATACAGCCGTTTCATGAAATTAAACGCTAGAACAAAACTGAATTAAAAGATGGAGGAAGCAGACCTTCGTGCAACAAATAACATGAAGGGAAGCCTGGGCTGAGGGATCTGATCTCCCCTACATTACTTGCAGGACCCTGAGTAGGTTGAGATTTGAAGTGCTCAAGTGTAAATAAGTGGAGACTCTTAGTGGACAACAACATGTTGTGTGAATGTGGAGAGACACAGAGGCCAGCCCATCTGCTTGTACGTTGGCTAACTCCAGAAACCTCTACCAACAAGGACTTATTTTTGGCCAACGAAAAAGCCAAGAAGCTGGGTTCCGTTTCATCTGGACAAGGCAGAAGAACGAGTGGTTTCATATTTGCCAGTTTCAATTCCTTTTCACGTCTGGATATCGCCAATAAGCAGAGGAGCTGCAACTTGGGAGAAAAACCAGCTTCTGGGGTGGAAGAGTGGCAAGAAAAACCAGCTTCTTGGGTGGAAGCCTGAGCAAAAAAGGACCAGACGCAGTCTAATTTTAATTTGAGCCCCGGGCGACCGTCCCCACATTTATGACGGTCGTGGCCTCCCGTGGGGAAACGGGCAGGAGGTTGAACGTCTCGCTTAACAACTTAAGCGGTGATTCGCTTCAGGACCGCAACCAGGACTGCCAGAATTGCTGTCACTAAGCGAGGCAGTCGTGTGATGTGTCACTTAATGATGACTTAGCTGCTGGTTCCAGTCAGGTTCATTAAGCGATACTTGGGGGAGGGGGTTGTCAAAGAGTTTTCCAAACTATCCTGAGTTTTCACGTCACTAGTTTCATTGGTTTTCTTCCCTTTTTATTTGATTTTATTAACATTACTTAATCTATTTATTTAATTCCCGTTGGCTTACGTCATTCTTTTCCTGTGGATGGACCAGCCACAAACTCACAGCCAACATTTTTTTATATATATAAAGAAATATCTGAAGTCACCCAAACATCTCCCTGGTGTGATCTTTTTGTCTCCCATAACTGCAGCCAGATGCTTAGGAATGGGAGGGTTAAGCTTTCCGGCAAATTCTCCTCCGTTTCCAGTGTCTCGCCTCTTGTGTACACAGCGCTACAGCAAACATGAGTGACGATGCCCAAAGGATCGCTCTGAGTTTCCGCCCAGGTGGAAAGCAGCTTGCTCCACTCTTCTAAGAGGCTTCAAGTGAGCGGCGCATTTATTTATTTAAAAAATATTTACTGTTTGTAGAATGGTCCAGAGACAAGCAACTTTTGCCAAATTGCATCCATGAACTGGATGGAACAAGGAGGTTGGGTCACCATGTGTCTACCTAGGGGTTCTGTCTCTCTCGCTCTGTCATTCTCTCTCTCGCTCTCTTTCTCTCTCGTTCTTTCTCTCTCACTCTCATTCTCTCTCGCTCATTCTCTCTCTCTCTCGCTCGCTCATTCTCTTTTTCTCATTCTCATTCCCTTATTCTCCCTTTCTTTGTCTTTTTCTCATTCTCATTCTTTCTTTCTCTGTGTCTCTCATCCTCTCTTTCTCTCTCTTCCTCTTTCTCTCTCTCATTCTTTTTCTCATTCTCATTCTCTCTCTCATTCTTCTTTTTTTCTCATTCTCTCTTTCATTCTTTCTCTCTTTCTCTGTCTCTCATTCTCTCTTTTCCTCTTTCTCTCTCTTTCTCTCATTCTTTTTCTCATTCTCTTTCTTTCTCTATCATTCTCCCTCTTTCTTTGTCTTTTTCTCATTCTTTCTCTTTCTCTCCTCTTTCATTTTCATTCTTTCTCTTTTCCTTTCTCTCTTTCTCTCTCATTCTCTCTCTCTCTCTCACACTCACACACACACACACACACACACACACACACACACACACACACACACAAGCTTCTCAGCCATCTTCAACCCTTCTCTGTACCCAAGAGATGCAGGAAAGTAAATAGATCTTAATGGAATTAGGCCTGCTCTGTCACAACAGTGTATATGTGGATCAGTGTGCCAAGAGACATCGCTCCTCTGGAGGGGAATTTTTTTTCTTTTTTTAAAAAAAATCACATTCGAAGACCATCTAGCATCTGGTTTACATCACCCCAGAGTCCTCGTCTCAACTGGAAATTGTGTTATTTCAACATTGCTGAGCTCCAAGGCCTGCGGAGGCTTTGAGAGCTGCCAGGAAAAGCTGCACATAAACACAGTGAAGATTTTACTTAGAGAGAAAGAGAGAGAGAGAGAGAGAGAGAGAGAGAGAGAGAGAGAGAGAGAGTCAGAGAGAGACAGACAGAGACAGAAAGAGAGAGAGAGAGAGAGAGAAAGAGTCAGAGAGATACAGACAGAGACAGAAAGACACAGAGACAGAGAGAGGGAGAGGGAGAGGGAGACAGAGAGAGAGAGAGGGAAAAAATGGATGGTGTATATCTTTGATGGGCCTTTGTTCGTCTTTTGCTGTGTCCAGAGAAGATGGCAGGTGGTTAAAAGGATTGCATTAGAATCTCATTAGAATCGCTGCAAGGCAGAAAAAAAAGATGGGTGGGAGGGAGCAAAGGTAACTAACATACAGACTGATTCGCGGAATTGACTTGTCCAGCCTGCCATCCCTTCAGATACACTGATCATTCCTCTCCTGTCTAACTCTAAAATGCTTTTCATGCTTGCTATAGAGCTAGCCAAACAATTCTGGAGGAGGAGGAGGAGGGGGAAGGAGGAGGGGGAGGAGGAGGAGAAGGAGAATAGAGCTGGAAGGGACCTTGGAGGTCTTCTAGTCCAGCTGCCTGCTCAAGCAAGAGAACCTACACCATCTCAGACAAGTGACTGTCTAGCCTCTTCTTAAAAATCTCTAGTGATGGAGCGCCCACGATTTCTGGAGGCAAGCTGTTCCACTGGTTAACTATCCTCACTGTGAGCAGGAAGGAAGAAGAAGCAGGAGGAGAAGATAGATAAGGAGGACAAGAGGGAGGAGAAGGAACAGGAGAAGGAGGAGAAGATAGATAAGGAGGACAAGAGGGAGGAGAAGGAACAGGAGAAGGAGAAGGAGGAGGAGATAGATAAGGAGGACAAGAGGGAGGAGAAGGAACAGGAGAAGGAGAAGGAGGAGAAGATAGATAAAGAGGACAAGAGGGAGGAGAAGGAACAGGAGAAGGAGAAGGAGAAGAGAAAGGGAAAGAAGGAGGAGTGGTAGAAATGAAGGAAGAGGGAGGAGGAGGAAGGAGAAGGAGAAGGAGAAGAAGAAGACGATGGACTGATGGAAAAAGAGAAGGAGAAGAACACAGGAGAAAAATAGTCAGCCTTTTTAGTGACTGCATAGGAATTTCAATCGCTTTCATTCTTTTTTCTTTTCTTTTTTTCTTTTTCTGGGAACAGCATTCTGCTTCCCAGTTGAGGTCTATGGCAAAGAAAAAGAGCTATGGATATCTCGGGTTTTTGTTTTGTGTTTTTTTTTTTAAAAAGAGGAAACCTCTTAATAATGCTCTAAATATAGAGGATGATCCTTCCCACAAACACATGCAGAAGTAGGGCTGGCCTTTGTGCCCAGCTCTTTCTCTCTCTCTTTCTTTTTCTCATTCTCATTCTCTCTCTTTCTCTCTCATTCTTCCTCTCTTTCTTTGTCTTTTTCTCATTCTCTCTCTCGTTCGCTCTCTTTCTCTGCTAGCATGTCCCCCCTCATCCTTCTCTTCATTAAACTGGACACTCTCAATTCCAGCAACCGTTCCTTCTATGTTTTAGCCTCCAGTCCCCTGATCATCTTTGTTGCTCTTCTCTGCACTCTTTCTAGAGTCTCAACACCTTTTTTGCATCGTGGTGACCAAAACTGGATGCCGCATTCCAAGCGCGGCCTTACCAAGGTAATATAGAGCGGTACTATCACTTCGGAGTCACATTTACCTCAGTGCTAAGTACTACCTATTTACCTCAGAGTAGTACTACCTATTTACCTCAGAGTAGTACTACCTATTTACCTCAGAGTAGTTCTACCTATTTACCTCAGCACGGCCAAAGAGGCTCGCAGAAGTTACACGGCGGAAGTGCAACGTGGTGTCTAATTTCGATCTATGCCTCCTCACCCCGAATTTAAAGTCTCCGAAGTGCCACATCAGTGAATAAATTAGCTCCTCCGTCAGCCGACAGGCAATAAAACTGAGAGATTTTTCTCCCTTTCCTGAAAGGAAGGAACATCGTGTACCCAATAACAAAAATTAAAATCGAGAAGAGCGATCTTTTCCGAGAAGGAGGGTTTTGAAGGTCTTAAATAATAATAATAATAGTAATTAAAAAATGCCTCAAAAAGCCAGCGAAATGGCGAGGCTTTTCCAAATAAAACCCTGCTGCTGAACTCAAGGGGTGGCAAGCGCCAAAGCCGTGCATTTCACCCCAGCTAATGGCCACAAGGGAGCCCCAGATTTTCGCTGCTAAGGGGAACATGCTTTTTCAACGAATTTTGCCCCTTTTTACAACCTTCCATGCCTCAGATGTTAAGTGAATCACTGCAGTTAGTAAGTAATATGGCTTCCCCTCCTTGACTTTGCTTGTCAGAAGGTCATAGAAGTGGATCACGTGACCCCCCCCTCCCGGGATGCTGCATCCGTCATAAATGTGGGTCAGTTGCCGAGCGTCTGAATTTCGATCAGGTGGCCAGCCATAGGGGTGCTGGAACGGTTGTAACTGTGAAAAACGGTCGTAAGCCACCTTTTTTCAGCGCCACTGTAAGTTCGGTCACTAAATGAACCGTCGGTAAGTCAAGGACCATGGCTACAAAGCTATGGGATTTTCCCCTTACAAAAAAAACATCGCCATCTCCTAGTTAATCTTCCTAGCTTTGTGTGACTACCGTACCTTTGGAGTTAAATCTATATTTTTCCCCGCTTTTGCTGTCTCTCTCTCTCTCTCTCTCTCTCTCTCTCTCGTCGTTCTTTAAGGCTTGCCAAATAAACGCACGCTGCCAAATCAAACAGAAACAGTTCAAGCCAGAGTATTTCCTGTCCTGGCAGCAGAAATCAAATCACGTTTTTTTTTTTTTTCATTTTCAGGACAAAGTGTTTAAAGGGGCGAGAAATGGGACCTTTGGCTACACAGGGATACATCCGTGTGTAGGTATGTTTTGTGGCAGATCCGGGTTGTACGCCCTGGCTAGATCCTGCCAAGCGCCAGAGAGACGAGATGGATCGTCAGGGCAATCCAATTTTAGCTGATTGGATCGAGGTGGCATCTTGAAAGGCCCGGTTTTTGAAAAACAGAAGCTTTTCAGACAAGAGACAGACATCCTCCTGGCCATGTTATATTCCTGTCTCCCGGGACAGGAAAGGCCAAATGAGCATCTGTTTGCAAGGTCCAAAAGTCATTTCCAAATGTCTGCCTGGCTCCTGTGCTCGAAGGAGGCCGCCTGGATGAGGAGATAAAACGGCAAATCAGCGGCCGTGGGTTTCCCGAAATGTCGCGAGAAAAATGACGCTCGGCGAACCTTGTGGAAATGCCAAAGAACGCCCGTGGGAACTTAGTTCTGCAAAAGGAAATTGATCCGGAAGCAAAATGGATCCTTCTTCTTCCCTTCCCCAGTGATGATCTTGTTCCGTTGGGCTATGAGTGATCCACAAGGTGAAGTCTTATGCAGAATACAAAATGCAGTTCAAACCTCTCTCTCTTCTAGCACTGATGATGTTGCCTAGTTGGGTCATGAAATGTCTGCAAGAAAATCACCAAGCTCAGAGGGCACCAAGGACCCCACGGTTGCTGCCCCTCCTCCTCCTCCTCCTCCTCCTCCTCTTCCATTCTTCTTCCATTCTCCTCCTCCTCCTCTCCACAAACTCAACCCTCTTCTAGCACTGATGATGTTACCTAGTTGGGTAATGAAATGTCTGCAAGAAAACCACCAAGCTCAGAGGGCACCAAGGACCCAGTGTTTTACTTAACAACTCATGGCAAAAAGGTCGTAAAATCGGGCACCACTCACTTAGCAGTCCCCTTGCTTTGCCACAGAAATCCTGGTCCCAATTATAGTCATCTGTTGTCTTCTCCTCTTGGACAGCTTCCTCCCTAAGTGGCACTAAGAGGTACTGCGCCTGCAGCTGGAAGCTCAATTTCTCCACTGTCTCCTCTGCAGAGTCAGTCTTTGTGAATTGAGGTCTCCCATCTTTCTGCCAGCTGGACCAACGGACAGAGCTACAGCCAAGTCATCCTTTGAGGGTTGGTATCATGTCCTAGCGGCTTGTCATGCAGATCAAGGTGGACAATTCTAAATGACCGAAAAAGCCTCAAACGGTGGCTTTGAAAACTTGGCTGAAAGTAAACCCTGGTTAAGACAGCTGTTATCATAATTTCAGCATGCCATTTGTCTTCTCCTTCTTTTGAGATGTTTTTATTCCACAAGCAGCTGTTGACAGGAAGGAACAATTTAAATCCAGCTAAGCTACTCCACACATATTTTGATTATACCATTTGCTGGGGTTTTTGTTTTGTTTCAAACCTGTGGCTTGTATTTCAAAGCTGTGGGATTAAAATTTGCTTAAAACGGACATTTAAACTCAGTGGGGTTTATTTTAGCTTCCTTGCACTAGTTTATGGCGGGGTTAGACAATTTGTTTGGCAGACTGAGAGAGGGCAGGGAAGGGGAAAAAGGAAAGAAGGAAGGAAGGAAGGAAGGAAGGAAGGAAGGAAGAAAGAAAGAAAAGGAAGGAAGGAAGGAAGGAAGGAAGGAAGAAGAGAGAGGGATACATGATCTAAGTATAATATACATGATAGCAGCCTTCCAGTATTCATGGGGCTGCCACAAAGAAGAGGGAGTCAAGCTATTCTCCAAAGCGCCTAAAGGCAGGACAAGAAGCAACGGATGGAAACTAATCCAGGAGAGAAGCAACCTGGAACTAAGGAGGAATTTCCCTGACAGTGAGAACATGTTGCCTTCAGAGGTTATGGATGCTCCATCCTTGCAGGTTTTCGAGAAGAGACTGGACAGCCACTTGTATGAAATGGTATAGGGTCTCCTGCTTGAGCGGGGTGGTGGTGGTGGTGGTGGGTTGGACTAGAAGACCTCCAAGGTCCCTTCCAACTCTATTCTGATTGATCAGGGGTGATGTGACGATCAGAATGAGTAATATGGGCTCATACGACTCCATTTCAGGTCCTTCAAGGCCAGCCATTAACCCAATCACCTCTCATGCTTATGCTTCAGCTAGAGATGGCTCAATTCTGGTTTGTGGAATACATCACAACCGGCCATGTTTACACAACACATTGAGGCATTACGCCCCGTTCTCAAGCCGTAAGAGAGACAGATTAAGGCTTTGGACAGATGTGAAGCAGGCCTGTAAAAGGACAGGTTGCTAGGGTGGCTCTCTGGAATGGCCACACATCCCGCCAACTGAATGAATTTACTGAATGAACACAACGAGGTGGGTCTAAAGGAAGTGCACAGCCATGATTTGCAGGCCTTAGTTTTGAGCCAGCAAAAAGCCAACCTTCTTATAGTTTTTACTGAGGAGGAGGAGAAGGAGGAGATAAATGAAAAGGAGGAGAAGGAGAAGGAGAAGGAGAAGGAGAAGGAGAAGGAGAAGGAGAAGAAGGAGAAGGAGAAGGAGAAGGAGAAGGAGAAGGAGAAGGAGAAGGAGAAGGAGAAGGAGAAGGAGGAGGAGGAGGAGGAGGAGGAGGAGGGGGAGAAGGAGGAGGAGGAGAAGGAGAAGGAGGAGGAGGAGGAAGAAGAGGAGGAGGAAGAGGAGAAGGAGGAGGAGGAGAAGGAGAAGGAGAAGGAGGAGGAGGAGGAGAAGGAGAAGGAGAAGAAGAAGGAGAAGGAGGAGGAGGAAGAAGAGGAGGAGGAAGAGAAGGAGGAGGAGGGGGAGAAGGAGGAGGAGGAGAAGGAGGAAGGAGGAGGAGGAGGAGGAGGAGAAGGAGAATGAGGAGGAGGAGGAGAAGGAGAAGGAGGAGGAGGAGAAGGAGAAGGAGAAGGAGAAGGAGAAGGAGAAGGAGAAGGAGAAGGAGAAGGAGAAGGAGAAGGAGGAGAAGGAGAAGGAGAAGGAGAAGGAGGAGGAGGAAGAGAAGGAGAAGGAGAAGGAGGAGGAGGAGGAGGAAGAAGAGGAGGAGGAAGAGAAGGAGGAGGAGGAGGGGGAGAAGGAGGAGGAGAAGGAGGAGGAAGAAGAGGAGGAAGAGGAGGAGGAGGAGGAGGAGGAGGAGGAGGAGGAGAAGATTCTAAATAGATTTGTCCAAAACCAGCCAGCCCAGCTTAAATGAGAAAAAATATGATTCCTCTACATAGACACCACACTGTTTTTGCACTAGTTTTCTGTCAAATCACCAGCTCCAATGAAAATCAGATTTAAAGTCCCACGCCAGAGACAGGGAGAGGCTTCATCCCTTTTAGCACACTATTGCTGTAGGGCAACAATAGAGCCCTTCCTTAGCCCTGGATGCACACAGATTCTCCAGCCAGCACCAGCCAGCACCATGCAGGTGCTTCCCGGATCAAATTCAAGGCAGGGGGGGCTTCTCCCCGCTCTCACCCTGATCCCTCCAGAACCAACTAATATCGCTCCACCTGGGCTCCAAAAATCAAAGCAGGGATTTGGCTCCTGAAAGGCACAACGGCAAAGGGGGTGTTGTTGTTGTTGTTGTTGTTGTTGTTGTTGTCGTCGTAGTCGAAGGAAACCTAACCCCAAAGGAGAGGAATTTGGAGAGGGCAAAACCTTCCCAGCCACCAGGTTGAATCTCGGTTTCCCAAACACCCCGTCCTTCCTAAGACAGATTCTCAATCTCTGGTTGGTTTTGTGGTTTTTTTTTTCAACGCAACCTCTTTGGACAGACGTGCATTTTGCACCTTTCCACCCAAAGACAGAAAGGAAAAACAAGACGCCAGCAGAGAAGGAGACCTTCTCCGGCAGAGAGAAACCAAATCCCGATGGCGAGGATGTAAAACCCGAGCCAGGTCTCATTTGTAACCGTTTGCATCAAACGGGAGGGCAGGCAGGCCGTAAAACAGGTACAATTTGCAAGCAGGAGGCGTTGAGTAAAGGGATACCCCAAACCTTTGGGGAAGCCCCCCCCCACTCTAAAAAAAAAGAAAAAAAGAAAGCTCTGGCTTTGAATCGTTTAAAAAAAAGAAGGAAAGAAAGAAAGAAGAAATAAGGAGGAAAATGAGAACTTACCAGCTCTACTGAACCGTAGTGTTTCCTACTGAATTCTCCCCGTCTACAGCCGAGGTCTTCGGAGACGGAACTGGAATAGAATTGCTTCATTAGTAGACATCGCTAACTGGACCCCTCTAAGCGATTGGAGAGGCAAAGAGGAAAGATGGATATATGTGTATATATATATATATCCCCTTCCTCCCGTTTGGAGGGGGTTCTCAGTGCCGCCTTGCGGGAACCGGCTTCATCACTGCGGGGGAATTCTCTTCTGAATGGGGAGCAGGTCTCGAAGCCACCACGGTGGAGAGACTGGCTTCCTGAATTAAAGGGGGAAGGGGGGGAAGGGATGGACACGGAAACCAAAGGGCGCTCTGATTGGGAGGGAAGCAGGGGGGGCTACGATTCAATGCAACCGCTAGTCAAGGCAGGCAGATCAGGGCAGAAACGAGAGACAGACAATGCCTTGTAATTGCATTTGGCCATATCTCTCTCTCTCTCTCTCTCTCTCTCTCTCTCTCTCTCTCTCTCTCTCTCTCTCTCTCTCCCTCCCTCCCTCCCTCCCTCCCTCTTTTTCTTTCTCTCCTTCCCTCCCTCTCCGTCTCTCCCTTCTCTCTTCTCTCTCTCCCTGTCTCTCTCTTCTTTCTGTGCTCTTTTTCTTTCTCCCTCTCTTTCTCTCCTTCCCTGCCTCCTGCTCTTTCTGCCTGCCTCTTCCCTCTTCCCTCTTTCTCTCTCTCTGTCTCTTTCTTTCTTTATTCCCTCCCTCTCCCCATCTCTCCCTTCTCTCTCTACCCCCTCTTCTATCTCTTCTTTCTGTTCTTTTTCTCTCCCTCTTCTTTCTCTCATTCCCTGCCTCCCTCTCTCTGCCTGCCTCTCTTCCCTCTTTTTCTCTCTCCCGTCCATCTCTTCTTTCTTTCTTCCCTCCCTCCCTCTCCCCGTCTCTCCCTTCTCTCTCTCCCTTCCTCTTCTCTCTCTCCCCATCTCTCTTCTCTTTGTTTTTTTTCTCTCTCTCCCTCTTCTCTTTCTCTCTCCTTCCCTACCTCCCCTTCTCTGCCTGCCTCTCTCTCCGTCTCTTCTTTATTCCCCCCTCTCCCCCATCTCTCTCCCTTCTCTCTCTGTCTCTCTCTCTCCCCCCTCTCTTTTCCTCTCTCTTTCTCCTCTCTCACACACCAAAAAGGAAGAGAACTTTAGATCCTGCAGCATATTTAAAACACAAGAGGGGTGGAGGTGGGGATAAAGATCAGGCTGAGAACTTGACCCCACTCTTCTAAGAAATTAGCCTCCACACAAAGGCTGCAATCAACTTTGAAAATGGGGCTTAGGCTACAAACATTTTTCACGGCCAAAAAACCTAGGAAGAGTCACCACCAGAAGCGGGAATACCCCATGCAAAGAAGATCTCTCTCTATGAATAGAATATTCGTAGCTCAGGGTTGAACTTTGGGGTCCTTGGTGCTCTCTGAGCTTGGTGGTTGTCTTGCAGATGTTTCATGACCCAACTAGGTAATATCATCAGTGCTAGAAGGGAGAGGGCTTGTGGGGAGGAGGATGAAGACTATGGGGGACTTGCTTGTCAGAAAGTCGCAAAAGGGATCACGTGACTCCGGGGGACCGTCATAATATGAGTCAGTTGTCAAGCATCTGAATTTTGATCACATGACTATGGGGAGGCTGCAACAGTCGTCAAGTGTAAAAAACAGTGGAAATAAATCACTGTTTTCACTGCCGTTGCAATTTCGAGAACAGTCACTACTAATGAATGGCGATAAGTCAAGGATGACCTGTAAGGAAAATAAATCTGTAAATAAGCTGGATCCCACATCTCTGAAGATCCACTCTTCCCCGAGACAAGGAGAACAAACCCAGCAGGTGACAAGCATCTTTGGATCGGCTCTGATCAGCTCCTTTTGGTGTATATTACGAAATTGGAACAAAAGGGAGAGAGAGGAGAGAAAAGTTGCACACTTGGCGCTTTTCAAAGTGAAAACCCCCCAGTAGGGTAGCTTCCCCTTCCTTTATTTTATTTTATTTTATTTTATTATTTTTTCAAGAAAACAAACGGTGGTTTCTTCCTCTCAATCTCCAGGACTTCTCCAGCTGGTTGCCACAGAAACTAGCCTTGAGATAATTCTTGCCGGACGGACTTTGGTTGCGAAGAAGATTGCGAGAGGAATTTTAAGTGAAACCTGGACATCGCAGTCTTTAAGTTGCTTGGGGGAAATCTAGATGCTTTGGGCAAGGGGGCTAGGAGTCGCCAATTTGGGGCGGGGGCGGGGCTGGCTTCCTCTCTGTCCCTCTGGATGTCCGAAAAAGATTCTTTGGGGCAAGTTGAGGAGACCGGAAGAAGAAGTAGACATGGGTTGATGGTGAACGGTGACCGAAGAGAAAGTTTTCCCTTTTGAAAAAAGGATTCACCGAGGGAGAGAAAGAAAGCCGCGGTCCGAAAGGATAAACGTTGAGTCTCTGAACGATAACCCACCCCTGAGCCAGCCGTGTGCTGCAGCTGCCAAAAAAGCCAACACAGTGCTGGGCTGCATCAACAGAGGGATAGAATCAAGATCACGTGAAGTGTTGATACCACTTTACAAGGCCTTGGTAAGGCCACACTTGGAATACGGCATCCAGTTTTGGTCTCCACGATGTAAAAAAAGATGTTGAGACTCTAGAAAGAGTACAGAGAAGAGCTAAAAAGAGGATTATGGGCTGAAACATATAAGGAAGAGTTGCTGGAATTGGGGATGTCTAGTTTAATGAAGAGAAGGACGAGGGGGGACAGGATAGCCGTCTTCCAGTATCTCAGGGGCTTCCACAAAAAAGAGGGGGTCAGTTTATTTTCCAAAGCCCCTGAAGGCAGGACAAGAAGCAACAGATGGAAACGAATCAAGGAGAGAAGCAACCTAGAACTAAGGAGAAACTTCCTGACAGTTAAAACAATTAACCAGTGGAACCACCTGCCTCCAGAAACAGTGAATGCTCCAACACTAGAAGTTTTTAAGAAGAGACTGGACAGCCATTTGTCTAGAATGTTATAGGGTCTCCTGCTTGAGCAGGAGGTTAGACTAGATCCCCAAGGTCCCTTCCAACTTTATTATTATTATTGTTGTTGTTGTTGTTGTTACTCTATCAGGGGAACAACAGCCATGCTCTCACAAGGTCCCCCATAGGAAAGATGCTCTTGGTGCTCCAGTTGGAAATGCAGATATTCCCCAAGTTGCAACAGTTTGTTTTAGCGACCATCCGAAGTTACATCACCAGAAAAAGGGATTTATGACTGTTTTTCACACTTACGACTGTTGCGCCATCCCCATTAAAATTCAGACGCCTGGCAACTGGATCATACGTATGACGGTCGCAGCGTCCCCGGGTCACGTGATCCCCTTTTGCGACCAAAGTCGAGGGGGAAGCCAGATTCCTTTAGCGGCCATATTACTCACTTGAGGACTGTGCAGCGATTCACTTAACAACGATAGCAAAGAAAGTCGTAAAGCAGAACTCAGGCTCTCCTGGTTTCTGGCACGATCCTGAACGGTGACGCCAAACCGGCTCTCCGATCCTTAGCAGGTGATTTTTTTATTTGCTATTTTTAAACGACGGGAGTTTTTTTTAAACAAACAAACAAACAAACAGCAACGACCATGATTTCCTCCTGCTTAGAATCCTCTTAAAAAGATCTTGAGATCTCTTGTGAGAGAGAAAACTAATTGGATCCAGGCCACAAGTCTGCCTCCCCCCCCCATTTGTGGGGGAGGGAATAGGCGAGCTCCCTAATAGGAGACAGAAAAAATAACAAAGACAGGTTTATCCAAACAGAGAAATACAGTATACATTTTTCTCCACCGAGTAGAAATATTAGTCAGCTGAGAAAACAGGAGTTAGGCTTGTTTTTTTTGCATCTGGTGCCAAAAGGAGAGAGATGCATCTTAATTTAAGGCCGAAAGCAACTCCGCCTTTCAATGTACAATATTATTTCTGCTGGGCCAGTTTGTGACTGAATCCATGGTTCTCAACCTCTGCCACCTGGAGATGGGTGGGCTTCCCTTCCCAGAATTCCCCCTTGCTGGCTGGGGGACTCTGGGAATTGAAGTCCACCCCTCTTCAAATTGCCAAGCTGGCGAAACTTTGGCCTGGGTCCTCACCCACAGCAGGTGTCAATTATTTGGCTTAGCCGTCAGCAACTAAGGGGCTGCCCCAAAGAAGAAGGGGTCAAGCTATTCTCCAAAGCACCTGAAGGCAGGATAAGAAGCAACGGATGGAAACTCATCATGGAGAGATTCAATGGTGGTGAATTCAAGGGATGCTGTTGGTTGCCACAATATAAAAATATAAAATATGAAAAAGATGTTGAGATTCTGGAAAGACTGCAGAGAAGAGCAACAAAGGTGTTTGGGGGACTGGAGCCTAAAACCTATAAAGAGCGGTTGCTGGAATTGGGTATGTCTAGTTTGATGAAGAGAAGGACGAGAGGGGACATGATATCAGTCTTCCAATATCTCAGGGGCTGCCTCAAAGAAGAGGGAGTCCAGCTATTCTCCAAAACGCCTGAAGGCAGGACAAGAAGCAACGGATGGAAACTGATCAAAGAGAGAAGCAACCTAGAACTAAGGAGTTATATAGTTATAACTAACTATATAAAAGCACAGTTCACACCTGTCCACCTTTGGTGCACGGATGCTCCTTGCTGCTTCTCCCGATCCTCTCTGTGTTTGGCAAACAAAACAGGACTGGCATCTAGGAACGCCTCCATATTTCCTTTGACATATCAAGGGACTTAATACGGACACGGGCATCGGTCCAGCCAACTCTTAGGCTGGCTGACTGCAGCTTTCCAAGGTCTCTAGCCAAAAAGAGGGGGGAATCTTTCTCAGCCTGCAGAGGAGATAGGTGATCCAGTACAGATCCCCTGCCTTCTTCTCCAATGAAAGATCAGCCCTGTCATTGGACCCTTGCTTTCAAGATATTTCAGCCATTTGTTTATTGACCATTCAAAGCTACTCCAGCACTGAAGAGTGTGTTTTTCACACACATGACCATCACAACTTCCCCACGAGCACGTGATCAAAACCGGCAACTCCATTGCGGTCGTTAAGTCAAAGGACTACCTAGACTTTGACCCACAAATTCAAGCATTTATTCTTCAATTCGCATGCTGGAAGCTTCAGGGCAGACAAGCATGCAAGCCAGGTCTTTTGAATAAAATAAATAAATAACAAAAGCAACAGTTCCATTTTCTCTCCTTTGCCTTAAATGGAATTTAAATGAATTAACCTCGGCAAAGCGGATGACTCATGCAGATGTCCTGATCATCTCCTTCTGCAACGTTCAGGGAGTTGGACGTAATGGGTGCATCGGAGTTTAAGGAGCAAAGATTGGAGCACATCCTCCACAGCCCGGATGGAAAGACATCTTGTTTGCATCCATCTCCCAAAACTGTGCCAGCCCGTGTTTTCTGTGTACAAGTAATCCTCGGCTTATAACAGTTTGTTTAGTGACCGTTACAACGGCAGTGAAAATAAGTGACTTATGACCGTTCTTTTACACTTACGGGCCATTCCAGCGTCTCCGTGGTCACGCAATCAAAATCCAGACGCTGGTCAACTGATTCATATTGAGTCTAAACTGTCTTTTTCATTTTCTGTATTATGGAAGACGAATGTCCAGCGTCGGGGAAATCAGGAGATTCGGGCAGTTCAATTGAGCGTAAAGATTCATTGCAAGCTTAAGCTCCCTACAAGAACCTGGCCAACTAACAGTCAAGGGAAATGAGCGGGAGATAAGAAAGGCATTCAAGGTGGGCTTAGATCTCTTGCGGGCGCGCAAGGACTCCTGACTTATGACGTGTTTGACCCCTCCCTTCGGCTCAGCCTGGTCACCTCCTACAATGAAAGTCCAGCCATCCATATCAAGAACCATCCTTTGCTCTTACACCCCAAATTCTTTGGAGAGATCAGACGATCTTTGGAGAACCAGAAGAGTTTAATAGCATCCTTTAAGCCAAGAAGGGGTTCATATACGCCTGGGAGACAGTCCAAAGACATATAAACCCTTTTTCATTTAGCATGTGGGAGTCTGATTCATTCATTTCGAGGGAAAAGGGTGAAATGGCAATTACCAGCTGATGGAAGCAGTTCGGGGGAACGCCAAAAATATTTTTTTCAAGAAACATCCCAGTTGTTGATTGGAAGTTCAGGATTGCCAGCCAATTCCACATGCCAAAAGTTTCAAAAATAACTTTTCAAGGAGATGGATGGGCTGCTCTCGGGCCGTTCTCACAGTTCCTCTGGGGCTTTCCAACCGTGCTTAAAGAGAGCCAGGATCCAGTTCCCAGTCCTGTCAATCCTCTAGCAGAAAGGATTTCCCCCGAGACTCTGTTGCAAAGGACACTTTACCTGATTTATCTTCCGGCAGAAAGCAAAGGTCCCATAGTAAGAACATATATCTAATTCTTTCCCTCAAAGAGTTTGCAGGGATTGATCAGACCCCAAACAATTACCCAAAGATCAGGATGGCTGAGGCCTCGTCTACAACCAAAGGAACACGTATTTGAGAATTGCCAGGTGCTCAAAGCACAGAAGAGTTTGTTATTAAGAGTTTATGATTATATACCACAAGAATCTGTTTTCTTGCAGATATTTCATTGTCCAAACCTAGGTAATATCATCTATCTTCCTCGTCCTCCTTGCACACCCCATTCCCTTCTAACACTGATGATGTTACCTACTTGGGCAATGAGATGTCTGTAAGAAAACAACCAAGCTCAGTGAGCACCCAGGACTCCACAGTCGTTTTTGTCATTGTTCTCCTCCTCCTCCTCCTCCTCCTCCTCCTCCTCCTCCTCCTCCTCCTCCTCCTCCTCCTCCTCCTCCTTTTCCCTCCACTCCACAAACCCCAGTCCCTTCTGATGATGTCACCTAGTTGGGTCATGAAACATCTGCAAGAAAACAACCAAACTCAGAGAGCACCAAGGACCCCAAAGTCCTCCTTTTCCTCTTTGCATACCCCACTCCCTTCTAGGACTGATGCTGTTACCTACTTAGGTATTGAAATGTCTGTAAGAAAAGCACCAAGGTCAGAGAGCACTAAGGACTCCACAGTCCTCCTCCTCCTCCCAACACCCCCTCTCTTCTAGCACTGATGATGTTGCCTAGTTGGGTCATGAAATGTCTGCAATAAAACCACCCAGCTCAAAGAGCACCAAGGACCCCACAATCCTCCTCCTCCTCCTCCCTTCTAGCACTGATGATGTTAGCTAGTTGGGCTATGAAACATTTGCAAGAAAACCACCCAGCTAAGAGAGCACCAAGGACCCCACAGTTCTCCTTCTCCTTCTCCTTCTCCTCCTCCTCCTCCTCCTCCTCCTCCTCCTCCTCCTCCTCCTCCTCCTCCTCCTCCTCCGCCTCCTCCCTCTGTCTAGGTCTGGAGTGTTGCTGAAAAGGTCCCAGTCAACAGCTTCACAGTTTTGGCATTCTCTTTGACACACTGTGCATGGAAAGGGTTGGAAACTCCCAAAGGCTTGTTCCAGCTCTCGTCATGGGAAAACCATCCGACAAAATAACTGTAATCCGATGGGACCTCATCTGCATGTTTTTCTTAAAGAATAGAAATGTAAAACAGCCAATTTTTCCAAGCTCGTGGCCACACTGAGATGCCAATAGAAGAGAATATTTGAACGGTGGACTTCTTGCTGTTCTCTGATCTTGGTTGTTTTTTTGTTTTTTGTTTTTTGCAGATGCTTCATTACCCAGCTACTGAAGCATTGATTATGTTACCCAGTTGGGTAGTGAAATGTCTGCAAAAAAAAAAAAAAACACCACCCAGAGATTTAAATACGCTCATTTCTTTTCTTGCTGGGCAAGACAAAACTCCACCATCTCCATCCATCTGTCTTTCTCTCCTGCTCATGGCTAGAGCGATTTTTGTCATAAGGGGGAAAGGGGTCAGCTGCAAGCATCTGGAATTTATTCTCCCTCAAATTACTACCCCAATTCAGTCAGACTTTACAAACCTACTCTTCTGCAATTCTGGGTTGTTGTTTGTTTTTTCCCCCCATCCTTCTGAGGTCAGTACAATAAGGACTCAGATTGTTGGCGCGGGGGGGGGCAATGCGCTGACTCTGTAAACTGCTTAGAGAAGGCTGTAAAGCAGTGTGAAGCGGTATATAAGTCTAAATGCTATTGCTATTCCTTGAGCAACCTACATTTGGCCATAACTCAAGGATGACCTGTATTTCTGAAGGCCATCCCAGGTCCTACAAAAGAATTCTATCCATTGCTTCTTGTCCTGCCCTCTGGTGCTTTGGAGACTATGTTGATCTGTCAAATATTGGAAAACTGCTATCATGTCACCCTTAGTCCTTCTTTTCATTAAACTAGACCTGCTCAGTTCCTGCAACCATTCTTTATATGTTTTAGCCTCCAGCCTCCTAATCATCTTTTGTTGTTCTTTTTTGCATGCTTTCTTTTTAAAGGTACTGTTCTGTTCTATTCTATTCTATTCTATTCTATTCTATTCTATTCTATTCTATTCTATTCTATTCTATTCTATTCTATTCTATTCTATTCTATTCTATTCCCTATTCTATTCTGTTCTATTCTATTCTTCCTTTACCTACTGTATTTTGTTCTATTCTATTCTATTTCTATTCTATTCTTTCTTTACCTACTGTATTTTGTTCTATTCTATTCTATTCTATTTCTATTCTATTCTTCCTTTACCTACTGTATTTTGTTCTATTCTATTCTAGTCTAGTCTAGTCTATTCTGTTCTGTTCTATTCTTCCTTTACCTACTGTATTTTGTTCTATTCTATTCTATTCTATTTCTATTCTACTCTATTCTTTCTTCCTTCCTTTACCTACTTTATTTTGTTCTATTCTATTCTGCTCTACTCTATTCTGCATCCTATCTTATCTCAATATCTTTTTTATATTGTGACAACCAACAGCATCCCTCCCCATCACAGCCTGCATCCTTGGACTGCAATTCCCATCATCCTACCCTTTTCCCCTCCCCCCCCCCGAATTACAGGTTGCGCAACCGAGAAGCTCCGCCCACCAGCGCTGTAGCCACTCCCACGGGTGGGCGGGGATGCCTCTGGCTCCGCCCACTCGCTCTCCACCGTCCCTTACCGCTGGGTGACGCCGAAGAGGCGCGGATAAGCGGCTTCCACGCCGCTGGGCTCCATCCTGGCAGCCTCGGCCGGATACCATCTCTCCGGCCGCGGGACCAGCCGGTTCTCCGGCTCGGCTGGACAGGCAGCATTCCCTTCCCTCAGGCACTAAGCACCCGCCCCTCCTCGGAGCCAGCCAATCGCTGCCCACGTCTGTACGTCGTTCAAGAGCCCGGGGGCCAATCCTAGAACTGCCTTCTAAGACCACCAACTGCCCCCCCCTCCGTCCCTTCCCTTGGCTGAGCACGCCCACCAATCACAGCCCCTCTCCAGAAATTAAAACCCACCTGTCCGAGCGCTGGATGGCCAATCGCGGGCTTTCCGGAGACGCAGTGCAGTTTGGGAGATGTAGTTTCCCCCCGAATAAGGAAAGTGGTACCCAGTCCAGCCCCAGCCCCAAGAGGTGATGGACGTCCGTACGGCCGGAAGTGGCCTTTAAACTGGACAAATGTCCAAATCAACGGTTGAAAAACGTTTCAATCCACCTGTATTTGAAGGCAGCAGCGTTTTAACTGTATTTCAAGACAGCAGCCATCTGTCGGAAATGGTGTAGGGCAGGGGTCCCCAACTCCCAGTCTGGGCATGCCAGCAACCGGTCCGCACAAACAAGCAAAGCCCCATTTGCGTGATGCAGGCAGCACACAAAACCATGCACCCTCCGGTCCATTGGAAAACCTCTCTCCACGGAACCGGTCCCTGGTGCCCAAAAGGTTGGGGAACCTCTGGTGTAGGGTCTCCTGCTTGGGTAAGGGGTTGGACTAGATGACCTACAAGATCCCTTTCAACTCTGTTATTCCAAATATATTCTAACTCCTTGATGCCAGTACCCAGAGTTAATAACTGTCTGCAACTGGAGGAGGAGGAGGCCAAAAAAAAAAAAAAAAACCCAAGAAAACACTTTACAGCCAGAGCTGTATTGTCACTGGGTTACAACAACTCTAGCTATCCAGAGTCGCTGGATATGAGAGATGGGTGGCAAATAAATTCCATAATAAATAAATAATAACGATAAGCAGCTTTTCAGAAGCTGAAATTCAGCCAGGCTTTCAGATGACACCCTACAGCTTTCCGCCACTAACGGGGGCTTTTAAGAAATTTCTCTTCTTGAATCTTCAAGTCTGCCTTTGCCTAGTGTCCCAAACCAAACCAGGTTTCCTGAAATTGCAGTTGATTTCGTGACACACAAAGAAGCCGTAACCCACAATGGCATAGTTTGGGATCTGAATTTTTCCGTCCGCTTGCTTAATGGCTCCAGCTTGGCTGATCCCGGAGGTTTTACAAGGGGAGAAAGCAGATCCCGAAGGCCTGATCTACTGGTGTGATTGCGGTTACTTATGTAAAGTGCAAAAACAACAAACAAAAAATTGAATTAATAGCCAGTGTAGTTACTTTGTATCTGCGGAGTAGGGTTATTTTTTTTGTTTTTGAATTAGTATCCCAGTGTGGTAACTTCGTATCTACAAAATAGTTCCTAAGAATGAACAGCCCTGTTACTTTGTAGTTACAAAGTCCTTTTTGCAGGAACAGTTGAATCAAAAGATAAATCCCACTTGCCTAAGTTTGCAATTGCAAATAGAGAACCTAGACACTAAACTCCATAGAACTCAATGGGCTTCACTCATGAATAGCAAACAATAAGTGAAGTTATACAATAACAATAACACTGACAGGACAACCCACTTGTATGTAAATAGAGAAAAAACCCCACTCCCTTCCAGCAATGATGATGTTACCTAGTTGGGTGATGAAATGTCTGCAAGGAAACCACCAAGCTCAGAGAGCACCAATGTTCTAGATATATTCTAGAACAGTTCAACCATGAGTGGCACATATTCTCCTCTATTGAAAAGTAAAGGCAGCAGAGGAATGCATATCTTTAGAGCATTTGCTAAATCATATTTTTCACCCGACATCCATCACCGGAGAAGACTACCGTGAATAACATCTGGAAGGCAACTGTCTCTCCTTCTGATCTAGCACAGTCCCTCTGAATTAAACAGGAGTTATTTCAAGAAAGTCTAGAATATTTCCAGAACGTTGCATGCCAGAAGGAAGGGGATAGGGAGAAGATGGAGCTGTTATAAAAGGATGATTGGAATAGATAGATAAAGTTCGTTTTCTCACAATATTATAGCTAGTTGTCAGCCACGGAAAGTAACTGGCAGGCTGTTGTGCAGATATCACTAGCATAAGTTACAGGATTCAGAATGACAAGATTGGAAGGGATCTTGGAGATCTTCTGGTCCACCCTCCTGCTCAGGCAGAAAACCATTTCAGACAAATCTCTTCTTCAAAGCCACCAGCGATGGAGCATCCATGGTTTCCAGAGGGAAGCTATTCCACTCATCAATTGTTCTCACTGTCAGAAAAATTCTCCTTAATTCCAGGTTACTTCTCTCTTTGATTAGTTTCCATCCATTGCTTCTTGTCCTGCTTCTTCTGGTGCTTTGGAGAACAGTTTGACCCCCTCTTCTGTGTGGCAGCCCCTCAGATACTGGAACATGTAGATTCATGGATGCCAAGTGTATCGGTGGTTATTAAAATGGATGTCCATGTGCCGCCTCTATGTTGGTTGAGGCAGGCAGGATTCCCTTGAGTACCATTTGTTGGGGGTCAAGGGAAAGGGAGGGTTTTGCCTTCTCTTTCTGCTCAAGATCCCCATGTACAATTGGTGGGCCACTGTGTGACACAGAATGCTGGACTCAATGGGCTTTGGCCTGATTCAACATGGCTCTTCTTATGTTCTTAACACTGTTATCATGTCTCCACTAGTCCTTCTCTTTATTAAACTAGACATGTCTAGTTTAAGTCTCCCCATGTTTGGTTTGTATCTCTGCCTCACAGCATTGATAATGCTCCTTTCAACCAAATTAGAGGCTCTTTTTTTTTTTTTGGTGATAGGTTGCATAGTTCCCGTAAAGTTTGATTGTTTCCACTTTTGCATGGTTTCGAAGAATCCTTTCTTTATTTAAATAAAGTCTCTCTCTCTCTCTCTTTTTTTTTTTGCAGTTCACAAATATCTTTATGTCAACAACGACAACAAAAAAAAATGGCTCTATCGTGTCGCAATTCGCTCTTGCCTTGTGCAAGTTTGCTATCGCTCGACCCACCCTGTAAACAACGAGGAACATCTTTAATATGCCCCATTTATAGGAAAGACGGTCTGTACTTTCCATCCGCCTTATCCATTCAGCCACGCTGAAGGACGGCAGTTTTAATTCATCATCATAAAACTTTTGCGCTCTCTTCAGCCGGCCTCTTTGCGCCAGCTGATGAAGAAAAACCAAGAAAAGGCGGGGGGGGGGAACTATTGTCCTTTTTTTCTTCTTTTTCTTCTTCAGTTCAGCTCACTGCTTTTTTCCTTGCCTCCTGCTGTCAGCTTTTTTTTTTGTTGTTGTTATTTAGTATGAATAAAAAAAGCAATACAGGCAGCTTATATATATATATATATAAGGAAGGAAGGGTGAAAACGGGGAAGGCTCTACGATGATGACGCACAACAGTCAGCTGAGTTTTCAATCCAGGCTTGCAGTCTCGACCACTTCTCCAAGAACGAGATATGGGCTTGTTTTTTCTTCCTCTTTAGTACAACTCGGGACAATCCACCAGGCCAGGCTGGGGAAGGAAAATGCACGATCCGAGAGGGAACTAAGCACACACCACAATGCACGAACTTCGTGTTAGGAAACAGTAATCTCATGCCAAGCTGAACTCCGCAGAATAACGAAGGTCACTGCCTCGATTTAACTGACTTGCTGTCAGTTCAAGTCCATTAAACAAACCAGTTGATATCGAAGGAAATAATTTTGGGAGGGGAAAGTTTTATGGCTTAAGGCAGGTTATCGTGGAGAAGGGGACGTTTTTCCCGGGGACGACAAACGGCGAATGGGTCTTTTAAGCTTTTTTTTTTTCATTTCTAAAGTCTGATTCTTACATCTGTGTTGGTGCTCCTCCTAAAAGTTTCATTGACTTCCCAGTACAGAGGGATAGAAAACCACAATGGCAGTGTTCTTGACAATACAACTCCCCAGAGGGGAGGGAGGGAGGGAGGGAGGGAGGGAAGGAAGGAGGGAGGGAGATGGGAAGAGAAACCAGGGAGGGAAGGAAGGGAGGGAGGAAGGGAGGAAGGGAGGAGAAGGGAAAGAGGAAGGGAGGGAGGGAAGGAAGGAAATGGGAATGAGAATGAAGGAAGGAAGGAAGGTAGGAAGGAGGAAAGAGAGAGAGAGGAGGAAGGAAGGAGATGGGAATGAGAAGGAAGGAAGGAAGGAAGGAGATGGGGAGGGAGGGAAGGAAAGAAGGAAATGGGAATGGGAAGGAAGGAGGTGGAAAAAATGAAGAAAGGAAGGAAAGAAGGAAGGAAGGAAAAAAATTAAAAAGGAAGGAAGGAAGATTTGGGGATATGCATAGCGCCTTCTAAAAGATTAATAATAGATATGGAATTCCTCTTAGAACTGAAAGCATTCAAGGGTGACTGATAAGATTTCACTCCATAGACACACACCATCACGCTATGGGAATGCAAATATTTACCCGCCCAAACCTACACAAATGAAGAGTTCACTTAGAGCTTTCAAAATCATTTTTAAGATAATACATAGGAATCAGATGAAAGACAGTGAGCTGCTGCAAAACCCACTGAACGAGTGTTTTTTGCTGATAGCCCTGGCTAAAACATGAAAGGGCTCCTTTCATCCTGCACTGACTCTAAAGCCTTCAAAGGGATTTCGCCAGAAAGAAATCCTGCATTTCCATGAAATGAAGCCTGTAATTTTCAAGAATTTGAGTTAGGATTGCCAAAAGCGTGTGGCTCCAGAAGGATGGCTATTATTTCCCCGGTAGCCTTGCATAACATGTAAACAAATAAACAAACAAATCCCTTCCTTTAAAAACCTAGTGAAACAAAAATTAGTGAAATTAGTAGAAACAAATCGTAAGCGTTCTGATCAAT
Source organism: Bothrops alternatus (assembly GCA_034064705.1). Taxonomy (NCBI): domain Eukaryota; kingdom Metazoa; phylum Chordata; class Lepidosauria; order Squamata; family Viperidae; genus Bothrops; species Bothrops alternatus. Next base: position 136,511 of record JARGCV010000710.1, read on the forward strand.
ATCAGCTCAGTGAAGATTTTTTTAAAACAGAAATTCAACAAAGAATTTCCATCTCTGTGCTAGACAAAACTTAATGTGGAAGAGTGCTTTCTCCTATATTACACCCTTGCCCAAATTCCCTTCCTTTCCTCCATCCTACTCCTCTTTCTTTCTTTCTTTCTTTCTTTCTTTCTTTCTTTCTTTCTTTCTTTCTTTCTTTCTTTCTTTCTTTCCTTCTTTCCTTCCTTCTTTCCTTCCATCCTTCTTCTCTCCCTCCCTCCCTCCCTCCCTCCCCTTTCAGCCAGTAGGTAAATGGTTGCTGCTGGATGGAGGGAGCGAACAAGGGATTGCACAACTGGCTGGGAAACTGTCACAAAACATTGAAAACAAAGATCATGTGATCACCACAACAGCCCAGCAGCAGGAGCCAGTAACACCGAAGCAATCATAGCTTCCCCAAATTGGGAGAGATGGGCCCTGGATTTTGGATGCAATCTGTAAGTTAGTTCATTTGAGATACCTTGGTTTACAAATTATCTCTCTACGAGGCACCATTTCAGCTAGTTAAAGATCACAGCGAAAGTTTTGTTAGTACATAGATTCTCCACACTGTGCCTTATTTCGTACACTTTCCACCTGATTTAGACATTTTCTCTGGCTCTGGGATATTCTTTCCTGCACCTCGGTTACTAAAGAATAAGGAAATTGCACAGAATATTCCAAATAAAGCTGCATTTGCAATTTATACCAACGTGGGCTGTCTCAGGTCCCAAGACCCCTTGCAGTTCTTCACCCTCCAAACTCTAACCACGACGAGTGAAAACTGCAAGGTTGGTTTTCACCCTGTTGAAGTGCAAAGCGCGAGAAATTCAATGGCAAACCTTAGGAAAAAAAATCTAAACATAAAATTTGAAGCGAGGGGGGAAAAAATAGCGTTCTTTCCCTCCTTTGCAAAGATCCTGGAAGAGAATCACCTTGAAAATAGCCAGCCTACGTGTATGACCCAAAACCGCTCTCTTTGAACCTTCCCTTCGTCCTTGCTTTCATCTTTCCTACAACCCCATCAAAAATATTAACTCTGAATTCCGGCCAGCGGCAACGCTTCTGAATATAAATCCCTGATTTATATAACTCTGCATGCCTGCTGCCTTGTTTTGCAACAGGCCGGGCAAAGGCTGAGAGTCGGTTTTTCATGCCCCCCCCCCAGAACCTCAAGCTAGTTTGCTTTTTGTTAATCCCAGCCCTTTTTTTTTTTTAATTCTTTCAGAGTTCCCGGGAAGAGGCAGCGTTTAGCTCTTTCAAACGGTTTTCTACACGGGCTTCATAGGAACATCGCTTTGCCCTCACACTGGAAGCTGGAAGACGGCCGGAAACAAGCTGAGGCAAAAAAACAATTTCCCAGCAATGTGCTGGTTGGTAGCTTAATCCTTTCCCTCACCCAGCAGGAACTGGAAATGGACACGTTGGGAAGTATATTGGGCAAAAAGTTGACCTACTTAAGTGGCTATCAAAAGACTATTTCTGGAGTCCTTTCCCAAGCAAGCCCATCTGTGGCCACAGAGGAGATTCTGATGCACGCTGCATCAGAATCTTAGCTCAGCCTTTCCGGCTCCTGGAGGCTTTTAAGAAGAGACTGGAGAGACATTTGTCTGAAATGGTATAGGCCGGGTTCCTGCTGATGCAGGGGGTTGGACTAGAAGACCTCACGGTTTGATAGCCCATCATCAGCCAGTCTGTGCAGAGCAACCTGATCGTGCCTCGTATAAGGGAAAGAAAGAAAGAAAGAAAGAAAGAAAGAAAGAAAGAAAGAAAGAAGAAGGAAGGAAGGAAGGAAGGAAGGAAGGAAGGAAGGAAGGAAGGAAGGAAGGAAGGAAGGAAGGAAGGAAGGAAAAATAAGGGGAGGGGGAGTGAGGGAGGAAGAGAAATGGAAGGAGGGAGAGAGAGGGAGGGAAGAAAGGAAGGAAGGAAGGGAGGGAGGGAAATGAAGGGAGGGAGGGAGGAATAACAGAGTTGGAAGGGACATCGGAGGTCATCTAGTCTAACCCCTTCTCAAGCAGGAGACCCTATACCATTTCAGACAAGTGGCTGTCTCTTCTTAAAATCCAGGAAGGAAGGAAGGAAGGAAGGAAGGAAGGAAGAAAGGAAGGAAGTCCTTTTGCACAACACAGCAACAACAATAGCACTTAAGACTTATACACCGCTTCACAGTCTTCACAGACCTCTCTAAGCAGTTTACAGAGTCAGCATCTTGCCCCCCCCCACCCCCAACAATCTGGGTCCTCATTTTACCGACCGCGGAAGGATGGAAGGCTGAGTCAACCTTGAGCCGGTCAGGATCGAACTGCAGGCAGTGGGCAGAGTCAGCCTGCAATACCGCAATCCAACCACTGCGCCACCATACCATTACATCTGGTTTCCAACCATATCTCTATAATCTTGCCTTTTCATCCCAACAACCTAATTTAGCCAAATGGAGAATGCTCTTTTGTTGGAGAAGAGGAATCGTCGTTCAGATGTTGGTCACTTTTTCACCAGATCTCAGTCTGAACATCCCCTCCCCACGTCCCTGGTTTGGCTGAGGATGATGGGTAAAGGAATCAGGAAGTGCCCCTTCCTCAGAGCTGGGATCTCTCCAAGACCTGTAGCGCTGTCACAATCCCACCTGGCCCAACCAAGCAAATCGAGACTTATGGGTATTGTAGTACAACACAGGTTGGCGAAGGGCTGCTTTGAGTCTGTACCCCGTTAGTGGTGCTTTCCTCCAGACTCTACTGCTGGCTCTCGGGCTGGGACGGATAGGTCCTGTAGTCCAAGACCCAGCTGGGAGAAGAGATTGCTTCAGCTTTGCCACCCATCCTAAACCAAGCGCCGGTCCCCGCGCGGGCGATTGCCGAATCCCATCGCTTGCAGCTGGAGCCAACCACGGGGCACAGGAAGATGGGAGATGGAGTCCGGCATCGGGAAAAGTTGGAGCTGGCGGCGGCAGCAGCAGCAGCAGCAGCAGCAGCAGCAGCAGCAGCAGCAGCGGTGCCCCATGGTTCCACGCCAGCGCCGCCGCTGCGCTCCAGCCCAACGTGGCAAAGACGCAGAGCGAAAACACTGTGGGAGCCGCGGAATCTCTCCAGATCCTTCCTTTCCCCCCCCCTTCCTTCCTTCCTTCCTTCCTTCCTTCCTTCCTTCCTTCCTTCCTTCCTCCCCCTCCCCTTCCTTCCTCCCCCTCCCCAGCCGCCCCCTCCCCCGTTCTCTTACTGGTCTCCTTCGCTCTCGCAGTCAAAGCTGACCCCCTTTTTCAGCCAGGCGGCGCGCCGGCTCCGTAGCCGGGACAAGGGGGCTGCCTCTAGCGCCATGGCCCCAGGTCCTGCGCTGGGGGGCGGCCCGGGACGGCGGGAGGAGCGAGCGAGCGAGCGTGCTGGGGCCGGCCGGCTGGGTGGCTAGCAGCCCGGCTGGCTGGCAGTCCCCAGCTGGGCTTCCTCTGCCTCTCTGCACCGCTTCTCCTTCCCTTCCAGCCCTTGGGTCCGCCCCGTTCGGGCGAGGGGCGCCCGCAAAAAAAAAAAAAAAAAAAAGAGCCGGAGAGGGAGGCGATGGCGAAGGGAGAGGCCCCCGAGCTCCCATCCCCAGGCTGGCCCCTACCTGGCGCAGCTCCACTCTTTCCTCGCTTGCCTCCAAGCCCTTCGCCCGGAGGCTGAGTCTCTCTGCACATGCTCGGACGCCCTGGCGCGCCACTCACCTCGCCTTCTCTTTGATCTCACCCTCTGCAATCAATTCTGCTCACCGTACTATCTATCTATCTATCTATCTATCTATCTATCTATCTATCTATCTATCTATCTATCTATCTATCTATCTATCTATCTATCTATCTATCTATCTATCTATCTATCTATAAAAGATGTTGAGACTTTGGGAAAAGTTCAGAGAAGAACAGCTAAAATGATCCAAGGCCTGGAGACTAAAAGATACCAAGAACGGCTGTGGGACTTGGGTTTGGCTAGTCTAAAGGAAAGAAGAAACGGGGGCCACATGATAGCAGTGTTCCAGTATTTGAGGGGCTGCCCCAAAGAAGAGGGAGTCAAGCTGTTCTCCAAAGCCCCTGAAGGCAGGACAAGAAGCAACAGATGGAAACTCATCAAGGAGAGAAGCAACCTGGAACTAAGGAGAAACTTCCTGACAGTGAGAACAAATTAACCAGTGGAACGACTTGCCTCCTGAAGTTGTGGGTGCTCCAACACTGGAAGTTTTGAAGAAGAGACTGGACACTATAAGGTCTCCTACTTGAGCAGGAGATTGGACTAGAAGACCTCCAAGGTCCCTTCCAGCTGTATTCTGATTGGAAAAGGACCTGGGGCAAAGGACTGCAGGAAGCAGGAGCTGCATCTGGTTAGGTATGTTCACACATGCGGAAGACCCACTGCTGCATTTAGAGAAGGGGTCCAGTCTGTCTAGCTTAACTGGGACAGTAAATCTGCTATGTGTCTGAGCCTGTTTTGTCGACTCAACCTCTTGGTGTCTGCTGTGACATTGTGCCAATTCCAGGAAGGGGCAAATTCAGTAAGTAGGGTCCAGGGGGATGGTCAACACAACCACGTGGCATCAGGTTTGCCCTTGACGCCGCAGGGAAGGTCTCTTGTTCTTGTGATTCCAGCTTTGCTTGAGAGTTTTAGAAAATGAAAAACAAAAATCAATGGCTTGGCCCGAGATAGGCCAATGCGTATTCCTTCATTTGTTTGTGGAGCATCCTTCTAAAAAAAAACAACAACAACCAGTCTTCATAAAAACCTTGGCAAAGTCAGGAAACACCCAAGGCCAAATATAAGGCCCTGGTGAATGTTGGCTCAAAGGCAGCTTCACCAAATCAAATAGGAGAAAAAAAACTTGATCAGGTTTTCTAAGGGAATTTAGCACTGCTAAAGAAGGGAGGGAGGGGAGAAGGAAGGAAGGAAGGAAGGAAGGAAGGAAGGAAGGAAGGAAGGAAGGAAGGAAGGAAGGAAGGAAAGAAGGAAGGAAGGAAGGAAGGAAGGAAAGAAGGAAGGAAGGAAGGAAGGAAGCAAGCAAGGAAGGAAGGAAGGAAGGAAGGAAGGAAGGAAGGAAGGAAGGAAAATGCCCCCTCGTGGCTTTCAAGAGAAACAGGAATGCACCTTTGGGAGAATTGAAAGAATAGGGGAGAAAACCTCATCCCATGTGGGGGGGGGATGATGGGTCCCTTTCCTTTGGGAACCTCAGTGAGCCTATCACAACTCCAGAAGGCTTTTAACAATGGCTTGGTTGGAACAAGCTTCTTAAAACACCAATCAATCAATCAATCAATCAGAATAAAGCTGAAAGGGACCTTGGAGGTCTTCTAGTTCAACCCCCTTGCTCCAGCAGGAGACCCTGCACCATTCCAGACAGGTGGCTGTCCAGTCTCTTCTTAAAATCCTCCAGTGATGGAGCACCCACGATTTCTGGTGGCAGGCTGTTCCATTGGTTCATTGTCCTCGCTGTCAGGAAGTTTCTCCTTCATTCCAGGTTGCTTCTCTCCTGGATTAGTTTCCATCCATTGTTTCTTGTCCCGCCTTCTGGTGCTTTGTTTAGTTTAGTTTTAGTTTTATTAAATTTCTATACCACCCCTCTCCCGTAGGACTCGGGGCGGTTTACAACCCAATAAAAACATATAATAACAATAAATATTTAAAAAATAAATTAAATTAAATCAATATTAATACAAGGCTGTACTAAAACCTGTTAAAAACCCAATTAAAACCCGAACAGCCTTGTTTAAAATTAAAAAAAAAAAAAACCGAGGAGATCTAGGCCAGGCATGGTGCAGGGTCTCCTGCTGGAGCAAGGGGGTTGAACTAGAAGACCTCCAAGGTCCCTTTCAGCTTTATTCTGATTGATTGATTGATTGATTGATTGATTGATTTGGAAAATAGGTTGACCCCCCTCTTCTTTGGGGCAGCCCCTGAGATATTGGAACTCTGCTATCATGTCCCCCCACCCGAGTCCGTCTTTTCTCTAGACTGGCCATAGCCAATTCCTGCAACTGTTCTTCGTATGTTTGTGTCTCCAGGCCCTTAATCCTCTTAGTTGCTCTTCGCTGCACTTTTTCCAAAGGTCTCAACATCTTTTTTTGTAACGGGGTGACCAAAACGGGATGCAATATTCCAGTTGTGGTCTTACTAGGGTTTTATAAAGCGGTCCTAATACTTCACGTGATTTTGATTCTATGTTTATAAAAGCTCAACGCTGTTGTTCCTTAATCCCAACACTGGAGCTGTGGGCTGTCTAAATATTTCGGCTCTTTACCAATTTCTTTTGGCTTCAGGTGGCTTGTCCTAAATGGCATAGTCTGCTAGGTGATATTTTTCTGGCCTGAACTGAGTTTCAAGGCAACTGGAGGTGTTGCAAATGAGATCTCCGGCCTCTGCTCGATCTGACTCGATGCTCAGCTGAGCAGGGAGGGGGAGGAGAAGGGAATTAAGGATTATGATTATGATTAATTGCCCTGATCATGATCGGAATTAAAAAGACTCTCCCCTTCAGCCTTCCGGTAAACGCAGCTTTGGCCTGCCGCAGCAAGAGAGGAGATGGAAACGAATCAACAAGTGGATAACGAATCTTGGGATCGACAAAGGTGGATGGGTTGTTTCTGGAGAATAGCGTCACACGACGCACACGAAGGGATTGCATTTTGGAAGCCAATCTTTCACCTTGAAGAGCTTCGCTGGTGGAGAGCGCACGGAAGAGTTATCTCGGAATTTTATTTGCAGAGGGCTTGGATAAATAGGCACCTCCGGGCTCTCCAACAGGTTGCAGAATGTTTGAGAAGCAACATTTATTTATTTTTTTGGATCAGAAAGGAGTTGGGGGTGGGATTTGAGTCAAAGGTCTGTTTCAGTGTTCTGAAAATTACCCTCCCTTTTTGTATTAGAGAGGGAAAAAACAGGATTGGTTTAATATTTCCTAGGGTTCTAGAGAAATCTGTCACCCTCCAGATGTTGCAAATGTTTCACACGGGGTCCTTGGTGCTCTCTGAGCTTGGGGTTTTTCTTGCAGACGTTTCATTACCCAGCTAGGTAACATCATCAGTACTAGCAGTGCTGACATAGTTGGGTAATGAAACATCTGCAAGAAAGAACCCCAAGTTCAGAGAGTGCCAAGGACCCCACAATCCTCCTCTTCCTTCTCCTCAATTCCACAAACCCCACTCCCTTCTAGCACTGATGACGTTGCTTAGTTGGGTCATGAAACGTCTGCAAGAAAACCACCAAGCTCAGAGAGCACCAAGGACCCCACAGCCCTCCACCTCCTCTCGCAACCCCCCTAGCACTGATGATGTTACCTAGTTGGGTCATGAAATGTCTGCAAGAAAAACACAACGTCAGAGAGCACTAAGGCCTCCCGCAGGTCAACCTTGAGGACAAATGTTCTCCTCCATTGATGTTTCACAGTGGTAGGGACAGTGAGGTTGTTGGTGATGGTTGTTGAAGACCTCAGATGTCCTTCCTTCCTTCCTTCCTTCCTTCCTTCCTTCCCTCCCTCCCTCCCTCTCTCCCTCCCTCCCTTCCTTCCTTCTTCTTCTATTTTCCTTCCTTCCTTCTCTTCCATTTCCCTTCCTTCCTTCTTTCCTCCCTCCCTCCCTCCCACTTCTCATCTCCTTCTTTCTTTCTTCCTCCCTTCCTCCCTTTCTCTTCCCATCTCCTTTCTTCCTTCTCTTCCATTTTGCCTTCCTTCCCCCCTCCCTCTCTCCCCTATTCTTTCAATTCTCCCAAAGGTGCATTCCTGTTTCTCTTGAAAGCCACAGGGGCATTTCCCTCTTGAAAGCCACGAGGGGGCATTTTCCTTCCTTCCTTCCTTCCTTCCTTCCTTCCTTCCTTCCTTCCTTCCTTCCTTCCTTCCTTCCTTCTCCCCTCCCTCCCTCCCTTCTTTTCCATTTCTTTTCCATTTCCCTTCCTTCCTTCTATTTTCCTTCCCTCCCTCTCTCCCCTATTCTTTCAATTCTCCCAAAGGTGCATTCCTGTTTCTCTTGAAAGCCACGAGGGGGCATTTTCCTTCCTTCCTTCCTTCCTTCCTTCCTTCCTTCCTTCCTTCCTTCCTTCCTTCCTTCCTTCCTTCCTTCCTTCTCCCCTCCCTCCCTCCCTTCTTTTCCATTTCTTTTCCATTTCCCTTCCTTCCTTCTATTTTCCTTCCCTCCCTCTCTCACCGATTCTTTCAATTCTCCCAAAGGTGCACTCCTGTTACCTGTCATAAGAATTGTGATAAGCCACGTCATAAGCCACGAGAGGGCAGCAACCACACACAGACAGACAGTAGATAGACCATATATAAGAGAAACACCAATCAAATAAAATGTATCAGGTGTGTAGTCGAGGTTTGACGTGAGGAGCAAAGAATATTTACCAAACCAGACGTTTACAAAGACTAATATCTCATGCTGTATTTTCAGGTTTTATGAGGACAGCTTCTTAATATGATCCTATGTTTGATGTTGATTGCTTTAATATTGGAGGGGCGTGCTGAATTTCTACCTCAGGCTGTTGAATTTCTACCTCAGGATCTTTTGCTAGGGATCATAAAAGATTGCACTACCACTGAGACGAATTTACCTCTGAAGCTCGAATGAACAATATGTGATAGACTAGAAACAGTAGTTAGAACATATATAAGAGGAATGTTCACTAAATCAGATGTGCATAAAGACTAATCCTTAGTGTTGTATTGCAGGTTATAAGATGATTGCCTTCTAATACGATCTTATGTTTGATGTTGATTGTTTCAATAAAAGAATTTTTATATTTAAAAAAAAGGGGGGGGAAAGAGCACCACACACGTCCTGCTTTTTATTCTCCTTAGCAGCTGGCCATATCAGGGGAAAAACAACCAGCTAAAGATTAACAACGGGAAATGTGAAAAGTTGCAAAGAGAGATATACAAATGTTCTGCAAGTGACCGGCTCGGAAAACCACCGTCAGCCTCTATGACATGTTAGTTCTTGCCTTGCTTTTGCAACATGGGGGGGGGGAACACCCAAGAAAGTGCTTGTTGTTGTGGTCATATCTGAACCGACACAGGTCAGCGAGGCTGGCTCTATCATTAGGGAAAAATTTGGGGGTGGGGGGGACACCTTAGCCATCAGATCCTGGAATATTCACTCCCTTGCTCCATCTCTAACCCTCAAAGTTTTTTTAATCTTCTTGCCTGTTTGCACATGAACCATCCTCTTTCTCATGCAGCTGCTTTTTCCCAGAAAAATCACTGCTTTTCCAGGAAACATGCGTGACACACGAAGGAAGAATTCCCGCCAAACACGATCTGCGCTTTTTTTGCCAAAGGATGTCTTTCATTCCTGTGCGTAACCAGATCAAATTTGAAAGCTGCTGGATTTCCCAAAACAAAGAGGATCGGTTTAACTTCTCTTTCTAAGAGCGGATGTGTTTCTGTTATTCATCAGGAAACTGTTATTTCCTACTGAAAATTACAAGGAACATGATTTCCCAATTGCAACACGCATCTGTTCTTATTCGTGCAGAGGCTGGGATGCGCCGCACATAACAAGAGTGTGACAACCCGGAATATAGTCTGCACAGTTTCGTTGTGATGCAACGTGTCACTCCAGGAAGTCACACTATTTCTCGACTTAACGACCAAAATTGGGAGGGATCGGAATTTCCACTGCTAAGCAAGAAGGTTGTTCAACGGATCGTGCCCAGTTTTACGACCTTGTTTTGGCCACTGCTGCTGTCAAATGACTCACAAAGTCGTTAAGCGAATCCAGCTCCCCCCCCTTGAGTTTGCTTGTCAGGAGGTTGTCAAAGGGGATCACGTGACCCAGGGATGCTGCCACTGTCATAAATGTGAATCAATCGCCAAGGGTCCGAAGTTTGATCACGTGACCCTGGGGATTCTTGCAACGGTCGTTTAAGCGCGAGGAACGGTCCTAAGTCGCTATTTGCAGTGCTGTTGTAACTTTGAATGGTCACTAAAGAAAGTTTTTGTAAGTCGAGGAATACTTGGACATGCCGGTTGCCAAGCAGCCGAAGGAGAGAAGCAACCGAGAACAAAGGAGAAATGTTCTGACAGTTGGAACAATTAATCGGTGGAACTACCTGCCTCCAGAAGTTGTGAATGCTCCAACACTGGGAGTTTTTAAGAAGAGACTAGACAGTCCTTTGTCTGAAATGGTATAGGGTTTCCTGCCGGAGTGGAGGTTGGACTAGATGACCTCCAAAGTCCCTTCCAACTCTGTTATTCTGTTATTCTGCTATTCCTTCCTTCCTTCCTTCCTTCCTTCCTTCCTCCCTCCCTCCCTCCCTCCCTCCCTAATCACTGGAGATTTTTAAGAAGAGATTGGACAGACATGTGTCTGGAATGGCATAGGGTCTCCTGCTTGAGGACTAGAACCCCAAGGTCCCTTCCAACTTCGTTATTCTATATTCTGTTATTTGAGTTAAAGATAGTCTGGACAGGAAGGAAGCCCCAAATGTCACGTGAATCCTTTAAAATAGATCAGAACAGCTGCGGCACCTAACCGGACTCCTGTTGCTTGTTTTTGGCTTTCACTGGAAAGCAGGAGGCACAAGGGGATCCCTTGATTTCTTTATCTGTCTCTTTGGATATTTCCTCTTCCTTATTAAAATAAAGCCTATGCCGCTAGTCCTTAACCGGCAGCGGGTTCGCTTAGCGGTGGATGGTGCCTGCGGAAGGGGGAAATTCAAGTTTAAAACCAATTAGCTATTGACCAGTTAAGACTTTTTTTTTTTTTCATTTTAGAGCCGGGGAGGAGAGGGAGAGAAGATGGTGCAATTAAGAGAGAAGAGGGTGTGATCCAGGCATAAAAGCGCAGGCAGCTTTTATGGCACAATAAAGACAACTGCCAAGGGTGAGGCCACAGGTGAGGTGTGACCGAGAGGTGGCTCATGACAGCCTCTGAAGAAGATCACTCCCTTCCCTTCCAGGTTCAGGGGAACCACCTCAGCTGTTCCAGGAAGGAGGAACTGATAATTTCAAAACCCTGGTTTAGCGTTGTTATTATTGTTATTCTCCCCCCCCCCTTCTCATAAGAAGACATTGTGTTCTTGCTTGTGGAAAGGCTGTGGGGCAGGTCAAGAGACACCTGGTAGAATTGGGCGGCAAATGAATGAATGAATAAATAAATAAATGTGTAGCCAGAGTTTTAGGCAACAGATCCATCTATCATCTGTCTGTCTGTCTACCTATCTTCTATTTATCTATCTATTACATATCTGCTATATCTATCTCTAATCCATCTTCTGTGTCTATCTATCTATCCCTCCCTCTATCTATCTATTGTCTATCTATCATCTGTTTTCTATATTTGTTTGTGTAAGCCTGTAAGCCATCTGTAAGCCATCTTCATCTGTAAGCCATCTTCTTTGTCTCTGTCTGTCTGTTGGTCTGTTGGTCTATCTACCCATCTACCCATCTACCCGTCTGCCTGCCTGCCTGCCTGCCTGCCCTCCCACCCATCTATCTATCTATCTATCTATCTATCTATCTATCTATCTATCTATCTATCTATCTATCTATCTATCTATCATATCTATCTATCATATCTATCTATCTATCTATCTATCTATCTATCTATCTATCTATCTATCTATCTATCTATCTATCTTTCCATCTATCTGTCATTCATCTATCTATGTATTTCTATGTCATCTATCATCTATCTATCTATCTATCTTTCCATCTATCTGTCATCTGTCTGTCTATCTATCTATCTATCTGTCTGTCTGTCTGTCTGTCTGTCTACCTGCCTGCCTGCCTGCCTGCCTGCCTGCTTACCTACCTACCTACCTACCTACCTATAATGGAACTGGAAAAGGTGCAAAAAAGGGCAACAAGAATGATCAAGGAAATGGAGCGCCTCCCTTATGAAACCAGATTGCAACGCCTCGGTCTCTTCAGCCTTGAAAGACGGCGTTTAAGGGGTGACTTGATCGAAGTGTATAAAATCATACATGGGATAGAAAATGTGGATAGAGAAAAATTCTTTTCTCTATCACACAATACCAGGACAAGGGGGCACTCCCTAAAGCTTATAGCTAAGAAAGTGAGGACAAATAAAGGGAAATATTTCTTCACCCAGAGGGTCGTTGGTTTATGGAATTCACTTCCTGAAGGGGTCGTGACAGCTGTCAGCCTTGACAGCTTCAAGGCAGGGCTAGATAGATTCATGGATGCAAAGTGTATTGGTGGTTATTAAAACAGATGTCCATGTGCCGCCTCTATGTTGGTTGAGGCAGGCAGGATTCCCTTGAGTACCATTTGTTTGGGGGTCAAGGGAAAGGGAGGGTTTTGCCTTCTTTTTCTGCTCAAGATCCCCATGTACAATTGGTGGGCCACTGTGTGACACAGAGTGCTGGACTCGATGGGCTTTGGCCTGATTCAGCATGGCTCTTCTTATGTTCTTATGTACCTATCTATCTATCTATCTATCTATCTATCTATCTATCTATCTATCTATCTATCTATCTATCTATCTATCTATCTATCTATCTATCTATCTATCTATCTATCTATCTATCTATCTATCTATCTATCTATCTATCTACCTATCTATCTCTTTCTCTCTCTCTGCCGCCATCATATTTACTTATTCAATTTACATGCCATCCCTATCTCCCTTTCAAAAGCGTCTCTCTATTCGGCTAAACCACGTTTCCCACCCTTGCGCGACGGCTAAGCCAAGTTTCCTTGCCTGGAGCAATAAACCTTCCCAGCCCGCACCCACTTGACTTCATACCCTTCTCTTCCAACCTACCTAGCCCCCACCCCACCCTCGAGCGCTCTCCATGGCGCTGGGGGAGCCCGGCGCTGGGCTGCGGAGGCTGGGCCGGAGCCGGGAGGCGGGCAGGCGGGTGGGGCCCGGCGGGCGAGGCGGAGCCCATCGGGGGGGAAGCCCGAGCGAGGCCAGACGGCGCGGCGGGTGGCGCAGCGCTTGGCAAGGCAAGGTGGCTCGTTCTCGGGTGGCGAGCGAGATGAGCGATCCGGAGAAGGGCGGCCGCGGGCAGCGGGAACTGCTCAAGATCGGTGAGGCAGGGGGCGAGCGGAGCCCGGGGAAGGGGACGCTGGCTCTGGCTGCTGGGACTTACTTGGCTTGGCCCCACGGCCATCGGGGTGGAGGTCCTGGGGTTGGAAAGGGGGGGCGCCTCCTTGCCCCAAAGAGGGTGGTCTCTAGGGGGTCCCCAAAGGATCCAACCCAGCCTGGTTCCCTCTCCAAGGGGGCTGCAGCCCCCCCCCACACACTCCCCTCTTTCAAGCCCACTTTGGCCAGGAGGTGCTGAAGACCAAACCTTGGTGGACCCCCCCCCCGTTACTGGAAATCTCCCTTTGGCAGGTTTCCGGCTCCAGCCCTTAGCAGGGAGAACCCCCCCCCCGTTGGGCTGTGGCCAACTGGGGAGGGGCACCCTTCAAAAAGGAATGCCAGGAATTGGAAGAGCCTCTCCCGTGGGGGGCTGCAGGGGAAGGGGCGTCTATTCCTTGCGGGAGCCCCACGGCCAGCCATCCGCCGTGGAGGTACTCCAACCCAGACAGTGGGAAGGGTCTTCCCTTGCTGAGGGTGGTCTTCTTGGGACTGGTGGAACCAGAGCTAGCTTTGGCCTGGCCCACCGGATGCCAAGCCCCCCTTCTTTTTGCTAGGGGCCGCTCATGTGAACGTTGATCACAAGGAAGAAGATGTGATTGCTGGGGGGGGGGAATTTCCCCAATTAAGAACCACCTAAGGGACGGCTTTGTGATGAAGACCCCGGGTATTTGATGCCGGACTGATCCGAGAGAACAATTTGGGGTGATTTGGGTAAATAAGGAACCGTGTAGACTTTCTACCAGTAAATTACAGGCTGTGCGCTTTGAACTTTAACTTGGCTGCTCTTGCTGTTCCAACTTAGGAGAGAGAGAAATGTGCGTTTTTCTCCATTTTCGGTTGTTTTTTTTTTAAATCCACTTTTTAAACGTTTTGCTTTGGTCGGTTTCATGTGTTTCTGTCTTTTTTTGTTTTTTTAATCCACATTTTTAATGGTTTTTCTCCGTTTAATGTTGCTGTGTATTTTAATCGTTTGAATAAAATAAAAGTTGTACAAAAAAAAAAGCAAACCACAAGAACGGTTAGGGGGTCCAGTTAGGGACGCCAAGCCAAAGGGATAGAATAATTCTTTGGAAGGATCTGCAATTCCCCCAAAAATAGAAAAAGAAAAAAAGGCCTTCTCCAGAGACTCATCTGTTTACTCCACAAATTGTTCCTAATTACCCAGGGTCTTTGTGTAGCTGTTGCTTGCACAAACAGAGATGTTGCTATTTACCTCCTCCAGAGATTTTTGTTACAGGAAGCAGAGAGGAAGGCAAATGTTCATATAAAGGTCCCTATTTGCATAACAACACAGTGTTCTAAAATTTGAGGGGCTGTCCCAAAGAAGACGGGGTCAACCTATTCTTCAAAGCTCCTGAAGGCAGGACAAGAAGCAACTGATGGAAACCAGTCAAGGAGAGAAGCAACCGAGAACTAAGGAGGAATTTCCTAACAGAGAGAGAGCAATCAACCAGTGGAACTCCTTGCCTCCAGAAGTTGTGGGTGCTCCAACACTGGAGGTTTTAAAGAAGAGATTGGACATCCATTTGTCTGAAATAGTATAGGACAGTGATGGCGAACCTTTTAGAGACCGGGTGCCCAAAAACCACCCTGTTCCCCCAACCCCTCCCTGCCCCCTCCCCCACTGCCTCCACGCCCCCCCCCCACAGATCACCCAGGTGGCCCAGCAGCGCCATGGCAGCCCTGCCCACAGCCTGCACCCTGCAGCATCAACTGCGCACGACAGGGCACGAGGGCGGAGTCTTATTCCCACTGCCCGGCTGCCATGTCCTCGGCTGTGCTGCTCCACATGGACTGCGCCCAGGGGCGACTCTCCTCCAGAGGTGCTGCTGGTGAGGACGGGGCCACAGGGGGAGATGAGGCTGGGTCGATGGTGCGTGTGCCCACAGAGATGGGTCCGAGTGTCGCCTCTGACACGCGTGCCAGAGATTTGCCACCACTGGTATAGGATTTTCTGCTTGAGCATGAGGTCAAGGTCCCTTCCAACTCTACTTATTCTGTTCCTGGAGGCTCAAATTAAAGCACCACCAGGGCAATTAAGATGTATATCAGGTGGTATGATGATTGATGCATACTATGATTTTATGTTCAATGCTGATTGTATGAATGTAGATAGACCATATACAAGAGATGTATTTTCGGGTCTTATGAGGACAGCTTATTAATATGAACCCAGATTTAATGTTGATTGCTTTAATATTGGGAAAGCGTACTGGAAAAAAAAAGGACAACTTTTAATGGCCTTCCATGGGATATGTTCCCAGATCACTCTATTTATCTATCTGTTGTGCCGTTTAATTGATGGAGGAAGCATCGCCGTCCTGTCTCCAAGGCTGAGTAGCTTCTAAATGAGCATGAAAGTTTGTGAACGTACGTGCCATGGTTGATTTGTGGCAAGTGAGTAATAGGGTGATTTTGCAATCCTGAATTTCCCGGTAGGAAAAGAAATGTTCCGTTTGGCCTCCACCCTCCCTGCATAGGAGCGAATCTGTGGAAATGTCATCAGTTCTCTATGGTTTCTCTCGAAGTTACTCAGAGGTGCTAGATGAGATATAATACGTGATGAATGGTGGTCCCATAACTTGTAGGCATCTGAGGAAGTGTATAGCTGACTCAGTCATAAGATGGCAGTCATAAGAGAGAGAGAGAGAGAGAGAGAGAGAGAGAGAGAGAGAGAGAGAGAGAGAGAGAGAGAGAGAGAGAGAGAGAGAGAGAGAGAGAGAGAGAGAGAGAGAGAGCGAGCCACCAAGAAAGTCCAGTTGCTTTTAGAAAAGCCTTTTGAGGACAACCCTCACCTGGATGATTGAGAATGCTCCACAGACATTTTCATAGATACCTTTTTTAGGAACGTAAGAGGCAGGGCTTCCGATATGACCGAAATGGCGAACCCCACAATCTCAGCCAGAAGTTATGAAAGAAGTTAGATGTCCTTTAGAACAACGGAAAGCTACTTACTGTGTAGGCCTCTTGAAGTTCCTTCAGAGGCTGTTGGCAACAGCAATGACAAACTCCATCTTTTACACAATTGCCAGGCATTCAGATGCCCCACCTTGCTGAGTTGACACGGTTTGTCAATCCTTCTTCCGAGTGTCCCCACCCCACCCCAAACGGTTTGCAAACTCCTAGGAGTGTCACAATGTTTTAGTTTCCTCGCTCGTCTTCAGAGGCCGGGCCTTCTTCTGTTCTGCTCTTATCTCTGCTCCGTTGGACTGAGGTCACCGGGGAAAACCCAAAGGTTGTCATTGAGACCCAAAGTGGGGACAACCTGCTCGGAGGACAGAGAAATGGAGAGAAGAAGACTTCAGAGGATCGACTGGTGGGGGTTTTTGTGGGAGGGGCTTGCAAATATCAAAGTTCTGTCTCTCAAGCTTCTTGTTTCTTTTTTTTTTTAAATATAAAAAATTCTTTTATTATAACAATCAACATTGAACATAAAATCATAGTATGCATCATTCATCATAGCACCTGATATACATCACTAAGTATTAATCTTTATAAACGTCTGGTTTGGTAAACATTTTTCACTCCTCACATCAAGCCTCAACTATACGCCTGTTACAATGTATTTGATTGGTGTTTCTCTTTTTTATAGTCTATCCACAGTTTCTAGTCTATCACATATTATTCATCTCAGTATTAGTACAATCTTTTATGATCCCTAACCAAAAATCCTGAGGTAAAAGTTTAATAACCTGAGGTAATTCTTGTACATGGTTTATCTACTATATCGAGTCTATCACCTATTGTTCATTCACGCTTCTGAATTAACTTCGTCTCAGTACTAGTGCACTCTTTTAAAGTCCTGAGGTAGAAGTTTCCTAACCTGAGGTAGAAATTCAATCCACTTTATCCATATTTAAGCAAACACCATTAGACATAAGATCATGTTAAGAGGCATTCGTCATAGAACATATACATGCAACATTAGGTGTTAGTTTTTGTAAACATTTGATATTTGGTTCACATTCGCCTGCCATTTGGTGGCTCAGAAAGTTTGAGGAAAGGGGACTGTTAAACGGGTAGAAACAAAGGTGGGGTTTTGAAGAGTTGTTCTTTTTCCATGCTCAGATCTTCCTTCTCTGCAAGTTCCCCACCCCGTTTTGGAGGGCTATTCAGGGTTGTGCAAGCCTAGAAGCTCCCTAGCGTGGCTCGAAACGATTGCAAGGTTCACAAAGGGCCAATCCAGGACTCTTGATTCTTCTTCCCAAAATATCTGAGTGTGGATTGTGGAAAGAATTTTTTTTTTTTTTTTGCATTTGCATTTGCGCACAAGGGTGATTCTCCCTCCCGCTGGGCCCTTCTTCTTTTTTCTTTTTCTTTTTTATTAACCATAACCATAATCATAAAATGCAATCATCATAAATCATAGATACAACATCAGGGATAGTCATGGGATATTAAAGCAATCAACATAAATCATAATAGCATACTAAAAAGCAATCAACATAAGTCATGGGATACAACAGTAAGTTATAGTCTTTGTATATGTAAACCAGGGGAAAGGTCAATCTACCTGCTATCCAACTTAATACAATCGATTTAATTTTGTAAACATTCTTCACTCCTTATGTCAAGATTTAACTATAAGCCAGATACATTTTCTTTGATTCCAGTCTATCATATATTGTTCATTTGAGCGATCCTTCAAATATGCCGATATTTTAGCCATTTCTGCCAAATTTATGACTTTCAAAGTCCATTCTTCAATAGGTGGTATTTCTGGCTTCTTCCAATATTGTCCCACCAACAGTCTCGCTGCTGTGATCAAGTTCAGAATTAAGTTCGTCTCTGTGGTAGTGCAGTCTTTTATGATCCCTAACAAAAACACCTGAGGTAGAAATTCAATATGCTTTTTCAAAATGGTTTGGAGTGTCCACCATATTTTTCTCCAGAAGGCTTTAATTTTTCTACATGTCCACCATACATGAAAATATGTAGCCTCCATACTACCACACCCTCCAACATTTAGGTTGGGTGTCTGGATAGATATACGATAATTTTTTCCCACTGGGCCCTTCTTTGATTGCAGCGGGATACCCTTGAATTATCTCTGTGTTGTTGGTTTTGGTTTTTTTTAAGGCTGTCACAATCCTAGAACTTGGAAACTTTGGACTTTCAGCCAGCTCTACGTGGGGCTGGCTTTGGTAAGCCTGACGTGGTTGTGAAACAGGGTAGAGAGTTCAGGCAGTTGGCAAGGAAAGGAGAATTCCTGTTTGGGAATTTGCAGGGCACTTCCCACAGCAGTTTTGGGGGCCCGATACAAAATAAAATAAAATAACCATATGAGCTGAGATTATTGTGTCCCTCTGGACAGGGGGAGCCTTGAAAGGACAGCTTTTTTTGGAATTCCAGTTCGATCTTTTTTATTCTTAATAATATTTTTTTTAATCATCTTTATGCTTTTCTATGGGGTTTTTAGTATTCGTATTTTTTCCGTTAAGCCATTTGTTGTTCACATAGGGTGTAGATGGCAGGCAAACATACTGTCAACAGATTTACTAGTTTAGTATCAATAGTCCTTGAGTTACACCAGTTCATTTAGTGACCGTTCAAAGCTGCAACGGCACTGGAAAAAAAAAGGACTGTTTTTTCACGCTTAGGACCGTTGCAACATCCCAGGATCACGTGATCAAAATTCAAACACTTGGGAACTGACATGTACGTGTGACGGTTGCGGCGTCCCGGGGTTACGGGATCCCCTTTTGTGACCTTCGACAAGCAAAGTCACTGGGACAGTCAGATTCGCTTAGCAAACCTGTGACACACTTCACAACTGCAGCAATTCATTTAGCAACCGTGTCAAGCCAGGTCGGAAAATGGGGGCAACACTCACTTAACAAATGTCTCACTTTGCAACATAAATTTTGGGCTCAGCTGTGGCTGTCGGTCAAGGACTACAGTACAAAGCAGGGGGTTGGACTAGATGACCTCCAAGATCCCTTCCAATTTATTATTATTATTATTAAAATGGTTTCTCTGAGTCGCGGCCAAACTTTGTTACGTCGTGTGTAAAAATGAGGCAAACTGCACAACGGAGAATCCACACCCAATCGCAACCTATTATTCTATCTGTCCTTGTTTTCATTTTTAAAATCGGCGTTAGTGCTTTGAATGGTTCTGTTTGTAAATGCTGGTCTGTGACTGTAAGAAAAATTGAGGGAGTGAGTTTCAGATGCTGGTTTAGTCCTTCTCATAAGAACATAAGAACATAAGAAGAGCCATGCTGAATCAGGCCAAAGCCCATCGAGTCCAGCATTCTGTGTCACACAGTGGCCCACCAAATGTACATGGGGATCTTGAGCAGAAAGAGAAGGCAAAACCCTCCCTTTCCCTTGACCCCCCCAACAAATGGTACTCAAGGGAATCCTGCCTGCCTCAACCAACATAGAGGCGGTACATGGACATCCGTTTTAATAACCCCCGATACACTTGGCATCCATGAATCTATCTAGCTCTGCCTTGAAGCTGTCAAGGCTGACAGCTGTCACGACCCCTTCTGGAAGTGAATTCCATAAATCAACGACCCTCTGGGTGAAGAAATATTTCCCTTTATTTGTCCTCACTTTCTTGGCTATGAGCTTTAGGGAGTGCCCCCTTGTCCTGGTATTGTGTGATAGAGAAAAGAATTTTTCTGGTATTGTGTGATAGAGAAAAGAATTTTTCTCTATCCACATTTTCTATCCCATGCATGATTTTCTATTCCCATGCATGATTCTCCTTGGCTTAAGAGTCAAATGTCCTGGTAAGAAATGTGTTGTTGCCATCCCAGGTCAAGCCTTTCTTTATTGTTGTTGTTAAATTGGGCCTGACTCTTCGCAACTTCCTGAAGCAGAGCATCAACTGCGTCCTTCTTGGTTAAATAAATGTTTGGACTCTGTCCATTTAAATATGCATAAGAGGTGCCACCTTGCCAATAACACGTCCAGGTCTCATTTGAAGCTTTGCTAAGTGTTTTTTTCCCCGTAAAAAAAAAAAAAAGGAAAAAAAAGCTTTAAGCATCCTGGCCAATTAATAAAATTGGGTGTCTGCAGGATGAGAGCTGGCAAGGAGAGCTTATCACTGCTGAAACATATTGTTTCTAGAACCACCACCTTGCAGAATGCAATCCTATTTAATGCCGGATAAATGCTCCCCCTCTTAGGCCTGAAGCAAATGGGCCGTGACAACTTGCTTTGATGAAATTCCAACGTTTAATCTTAAAATGTAGCGTGAGTAGCAGATTTCTGCCATCATTTCCCCCCCCCACTTGGTTTTCAGGTCAGGAGGGGTTGGTTGCATTTCCCTGAATATTGGCGGTCTGAAATATTATTGTGATGGGGGGGAGGAGGGGAGAGGGAGGGGGAGGAGAAGGAGAAGGAAGAGGGGGAGAAGGAGAAGGAGGAAGAGGAGGAGGAAGAGGGGGAGAAGAAGGAGAAAGAGGAAGAGGAAGAGGAGAAGGAGAAGGATGAAGAGGAGGAGGAGGAGGAGGAGAAGGAAGAAGGAGGAGAAGGAGGAAGAGGAAGAAGAGGAGGAGGAGAAGGATGAAGAGGAGGAGGAGGAGGAGAAGAAGAAGGAAGAAGGAGGAGGAGGAGGAGGAGGAAGAGAGGTAGGAGGAGGAAGAGGAGGAGAAGGAGAAGGATGAAGAGGAAGAGGAGGAGGAAGAGAGGTAGAAGGAGGAGGAGAAGCAGCAGCAGCAGCAGAAGAAGAAGAAGAAGAAGAAGAAGAAGAAGAAGAAGAAGAAGAAGAAGAAGAAGAAGAAGAAGAAGAAGAAGAAGAAGAAGAAGAAGAAGAAGAAGAAGAAGAAGAAGAAGAAGAAGAAGAAGAAGCAGCTTCCTCTTAGTCAGTCTGGAAGGAGACACCCATCTATCTATATAGCCTTTTAATTCACTGTCATTTCATGCCCTGTTTTATGACCTGACCTTAACCATGATGTCAGGTGTCATGTTGACACACCATGCAGGAAAGGAACCTAGCCTCAGAAGAGGTCCTTGCAGGAATGCCAATTAAAACATCCTAGACTCCGTTGAGTGTCCAGCCTTTGCTTGAGTAGATCCAACCAAGGGAGTCTACACCTTTTCTGGGCGACTGGCTGAACAGTTGAACGAACTAATAAGATGCAGGATTAAGCCATGATTAAGCAGAGGCTTTTCAAATGTGGACCTCAGAGCAAATAACCGTTCCTTTTCTCCTTTGTAGACGTCTTGGAGATGGTTCAGACCGAGCCCTTTTCATGAGTGAGGCCGGAGAGAATGAACTAGCCTGGGAAAATGCATCCGCCAGTGCTTAATTGACATTTTCCTTCCTGCCTTTTTTTTGTGTGTGTGCTGTTTGTTTGTTTGTTTCCCTTCTCTCTTTCCCACACATTCCAGGAGTTTGAAAGTTCACAGCCATGACTCTTGAACTTTCTTCAGCCAGAACATTCCTCAGTCAGAATCCAGGGTCCGTTTCTCCCCAAAATTTCCCTTCCTTCTTCTATTTTCTTTCTCTGATCAAAAGTCGCCGTTGTTTCCTGCTCGTGCTTCCCTCTCCGAAGGAATCGCGATGAAAGAAATGTTGTGATCATGAGAATGTTATTATTATTATTATTATTATTATTAATTAGATTTCTATGCCGCCCTATTCCAAGAACTCAGGGCGGCTCACAGCATGAATACTAACATAAAGAAATCCAATATTAAAATACATTATAAAACCCATTAATTAAAAAAAAAAACCAATCAACCAGAAACAGACATACAAACATACATACACTGGCTGGGGCAAGGTGTTAACTGCCCCAGGCCTGCCAGCAAAGATGGGTCTTCAATAATTTGTGAAAGGCGGAAAGGGTGGGGGCAATACGGACCTCCGGGGGGAGTTGATTCCAGAGGGCCGGGGCCGCAACAGAGAAGGCTCTTCCCCTAGGCCCCGCCAGGCGACACTGTCTGGCTGACGGGACCTGGAGAAGGCCGACTCTGTGGGCCCTAACCGGCCGCTGGGTTTCATGGGGCAGCAGACGGTCCCGTAAGTAACCTAGTCCGATGCCATGTAGGGCTTTATAGGTCATAACCAACACTTTGAATTGCGTTCGGAGACCAATTGGCAGCCAATGCAGCTCACATTGTCCTATAGACCACCAGAACTAGAGATGGATCGTGCCATTTCCTGTATCTTCATGAAAACAGAGCCACCAAGTTCAACCCAGGTTGCATTTCAGTACGGCAAACACAAACCTCTGCCTATTTCTGGAGAGCGGAAGTTAATTTCTGCTCATTTCTGCAGCAGTTTTGGGGGGGGGGGGAAAGGGTAGTTCTCAACTTACAACCATTTGTTTAGTGGTTGTTTGAAGTTACAACAGCTCTGAAAAAAAGTTGACTTCTTTTTCACGCTTATGACTGTTGCAGCTTCCTGTGGTTACAGTGATCAAAATTCACACTGGCTGAACTGGCTTGTACTTGCAACGTCCCGGGATCATGCGCCCCAAAGTCAATGGGGAAGCCGGATTCACTTAACAACAGGGTTACTAACTTAACAACCGCAGGGATTCGCTGAATAATTTGGGCAAAATAGGCCGTAAAATGAAAAATCCCTGTTTTTCTTTTCTTTTCTTGTAGATGGTGCATCCAGCAGCCTTGGTTTCTGCGGCTGGCTCCTGGTTATAATTTCATTCATATTCGTGGCCGCCACGGCCCCTTTTTCCATTTGGTTGTGCATAAAGGTAAGAATAATTTTTTTTAATTAAATAAAATATTCACAAGATGACTTCCTCAGACTAGGCTGCGAGTTCCCGTCTCTTCCTGGTTCAACCAGTTTTTATAAATGGAAGGAATGGCAGTGAACTTGGGACTTTGGTGTCCTTCGATTGTTTGCAAACCGCAGAGAATTGCTGCCTCTATATCTATCTATCTATCTATCTATCTATCTATCTATCTATCTATCTATCTATCTATCTATCTATCTATCTATCTATCTATCTATCTGTTTTCTGAGGTTTTCGCGGGTGTTTGTATGTAGGTGTTTGGTTCTTTGGGTTTTCTCCCACGTAGAATTTGAAGTGTCTGGGCGACGTTTCAACGAAGTCTCATTCGTCATCTTCAGGCTGGTGCTTTCGGCTTCTGCTTCTAGGAGCAATGTGTGATTGTAGCTGTTTCTTCCTTTTAACTGCCAGTGGGGGTTTGAACTGATTGGCTGGGAGCCCGGCTGTGTTCTGATTGGGTGGAGGTGTGTTCTGATTGGTTAGGGGCTTGGCTGTGCTCTGATTGGATGGGGGCTTGGCTGTGCTCTGATTGGATGGGGGAGTGTTCTGTTTGGGTGGGGGCTTTGTTGTGCTCAGGTTAGTCTGAGTTACAAGGGGATTAGAGATGGTGAACTGTATAGCTGTTTGGCTTCGCACAGCCAAGCCCCTAACCAATCAGAACACACCTCCACCCAATCAAAAAACAGCCGAGCTCCCAGCCAATCAGTTCAAACCCCCACTGGCAGTTAAAAGGAAGAAACAGCTACAATCACACATTGCTCCTAGAAGCAGAAGCCGAAAGCACCAGCCTGAAGATGACGAATGAGACTTCGTCGAAACGTCGCCAAGACACTTCAAATTCTACGTGGGAGAAAACCCGAAGAACCAAACACCTACATACAAACACCCGCGAAAACCTCAGAAAACACACACACACACACACACACACACACACACACACACACACACATATAGATAGATAGATAGATAGATAGATAGATAGATAGATAGATAGATAGATAGATAGATAGATAGATGGGATAGATCAGTGTATTTTGTCATTCCTTCCTTCCTTCCTTATTTGATTTGTTTGATTTTGTTCCCTTTGAGTTAGTGTTGACTTTTCGCAAATGCCTGGACAGGCCCCTGGAATTTGCCCCGTCCTGTTTCCTAGGGCTGAGAGAGTCACTGTTCAAAGTCACCCAGGTGACTTTGTGCCTTAGGCAGGACTAGAATTCACCATCTCCTGAGAGAGTCACTGTTCAAAGTCACCCAGGTGACTTTGTGCCTTAGGCAGGACTAGAATTCACCGTCTCCTGGTGATTGGCCGAAAGTCAGCCAGCTGGCTTTCATGGCTAGGGCGATACTAGAACTCACTGTCTCCTGGTGATTGGCCCAATGTCATCCAGCTGGTTTTCATAGCTAAGGCAGGACTAGAACTCACCGTCTCCTGGTGATTGGCCCAATGTCATCCAGCTGGTTTTCATGACTAAGGCAGGACTAGAATTCACCGTCTCCTGGTGATTGGCCCTAGGTCACCCAGCCAGCTTTTGTGCCTAAGTCAGGACTAGAACTCACCATCTCCTGGTGATTGGCCCAATGTCATTCAATCATCTTTCATGTCTCAGGTGGGACTAGAACTCATGGTCTCCTCGTTTCTAGCCTGATGTTTTAACTAGAGCACCAATTTGGACCTCTTCTGATCTTAATAAATTACCTTTGCATCAAAAACGAAAAAGTTTTTGACATCCCTGTGTGGTCCTGTGTGAGCTACTCCTCTATATTTTGGTCCATACATGCTAGATGTGAAGACTGGGGAAAAAAAATAGACTGGGGTGTATAGATTACTTAAAGCAACCCTTGGAAAACCAACTGTGGCTTCCTCTTATCTCTATTACAGATTGTCAAGGAATATGAGCGGGCCATCATCTTCAGACTCGGACGTATCCTCAAAGGAGGTGCAAAGGGGCCAGGTGAGTTGTGAATATGGCACACGGAGGGGGGGAGGGATTGTGTGTGTGCTGGAAAACCATATAGTGCATTTCTCGGTAGCTTCCATTCATATATGACCGTTCTGGCAATGGGCCAGGATACCTGCAGGACCGTCTCCTGCCTCATGAATCCCAGCAACCGGTTAGGGCGCATAGGCTTGGCCTTCTACAAGTCCCGTCCGTTAAACAATGCCGTCTGGCGGGACCTAGGGCAAGGGCCTTCTCCGTTGCTGCCCCAGCCCTCTGGAACCAGCTTCCCTCGGAGGTTCGTACTGCTTCCTCCCTCCTAGCTTTCCGGAAAGGATTGAAGACACATCTATGCCGACAGGCTTGGGGCATGTGAGCTGTGCTCTGCCCCTCGGCCCTAAGAGTGTCCCGCCATCAGTGCCTGTGAATTGATTGTGTTTGTGTGTGGTATGAATGTGTTAATTTTAAATTGTTGTAGTATTTTTGTTGTGAGCTGCCCCAGGTCTTCGGAGAGGGGCAGCATACAAATGCGAAAAATAAATAAATAAATAAATATGGAAGTCTAGTCTAGAGAAAAGAAGAACTAGGGATGACAGGATGACAGTGTTCCAGTATCCGAGGGGCTGCCACAAAGAAGAGGGAGTCAAGCTATTCTCCAAAGCACCAGAGGGCAGGACGCGAAACAACAGATGGAAACTAATCGAGGAGAGAAGCAACGTAGAACTAAGGAGAAATTTCCTGACAGTCAGAACAATTAACCAGTGGAACCACCTGCCTCCAGAAGCGGTGAATGCTCCAACACTGGAAGTTTTTAAGAAGAGACTGGACAGCCATTTATCTGAAATGGTACAGGGTTTCCTGCCTGAGCAAGGTCCCCTTGCCTCCAGAAGTTGTGGGCGCTGGAAGTTTTAAAGAAAAGGCTGGACATCCATTGGTCTCAAATTGCATAGGGATTCCTGCTTGAGCAGGGGGCTGGACTAGAAGACCTCCAAGGTCCCTTCCAACTCTCTTACTCTGTTTTTCTGTATGGTTATATCTCCTTCGCTCCATGCTTCTTGTTCCATCTTTCAATATTTCATAAAATGGGACTCTGGTGAAGGCAGAATGACCCTCGCGACGCCCTCCGATGCCCGTTCTTTTTTGGGTTGAATTGTGAGGACTACAGAAGGGACCGGGTGGGGGGAAAGCTGGATAAAATATCTTCCGTGTGCCCCAGTGCCCCTAAATTCAATATTTTTCCCCCTGCAGGGCTGTTTTTTGTGTTGCCTTGTACGGATAACATCATCAAAGTGGACATGAGGACCATCTCCTTTGATATTCCACCGCAGGAAGTAAGTGTTCCCTTCACTTGGTCGCTTGGCTGCTCTCCCCACCCTGAGCCTACTGGATATAAATAGTCTCTACTGCCCATCTCCCACTGGATTCTCCAGGCCACACCGCACGGGCAAATTGTCCACCCGTAAATGCTTGTTTATTCCTGGTTTGTGAAGATCCTTCTTCTTTGCCTCTGAGAAGATATGGCAGGTCCTCCTCCTCCTCCTCTTCTTTCTTTTCTTCTTCCTCCTCTTCTTCCTCTTGCTCCAACTGCTCCTCGATCACGCCGAAGGTCGCAGCTGTGAAAAATGGTCAAAAGTCGCTTTTTCCCAGTGCTGTGGTCACTCGGGACGGTCACTAAATGAACACTTAGTCAGTTGAGGACTCTCTGTAGATTGCAAACTGTTTTAGCCTTCAAGGTGAGTTGAGATGCGTGCTCTGAAGAGTGGAAAAACCCAACTGAGGGTTTTTAAGGGTTAACTGGTGTTTTGCAATGTTATGCTAACGATGTGCCAGGTACTGCACTAACCCCTGGGAACTCCTTCCCCCACAGAGGCCAGGCACACCTTTGTGGCCGCTGCAAACTTCATCAGGAACTTTTAAAAAAAATATATATATAAAAGTAAAACGTGGCACGGCATGAGTGCAAATTAGACAGATGGCTTTCCTAGGCGGCCCTAGGAAACTGTAGAGTTAACTTCTGTGGGTATCGAATCAAACTTTGGGGGTGTCTCTGCTTCAGTGACCTCAGAGGAACTAAGCAATTCTGAAGAGCAAAGGAGAATAAAGGAGAAACTTTGTAGCTCAAGGTTGAAATGAGGGGTCCTTGGTGCTCTTTGAGCTTGGCTGATTTTCTTGCAGACATTTCATGACCCAACTAGGGAATGTCATCAGTGCTAGAAGGGAGAGGGGTTTGTGAAGAGGAGGAGGAGGAGGAGGAGGAGGAGGAGGAGGAGGAGGATTGTGAGGTCCTTGGTGCTCTCTGAGCTTATTTGTTTTCTTGCAAATGTTTTATGACCCAACTAGGGAACATCATCAGTGCTAGAAGGGAGTGGGGTCTGTTGAGTGGAGGAGGAAGAGGAGGGGGAGGAGGAGGGGGAGGAGGAGGAGGACTGTGGGGCCCTGGGTGCTCTCTAAACTTGGTGGTTCTCTTGCAGACGTTTCATGACCCAACTAGGTAACATCATCAGTGCTAGAAGGGAGTGGGGTTTTCTCTGATTTTATACACTAGTGGCTTGCTCTAACTGTTGACGGGAATGTGTTTTTTCCCCTCTTGGTATTTCCTTGATTAAGGTATTGTTTTCTGCTTGATTGTTTCTCTGGTGCTAATCCCTGCTTATCTGTGTTTCTCTTTCTATGACATCCGTGGTGCTCCCTGAGCTTGGCTGTTTTCTTGTAGACGTTTCTTTACCCATCTAGGTAACGTCCTCTGTGCTAGAAGGCAGTGGGGGGGGTTCAGGGGTCCCCCAAACTCTTGACAAGTGCTGGCTGCCAACTGAAAAGCAATTAGCGCAGAATCATGCAGTAGTCCAGGACTCCTTTTGACTAATTAGCTGATTCCCCAAAGCAAGCGCCTCCTGTTTGTTTGGAAATAAGCTGCGGTGTCAGCCTTACTAACAGTTTGTAAACAAGCGCTGACTCTCCGGGCCTTCTTCTCTGTCTCACTCAGATTCTCACCAAGGATTCCGTGACGGTGAACGTGGATGGGGTGGTCTATTACCGGGTGCAGAATGCCACCCTCGCCGTCGCCAACATCACCAACGCAGACTCAGCTACTCGGCTGCTGGCTCAGACAACACTCAGGAACGTGCTGGGGACCAAAAACCTTTCTCAGATCCTCTCCGACCGGGAGGAAATTGCGCACAGCATGCAAGTAAGCGATTTTGGAGCTCAAACGGAAAGATTTGGGATGCCTAAAAAACAGGACCGTCGGAAGAAGTGGGAATGCCCATATATTGAGGTGATACGGGGGATGCTACAGGTAGTTCTCGACTTACGACTGCAACGGAGCCCAAAATTTCCATTGCTAAGCGAGTCTTGCTCCGTTTGTACGGCCTTTCTGGCCACGGTGGTTGAGTGGTTGTTAAGTGAGTAACACGGCTGTTCAGCCAATCCGGTTTCCCCGTGGGCTGCGGTTGTCAGGAGGCCTCCAAAGGGGGATCCCATGAAACCGTCACAAATATGAGCGAGTTGCCAAGCACCCGGATTGTGATTGGGTGGCCACGGGGACGCTGCTGTGGGCATCAGTGGCGAAAAGGTCGTAAGTCACTTTTGTCAGTGTCGTTGTAACTTAGAATGGTCACTAAACGGAAGGGAGGGAGCTAGAGGACTTACCATCTCTGATCTCCTTCCTTCCTTCCCTCCCTCCCTCCCTCCTGGCTTCCTTCCATCCTCCCTCTCTCTTCCCATCTCCTTCCTTCCTTCCTTTCTCCCTCTCTCCCATCCTCCCTCCCTCCCTCCCTCTCTCCCATCCTCCCTCCCTCCCTCCCTTCCTTCCTTCCCTCCCCTCTCCCTCCCTTCCCTCCCTCCCTCCTACCCTTCCTCCCTCCCTCCCTCTCTCCCATCCTCCCTCCCTCCCTCTCTCTCATCCTCCCTCCCTTCCTTCCTCCCTCCCTCCTACCCTTCCTTCCTCCCTCCCTCCCTCTCTCCCTTCCGTCTGCACAGGCCACTTTGGACGATGCCACGGACGACTGGGGCATAAAAGTGGAGCGAGTGGAGATCAAGGATGTCAAGTTACCTGTCCAGCTTCAAAGAGCCATGGCGGCTGAAGCCGAAGCTACTCGGGAAGCCAGGGCTAAGGTGGGTAATGGTGGATACCGATTTCACAAATGAAGTTTCTGTAGCAGGGATTCTTTGTAAGCTCAGGGTTGACCTCTGGGGTCTGGGGTGCTCCGAGGTCCGTTGTTCTGAAATTTTATGTATCATGTGTTAATTCATTATTCCTGCCAGCCTTTTCATTCAAGTTGAATAGGGTGGGGGTGTTTTGTTTTTTCTCTCTCCTATCCTTCCTCAAAACAAACAAACAAACAAAAAGCAAGGAAGCTAAGAAATTTTTTTTCTTCTTGCCCAGATTTGACCTGAAGTCAGTGTCCAGAAAATGCTTGCATCTATAAATATATATATCAGTTTGCCCCCTTTTTTCCTGATTGAGAAACAGGTTCATAATTGATCAGGGCCCTGATGCTATTTTAATAGGAGTGGAGCTTCATTTAAATGAGATCCGTGTCTTAGGAGTATCAAAGACGTTCCGTTTCCTCATCTGTTGGAACATGCAAGGGCTTAGATTTACATAATGTGTGTCACTCTGCAGGTGCACAGGAAAACCACAAGGCTAAGCGCCTTAGTGTGCTTGTTGCCGCCACTGCAAAAAACAGGAAAACAACACACACAAATGGTGTCACACGAGAAAAGCAAATATACGGAGCAAGAAAGATAGTCCTGAAACCTAGATCTCATCGAGGTGGCCAAAATTTTGGAAAGACGACATATCAGCACCCCATACTTACCCTCCCCATATGTGCTATTTTCCTCTATGACATATCCTTCTAAACCTTTATACCCACCCTTTGTTAAATAGACAATTAACTTGGGCTAATTGGGAAAGGTAGCCTGGGTAGTCAAGAGGAAAAGTCACAAGAATGTAGAGGTTTATTCATAAGATTCGTGGGATGTGGGTGAGTGCATTCCATGTATAATAATAATAATAATATAATAATAATAATAATAATAATAATAATAATAATAATAATAATAATAAGTAGTAGTAGTAGTAGTA
Organism: Bothrops alternatus; assembly: GCA_034064705.1. Lineage (NCBI taxonomy): Eukaryota > Metazoa > Chordata > Lepidosauria > Squamata > Viperidae > Bothrops > Bothrops alternatus. Next base: position 166,318 of record JARGCV010000710.1, read on the forward strand.
GTAGTAGTAGTTGGAAAGGACCTTGGAGGTCACCTAGTCCAACCCCCTGCTCAGGCAGGAAACCCTATACCATTTCAGACAAATGGCTGTCCAGTCTCTTCTTAAAAACCTCCAGTGTTGGAGCATTCACCGCTTCTGGAGGCAGGTGGTTCCACTGGTTAATTGTTCTAACTGTCAGGAAATTTCTCCTTAGTTCCAGGTTGCTTCTCTCTTTGGTTAGTTTCCATCCGTTGCTTCTTGTCCTGCCTTCAGGGGCTTTGAAGAACAGCTTGACTCCTTCTTCTTTGTGGAAGCCCCTGAGAGATTGGAACGCTGCTATGATGTCCCCCCTCGTCCTTCTCTTCATTAAACGAGACCTACCCAATTCCAGCAACCGTTCTTTATAGATTTTTTTTGTTTACCTTCCATGGAGTTAGTGGCCTGGATGTTTTTTATTCTCCCCTGCAATTTTAATTTCAGTAGGGGAAGGTGCCTGAGGTCCTAAACACCCATTTGTTGAGGGTCTTCATGTCCCTTTTGGCTAGTCCACCCTGATTGGCAAGGTTGAGTAATTCCCAGCTCTGCGGAGATGGTTTTAGACTCCCACTCCATCAATCTAAAACATGAAGGCTCAATTTTGTTAGGGAGGGCCGAAGCCTCCTTCTGAATGGTTCGTGTGCCACAAGATCCCCCGTCATCTTTGCAGCTCAAGAAACTAAGGGGAGCCCCTTCTGAGATGTTTGCCACCCCTCTTTTCCTTCCCTGGGCTCGGCTGCCTCTTCTCTGACTGTTGCCCTGTCTGTCTGTCTTCCTCTGTCTCCCAAGGTCTTTTCCACAGACTCCATTCCATCTGGCCATGAGATTAAATCTTGAATCCATTTGTCTTCTGGACACTTTACTGGATATGGGACTTTTTGCTTTTTTTTCCTTTCAGGTCATCGCTGCGGAGGGCGAAATGAACGCTTCCCGGGCGCTGAAGGAAGCCTCGATAGTCATCTCGGAGTCTCCCGCCGCTCTCCAACTCCGCTATCTGCAGACCCTCACCACTATTGCAGCCGAGAAGAATTCCACCATCGTCTTCCCCCTGCCCATAGACATGCTGCAAGGGATTATGGCAATGAGGCACTAACCTTGGTGAAAGAGAGGAGAAGCTAGATTAAAAGCAAAAGGCAGCTTTTGGCTAGGAGAGAAATTGCATCCTTTGTAGAGTTCATAAGTATTTTACATCAGCTGGATCCTCTCTGTTGTCCCTCTGGACAAATATAGACCCCCCCCATTTTGCTTCTCCCCATTCTCTTCTTTTAAAGAGAGATTTCTTTTATATAAATACCGATATAATTTTTATCAAAGCTTTTTCAAAAAGGAAGACAAAAACCAATAAAAACTAACATCAAGGAAGAACAGGAAGAAAGGAAAATAGAAAAGAAAGAAATTTTTTTCCCAAGAAGCAACTTCCAATCTTCTTTATAGCATTTACCAGTTATAAACTGCTTTATAGCAGTTATAAATTTACCTCTTACTCTAGAGTTGCAAGGTTATTCTCTTCTTTCTATAATCTGGCCTGTCTAATCCTCAAAGCTATAAATTATGTTTTTTTCCCCCACTTCCTGCAAAAAGTCTATAGGTAAGGAATTTAAAGAGAGATTTTTGAGTGCTTTGCATCTCTTTGGAAGGAGAGTTAAAGAATTGTCTGGCTTTTCATTTATTTTTTAAAAAAACAAAAATATTTTCTTTGTTTTTTCTCTCATGGGAGAAAAGCGTCCATAGCGGCCTTGTTGTCAGAGATTGTAAGAACGTCACAGATTGTAGTTATGGAGATAATATGCTTGTTAGCTACGTATTATGTTCAGGTTACACACAAGTGTCTCCTTGCCTTAGTGATCCATGTAACCCAATGCCTCTATCTATCTGATTTTGCTATGTACATTTTTTACACATAAAAACAGAGAGTTGTTTTTTTTTTAACCATTTTTAAAAAGAGGATGGTATTTCATTTTCTGGTTTTGATTTTTTTTTCTTCTTTCCAGAAAAATAAAAACCATAAAGAAGGTATCTCATTGCCAGAAATGATGCTGAGTGCCTTTGAATCTTTCGCTGAGCTTAAATGTATTATTTCCTAAAAGCTAAGAGGCTTGGCGTTTATTTTAAGACGTCTGTGGTCAGCTGCATGGCGATATAGCTACCTGCTTAATTTAACATTAGGGCCTCCCCATAGACCTATCTCTTCTACCACATTCTCAGCCAGTTTAGAACAATTTATCTGAAAGACCAATAAATCTTCTTTTCAAGTTAAGTACCCAGCTTTTTGCTAATATACCACGCTGATGTTTAGCCCCGTAGATCGGTATGTTTGCGTTGCGTATTTTATAAAGTTGATATCTGGTTGGAATCAGAACTATAGGTAATTGTCACTGAATAGTGTTGTGGTTAACTGTAATTATTGTACTGTATTCCGCATTGTGTGTTAAGTTTTAATAACAGGGAAAGAGGACTGGGGTGCGGTTTTAGAAACATCATACACCTGTCCGATGAAAACTTAAAGGCTTTTTCAGTTGTCTGAACAAATGAGCCTCTGTTGAAATGTTATACCATCTTTCATGTTCTCAGAAATTAAAGCGGGATCCGGCCACTTTAATTTCATGGTCGTTTTAATTCAGCTCACAATTATAGGATCCAAATGAAAGTATCCCCCTCCCCCAAATAAAACCAAAGAACATTTTCTTTTAGCCCGTTTACCGAAAGTGCTCTTAATACCATGTACAAAAGAGAGAGAAAAATTGCCAGTGGAAAAACGTGTCTGAATTCTAAAGTGTCCTTGTTGATCAGCTGACGTTCCAATAAATTTTTTCTTTTGTCATGTTCCTGTTTCTGGAGTCCTTGGCAAACCTCTTCTTGAAAAGAAGGCATTTTGAGAGGCCTTGGTGCTCTCTGAGCTTGGCTGTTTCCTTGCAGAGATTTCATTCCTGAGATTCTGAAATTGGGAAGCAAAAACTTGATGGGTTTAAGGCGGCTCGGTTGTCCTTCTCCCAGGCGGCAGAAAACATCTGCAGAACATCTGCTAGCCTCATCCATCCCTGTTTTTTGCCCTGAGCTACAGCAAGAGTCCTTTCCTCCTCCGCTTTCCCCCGCCTAGAGATTTCCAAACCTTGTTTTAGATTTTAATCTCCTTGGTTATGTCAGGCCAGCCTGGAAAAATAAATGAATCTCAAGGATGTTTTCAAGTAATTGAATAGAGCTGGGTGATATCAGAGCTGCTTTACAGAGGAAAGAAACACCAGATGCCCACTAGCTTCAGTTTATATTCATTAGGTGACTCTCTCTCTCTCTCTCTCTCTCTCTCTCTCTCTCTCTCTCTCTCTCTCTCTCTCTCTCTCTCTGCCTGTGGAAGAGTTCTCTCTTGCCCAAAATGCGCAAGCCTTTGGGGTACACTCTGCTCTACAGATCTGCAGGAGGGAGGGGGGAAGGAAGGAAGGAAGGAAGGAAGGAAGGAGATGAGAAAGGGAGGGAAGGAGGGAGGAAAGAAGGAAGGAAGATGGGAAGAGAGGGAGGAAGGAAGGAAGACAGGAGGGGAGGGAGGAAAGGAAGGAGATGGAAAGAGAGAGAGGATGGAAGGAAGGAAGGAAGGAGAAGGGAGGGAAGGAAGGAGATGGGAAGAGAGAGGGAGGGGGGAGGGAACACATCGACGCTACTCGCAGCCCTGAAGTTGCCAAAGAAGCCCAAGCGAGCCAAGCCTGAGGTGCCTGCGAGGGTCGTCAGGAGGCCCCCAGAGGCTTGGCCGAGAGAGCGGAGCGCCACAGAGGTTGGAATCCGCGCCACGCGAGCCACGGAGCCGCCGCCGCCAACGGCCGGGGTCCCGCGCGGGGTCCTCGTTTCTGTTGCTGCCCGTCCCGTCCGCCAACCTGGGAAACAGCGCCGTGGGGCTGATGGGCGACATGGAAAGGGGCACCCGGAGGAATCCAGACGGTCTGAAATTGGACGGTGAGACCCACCGACCCGCCTCGGGGCTTGGTTGTGCCCCCGCTGCTCTTTCCTAGCTGCCTCGATTTCCAAACGGCAGCTTCCCTAATCTGCGGGTTGGCGCGGCGAGCTCCTGAGCCAGTGCAGAGCGCCGCCACTCGAGGGGATCTAAAAGGATAAGCCAATTCAGTTTAGGGGGAATGAGGAGTTATATGAATGAGGGAATGAGGAGCTCAGCTTGGCCGATTCCATTGGGACCCGGGGTACTACCGCTAAGCAGGCCCTCTGAGCATGCACAGAGGGCATCTGGAAATATAAAAATGCATCCGCTTTCTTCGCCATCATTTATGACTTTATTTCCACCATTACTACACCGGGCACAACGATACTTCTTTAGCTGGTTCTTACATCAAACCGTAGGGATAATCCATGACATGAAGCGTATTGGTTTGGTTATGTACTATTTGGTTTGGCTGATTATGTGCCGCCAAGTCTGATTAGTTGGTTATGTGCCCATCAGTTTTGATTGACTGATTTTGTACTGCTGAGTCAATCAGCCAATTCTGATTAATCGTTGATGTGTCATTAAACCAGTCAAAGTCATTTGTTTGTTTGTTTGATGGAATGTGTGCTCTCAAGTCAATCAGACCATTTGATTGATGCTTTGTGTGCTGTGAAATCAATCCTATGAGTTTGATTGATCATAAATTTCGTAAATTGCTTAAAACACACTTTTGCCGGCAGGCCTGGGGCAGCTAACACCTTGCCCCTAGCCAGTGTATGTTCGTGGAATGATTGGTTTTTTGTTTTTTTGTTTTTTGTTTTTTAACTTAAGGGTTTTTTATATGTATGTAATTTCTATTATGCTGTGAGCCGCCCTGAGTTCTCCGGAATAGGGCGGCATAGAAATTAAATTAATAATAATAATAAAATAAGCTATCAGATCAAACTCATTTGGTTGATTGTTTAGGGGTTATCAAGTCGATCCTATGAGTCTGATTGATTGTGTGCGCTATCAAATCAATCCTATGAGTTTGATTATGTGCTATCAAATTAATCAAACCATTTGATGGAAGCTTTGTGTGCTATGCAACCAATCACCTGCGTTTGATTGATAATTGATTGATTGCTTATGGGCTATCAAATCAGTCCTATGAGTTTGATTGTTTACGGGCTATCAAATCAATCCTATGAGTTCAATTGATTGTGTGCTATCAAATCAAACAATTTTGATCGATTGATTAGCTGCCATCGAGTTGAACAATTTTGGTCGATTAGGCTCAAGGGAGGTAATAGTAATAATAATAATAATAAAGTTGGAAGGGACCTTGGAGTCATCTAGTCCAATCCCCTGCTCAGGCAGGAAACCCTATACCATTTCAGACAAATGGCTGCCCAGGTTCTTCTTAAAAATTTCCAGTGTTGGAGCATTCACAGCTTCTGGAGGCAAGTTGTTCCACTGGTTAATTGTTCTAATTGTTTCTCCTTAAATCCAGGTGGATTCTCTCCTTGATGAGTTTCCATCTTGTCCTGCCTTCAGGCTCTTTAGAAAATAGCTTGACTCCCTCTTCTTTGGGGCAGCCCCTGAGATACTGGAAGACTGCTATCATGTCCCCCCTCGTCCTTCTCTTCGTTAAACTAGACATACCCAATTCCAGCAACTGCTCTTCGTACGTTTTAGCCTCCAGTCCCCTAATCCTCTTTGTTGCTCTTCTCTGGACTCTTTCTAGAGTTTCACGTTCTTTTTTTACATCGTGGTGATCCTGGAAAGCTGGTGACCCCACGGATAGAATCCCAATTTTATGCCTCTGTTATACACTCTGAAAATAGGTGGAGGTTGCGATTCTATATTTCAAAAACAGGACTGGCATGTATAAGCAGTCATAGCCAACAAAGCCAGGAAACACTTCTCAACTGCACAATCTGAGGGGATATTTCAATCAGGGCGTTTCCTGCACTTGCAGATAAATACTAGAGGGGGGGGCTGTGTGAAACACAACCACAATCAGGTTGCTGGGTTTAGCATGTTGCACAAACATAGCCATGGCTAAGGCTATGTCAGCATATCACAAACACTCAGTGGATTGTGGCTTTTTCTGTGAAACAGGATGAAGCAATGCTTGGCGGGGGGGGGCAGAAACTTTGAAAACTTGCCAGAAGTTTGTGGGCAGGAAATGAATAGTTTATTTGAGATAGCAAAGGTGAAGAACCGGTTTGGTTGTAGTGGTTTTCAGACCCTGGGCTAGAAACTAGGAGAATGAGAGTTGGAGTCTCACTTGAGACACCAAGGCAGCCTTGGTGACCTTGGGCCAGCCATTTTCTCTCAGCCCTAGGAAGCAGGCAATGGCAAACCATGTGGGAGATCTTGCCAAGTCCACTGCAAGGGCTTGCCTGCAGGAGACAAGGATGACTCCAAAGCACAACAAAGAGAACAAGGCATGGACACCTCCATCGCATTGGCAGCCTTAAGGCCGAAAGGACATTTATGTCACAATTCTTTATTTTTCTTTGGAATAATAACACGAGGGACCTGTCATTCTGCCTACCAACTCTTCTCCTTCTCTTTCAGCTTCCGAGCTAATTCAGGACAGGAAATTCGTATTTTATGTTTCCAGGGGAGTGGAATTTTTCTTTCGAACTGGCCCCGCTGCATCTCATGCCTTAGTTTGGTTGAATCTCAGCTGAGGCTGCCTTGCGAGGGTCTTTGAGAGGTTATTTTCTTTATCTTCTATTTCTCCTTCGTCCAGCTTCGTGTGACCGGCCCGTTTGCTCCTGAGCGGGACTTTGAACGTGGTGGAAAGCCAGGAAGGAGCGCTCAGACCTTGCGGTCAGGGCGAGCATGTAGTCGTTGCTCAAAGCAAAAGACAATTGGGGTGGTGTTCACGGTTTTATGTTCGTTTTTCTTTCTTTCTTTCAGGGAACTTTCAGGAAAGCTACGGACCGTGTGAATGGATCCTCATTATCCTAATGTATATTTTTGTAATTTTAACCTTCCCCATAACCATCTGGATGTGCATAGAGGTAACAATAGAGCCTTGGAATTCTAAGATTTGATCAATTTTCCTTCCTTCCTCCCCCCTCCCTTCCTTTCTCCCTCCCTCCCATTCTCATTTTCCTTCCTTCCTTCTCTTTCTCCTTCCTTCCTCCCTCTCCCTCCCTATCTCTTTCTTTCTTTCTTTTTCTTTTTTCTTTCCTTCTTTCCTTCTTTCCTTTCTTCCTTCTCTCTCTCTCCTTCCTTCCTCCCTCCCATTCTCATTTTCTTTCCTTCCTTCCTTCCTTCTCTCTCTCCTCCCTCCTACTTTCCCTCTCTCTTTCCTTCTTTCTTTCTCTTTCTTTCTTTCTTTCTTTCTTTCTTTCTTCCTTCCTTTCCTTCCTTCCTTCTCTCTCTCTCTCCTTCCTTCCTCCCTTCCATTCTCATTTTCCTTCCTTCCTTCCTTCCTTCCTTCCTTCTCTCTCTCTCCTCCCTCCCTCTTTCCCTATCTCTCTTTCCTTCTCTTTCTTTCTTTCTTTCTCTCTTTCTTTCTTTCTTTCTTTCTTTCTTTCTTTCTTTCTTTCTTTCTTTCTTTCTTTCTTTCTTTTTCTTCCTTCCTTTCTTTCTTTCCTTCCTTCCTTCCTTCCTTCCTTCTCTCTCTTCTCCCTCCCTCCCTCGATGAAACTTACAACTTACTCTGTCACACTATACACAGCAGGCAGCACTGAACATTATAGAAGCTGCACTATCAGGGCCAGAAAAGTGAACACATCAAGCAAGGAGTGAAACTGTGTCTATCTTTCCATTGTAGGTGGTTATGCAATATGAACGAGTGGTCATTTTTAGGCTGGGCCATATACGAAAAGGAGGGTCCAAAGGTCCTGGTAAGATACTTCTTCCCCCCCCCCCACCTTGCTGCTCACTTTCCCTGCCTTGTTCTTTAAACTTCTCTAAAGATCCTAATTTTTGTTCTCCCGCAGGAGTCTATTTTATTTTGCCTCTCCTCGACTATGCGGTCAAAGTGGATATGCGGACGATATCGTTCGATATATCTCCTCAGGAAGTAAGTACCCAACTTACGACCACAACAGGCCAACATTTCTCTTGCTAAGCGAGACATTTGTCAAGTGGGCTGGCCCCCATTTTATGACCTCTGTTGCCACCGTCGTTAAGCGAATCAATGCAGCCGTTAAGTTAGTCACACGGCGGTTAAGTGAATCGCAAAAGGGGATTATCACGTGACTCTGGGACCCTGCGACCGTCATCAGTGTGAGTCAGTTGCCAAGCTTCTGATTTCGATCACGTGACCCCGGGGATGTGCAACCGTCATAAATAGGAACCAAGAGGCCAAGTGTTCCAATTTGGGGTCAGGTGGGGATGCTGCAAATGGTCGTAAGTGTGAAAACCAGTCATAAATCATTTTTTTTCACTGCCATTGTAACTTTGGTTGCTAAATGAGTTGTAAGTTGAGGATTACCTGTACTTTTTCTTTTTAAGTACAATTTACGGGACCGTCTGCTGCTCCATGAATCCCTGCGGCCGGTTAGGGCCCACAGAGTCGGCCTTCTCCAGGTCCCGTCAGCCAGACAGTGTCTCCTGGCGGGGCCTAGGGGAAGAGCCTTCTCTGTTGCGGCCCCGGCCCTCTGGAACCAACTCCCCCCCGGAGATCCGTGTCGCCCCCACCCTCTCCGCCTTTCGTAAACTGCTTAAAACACACCTCTGCCGGCAGGCCTGGGGCAGTTAACATCTTGCCCCTAGCCAGTGTATGTTTGTGTGTATGTTTGTTGGATGATTGGTTTTCTCTTAACTTAGGGGTTTTTATATATGTATTTTAACTTGTGATTTCTATTTATGTTGTGAGCCGCCCTGAGTTCTCCGGAATAGGGCGGCATAGAAGTCAAATCAATTAATTAATTAATTTCACAGATTTGGGGAAGGCTAGGTTCTTGCTGGCAAAGAAGCACGGGCCCTGCCTTTGGGTGCCGATATGCGTTTGCTTTTCACTCGTTTTCTGTGGCTCTCCTCTTCTAGATTCTTACCAAAGATTCAGTGACGATCATGGTGGACGGCGTCGTTTATTACCGGGTTTGGAATGCTATTCTTTCCGTCGCCAACGTGCTTTACACGGACCCGGCCACTCGGCTCCTGGCTCAGACCACCTTGAGGAACATCTTGGGAACCAAAGACCTGGCTCAGATTCTCTCCGACCGAGAGGAGATCGCCCAGAGCATGCAGGTTTGAGAAAGCCGCAGCTACCCGTGGCGTCTTTGGGGGAGATTCAGAACAAAACAAGAATAGAATAGAATAGAATAGAATGGAATGGAATGGAATGGAATGGAATGGAATGGAATGGAATGGAATGGAATAGAATAGAATAGAATAGAATAGAATAGAATAGAATAGAATAGAATAGAATAGAATAGAATAGAATAGAATAGAATAGAATAGAATAGAATAGAATAAGGAATGGAATGGAATGGAATGGAATGGAATGGAATAGAATAGAATAGAATAGAATAGAATAGAATAGAATAGAATAGAATAGAATAGAATAGAATAGAATAGAATAGAATAGAATAGAATAGAATAGAATAGAATAAGGAATGGAATGGAATGGAATGGAATGGAATGGAATGGAATAGAATAGAATAGAATAGAATAGAATAGAATAGAATAGAATAGAATAGAATAGAATAGAATAGAATAGAATAAGGAATGGAATGGAATGGAATGGAATGGAATAGAATAGAATAGAATAAGGAATGGAATGGAATGGAATGGAATAAAATAGAATAGAATAGAATAGAATAGAATAGAATAGAATAGAATAAGGAATGGAATGGAATGGAATGGAATGGAATAGAATAGAATAGAATAGAATAGAATAGAATAGAATAGAATAGAATAGAATAGAATAAGGAATGGAATGGAATGGAATGGAATGGAATGGAATGGAATGGAATGGAATAGAATAGAATAGAATAGAATAGAATAGAATAGAATAGAATAGAATAGAATAGAATAGAATAGAATAAGGAATGGAATGGAATGGAATGGAATGGAATGGAATAGAATAGAATAGAATAGAATAGAATAGAATAGAATAGAATAGAATAGAATAGAATAGAATAGAATAAGGAATGGAATGGAATGGAATGGAATGGAATAGAATAGAATAGAATAGAATGGAATAGAATAGAATAGAATAAGGAATGGAATGGAATGGAATGGAATGGAATAGAATAGAATAGAATAGAATAGAATAGAATAGAATAGAATAGAATAGAATAGAATAGAATAGAATAGAATAAGGAATGGAATGGAATAGAATAGAATAGAATAGAATAGAATAGAATAAGGAATGGAATGGAATGGAATAGAATAGAATAGAATAGAATAGAATAGAACAGAAAATTGGAAATCTTCGAGTCCAACCCCCTGCTCAGGCAGGAAACCATATAACATTTCAGACAAATGGCTGTCCAGTCTCCTCTTAAAAAGCCTCCAGTGATGGAGCACCCACAACTTCTGGAGGCAAGTAGTTCCACTGGTTAATTGTTCTCCCTGTCAGGAAATTTCTTCTTAGTTCTAGGTTGCTTCTCTCCTTGCTTAGTTTCCATCCGTTGCTTCTTGTCCTGCCTTCAGGCGCTTTGGAGAATAGCTTGACTGCCTCTTCTCTGGGGCAGCCCCTGAGATATTGGAACACTGCTAGCATGTCACCCCAAGTCCTTCTCTTCATTAAACTAGACACACCCAATTCCAGCAAGGTCAAATTGTGGCGTGGTATCCAAAAATAATAAAGTTCCCTTCCATTTGAGTTCATTCTTTGTGATTTCCTGGACATGTCTATGAATATCTGTAGCTCAGGTGATGGATGAGGGTGGAGGGTTCGTTCTCCGAGCTTGTGAGCTGATTGGGTACCAGGCTACATCATCGTGCCCACAGGGAAAAAAATGACAATAAAGGTTATCTGAACTGATCTGATCTAATCTAAGAAGCAGAAGAACACTAACACCGACCGAGGGAGGGAGCCAGGACTTTGCAAATCAATCCTTTGACTTACTTGCTTAGACAGGTGTGTTGCAGCAATGCAACAACTGCAAGTCTCAGCCTGCGGGGATCAAACCGTGCAAAACGTTTTCCCTGGTGCCATGCATGTCACCACCGGCAAGGGAAACTATGCTCACAACGTATAACGCCAATCCCAAGTTAAGAAATCCTCTGAAAGTTCTGGCTGGTTGTCCTTCTCAATCAATGACTCTCAGCAGCTGGCTAATCCCCAAATTGCAGGGGGGGCTCTGACAAAAGACCACCGCTGAGCCCAAAATTGATGTGGTTAATCGAGAAGGTTGCTCAATGAGCTTTGCCCCCATTTTACGACCTGTAATGGTCGTAAGTGTGTGAAAAACACAGGGAACTTCCTTCCTTCCTTCATCTATCTATCTATCTATCTATCTATCTATCTATCTATCTATCTATCTATCTATCTATCTATCTATCTATCTATCTATCTTTCTTTCTTTCTTTCTTTCTTTCTTTCTTTCTTTCTTTCTTTCTTTCTTTCTTTCTTTCTTTTTCTTTCTTTCTTTTTCAAAGATCACCCTGGACAAGGCCACGGATGACTGGGGCATAAAAGTGGAGCTTGTGGAGATCAAGGATGTCAAGTTACCCTTCCAGCTTCAAAGAGCCATGGCGGCTGAAGCCGAAGCTGCTCGGGAAGCCAGGGCTAAGGTGGGAAATGATGCTTCTTTGCTTTTTTGGAGGGGGGGTCTAGAAATGGGGGCAGGGCCATTTCCAGTGAAAGCCAGCTGGGTGACTTGGGCCCATCACCAGGAGACGGTGAGTTCTAGTCCCCTCTTAGATATGAAAGCTGGCTGGGTGACTTTGGGCCAAGGTTTCTCTTTCAGCTCAACCACAGGTTTGTTCTCCTGTGGAAAATAAAGAGAAGAAGAAGGATTTAAGACACATTTGCCGCCTTACTTCTCATAAGCAATAATAAAAGCGGGATAAAAAAATCAAATAAATAAATGCATCCTCGGGGAGCCAGATGCTGATCTCTCCCACCTGCAAAGCAGGTCTCAGATTGGGGAGAACAGAAGAAAGAGGAGACAATCTTTCAGATTCAGAATTTGGGCCGAATAAGAGGATGGATTTTAGCTCAACCACCCATCGGGGCTTGGGCATCCAGGCTGGGGTGGTCGAACTCAGGCAACTGTGCCTGGTTCAACAAAGTGGTTAAGGAAACCAGCACCGCAAATCCCACTAACCTGGTTTTTTTATTCGGCCTCCTGCCTTCCAGGTGATCGCGGCGGAGGGCGAAATGAACGCCTCGCGGGCTCTGCAGAAGGCCGCAGCCATCATCTGCGAAAACCCGGCTGCACTCCAGCTTCGCTACCTGCAAACTCTGACCACCATCGCCGCGGAGAAGAATTCCACCATCATCTTCCCTCTTCCTTTAGACATATTGCACGGTTTTATCCCTTCGAAGCAGTAGCTGGGACGAGGAGGAAAAAAGTAAGAGAAAGAGACAACAGCTGTTTTCCTTCTCCAAACCCTTTGAATAAAAACCTGCGTGCACGTTACACAGAAGTGCCTGTACAACAGCCGTCCTCGGCTTTGCGGCTCGGTGGCCCGGCTGGGGTTGGGAGAGCGAGAGGGGAAGCGGACTGCACGAGTTGTGGGGCAGTGCGCACGCACTCAGCTCAACTTGCACAAGCATTGGGAGGCTCGCACACACATGCATGCACAACTCAACTTTGGTAAATCAAGCTGCTCGTGTGTATGCCGGCCGGCCATTGTGCGGCCTGGTTCCGAATAAGCCATGGTCCAGTTCTGGGCTGTGGCCCAGGGGTTTGGGCCCCTGTTGTACAAGATCTATTTATTTTCAACTTTTGCACGAAGTTGTTAAATTGCGAACATGGTTGTTAATATGATCACCTGAAGGCAGGACAAGAAGCCACGGGTAGAAACTAAAGAAGGAGAGAAGCAACCTGGAACTAAGGAGGAATTTCCTGACAGTGGGAACAATTAGCCAGTGGAATGACCTTCCTCCAGAAGTTGTGAGTGCTCCATCACTGGAGGTTTTTAACAAGAGATTGGACAGCCATTTGTCTGAAATGGTATAAGGTTTCCTGCCTGAGCAGGGGGTTGGGCTAGATGACCTCCAAGTTCCCTTCCAGCTCTGTTATTATTCTGTTAAAAAGAGGTCCTTCACATTACCCCAACCCCTGGTTCACCAGAGAAGTCTCAATCAACAATGTTGATGCCACAACTTAAGCAATGGGAAGCCACTGTTGCTGGATTCCCATGCTAAGCCTAAACAATGAACCGGAGACTGGCTTAGCGCCAGCACCACCCTGTTCCTAATCCTGGTCTGTGCCACTCTTCCATAAGAACATAGACTGGTTTTTCCAGAATGGCACCCTTGGCGTGCAATTTACCAGATGCTCACCTGTGCCAGGGCATCGTTGGGGGCTCCTGAGTCTGCTGCCAAACACCACGGGGTTGAGCAATCCTTGGTGCTCTCTGAGCTGGGTGGTGTTCTTGCAGATGTTTCATTACCCACCTAGGTAACGTCATCAGTGCTGCAAGGGAATGAGGTTGGCTTCCAGCACTGACGACGTGACCTAGTTGGGTAATGAAATATCTGCAAGAACACCACCAAGCTCAGAGAGCACCAAGGACCCCACAATCCTCCTCCTCCTCCTCCTCTCCACAAATCCCATTCCTTTCACACACGGAGGATGTTCCCTGGTTGGGTTATGAAACGTCTGCAAGAAAACAAGCCTGCTCAGCGACAGCCAAGGACCCCGCCGTTCAACCCTGAGCTGCAAATATTCTCTCCGCCGCGGGGTTTCACCTCCCTTCGGCCGGTCGCAAAAGCGGGGAAGGGGCGTCGGGCGCGCTTGGAGAGCCCTCCGCGCGTAAAGGCGCAGGCTGAAGCCGGCTGAGGGAGAGAGGCGAGGAACGCCAGACCCGAGCGTTAGCAGCCCAGCAACCGCCGCTCACGGCGCCTCCACAGCCGGGGAGGGGGCTGCCAGAACGCTACGGGCGGGTGGGCTTCTTTGAGCGCCTCCGGAGCGACCAGAGCAACGCGAAGCATGTCGTTGCCTCTGAAGAAGCCAGAGGAATCGGAGGGGTCCGACACGTTGCAAGGCAAGGACCAAGGAGAGCGGCGGGGCAGAGACTCATTGGGGGGGGGATCTATTACTTTTGCATAAAGGCGGCGAGGGGGAGGGCAGGAACCCAACTCAGGGAGCACCAAGGACCCCACAGTCCTCCTCCTCCTCTATTCCACCAATCTCATTCCCTTCCAGCACTGATCATGTGACCTAGTTGGGTCATGAAACGTGTGCAAGAAACCCACCAAACTCAGAAAGCACCAAAGACCCTACAGTCGTCCTCCTCCTCCTCCTCCTCTTCTTCCACTCAATAAACCCCACTCCCTTGTAGCACTGATGATGTTACCAAATTTGGGTCATGAAACGTCTGCAAGGAAACCAGCCGGCTCAGAGAGCACCAAGCACCCTTCAGGGTTTTGTGAAGACGACCGTTTGCATCCAGATTGCAAAAAGGACGTTTTTTCTTTTCTCTTCCCCCTTTCTTCCCCACCCCCCCCTCCCCGCAAAGATCCAGAAGATAATTTGGCACGAGGAGAATTGTTCCTGCTGGTCTTGTCGGTTCTATGCCTCCTCATGACTTTTCCCGTTTCGGTCTGCTTCTGCTTACAGGTAAAATAAAATGAATAATACTTGGACGCCCTTGGCATTGATAAACTCTGCCTCAGTCAATTTCAAAAAGTTAACGCTTTTCACATCCCATTTGCACTGGTTAACCTGTTTTACCAGTCTCTCTCTCTCTCTCTCTCTCTCTCTCTCTCTCTCTCTCTCTCTCTCTCTCTCTCTCTCTCTCTCTCTCTCTCTCTCTCTCTCCCTCTCCCTCCCTCTCTCTCTCTCTCTCCTCTTTCTCTCCCTCTCTCCCTCTCTCTCTCTCTCTCTCTCTCTCTCTCTCTCTCTCTCTCTCTCTCTCTCTCTCTCTCTCTCTCTCCCTTTCCCTCCCTACCCCTCTCTCTCTCTCTCTCTCTCCTTTTTTACATTCTGCCCTGTGTTATGTTTCCGTTTGGGATGTTACAAATGGAGTACAAAATTAGGCTGAAACATGCAGTGGGATTCCTTGTTTCAGGTTGTTACCGAATACGAAGAACCCGTCATCATGAGGTTCGGACATATACGGAAGAAAGTCGGAAAAGGGGCAGGTGAGTAGTTCGTATGAAGCCTTGGTGTGCACTGGGCTAAATTCTCACAGTTAATCCTTCTTCCCCTTTTGGGGGCATGGTGCGGATATTTTAATTTTTTATTTTATTTTAGAATGCCTCTCTTTTAATTTTTTCTGAGGGTGGGTGACATTAGCAACATTCCACGATTTTGGTGACTTTAAGATAGCTGCCACTTCAACTCCCAGAATTCCCCAGCCAGCCGGGGGGGGGATTGTGGGAGTTGAAGTCCACCTATCTTAAAGTTGCTAAGGTTGAGAAACAGGGCACTTATAGGCCCTATAAGCTGCTTGTGTTTTTCAGTTTGCAGAGTCCCAGTTGACGTTTTTTCTTAGAGCTAACAAAAAGGATGAGGCACCTGAGATGTTTCCTTCACCGTGTGGTTGATTTGTTTTGTGGGTTTGAAGTGGATGCGTAGTTTTTATTTTGATGGCGATGTCATTTCTCTTCCCAAAGGGGTTTATTTCATTGTGCCCTGCACGGACAGTCTTACCAAAGTCGACATGAGGACAAAAGCAATTGAATTGCCCTTCCAGGAAGTGAGTGTTTCTTTTCACTGTTTAGTTATGAGGATCAAATGTTACAGAGTCAGTCTCTCTCTCTCTCTCTCTTTCTATCTCTATCTATCTATCTATCTATCTATCTATCTATCTATCTATCTGTCTGTCTGTCTGTCTGTCTGTCTGTCTGTCTGTCTGTCTGTCTGTCTGTCTGTCTGTCGATCTATCTGTCTACCTACCTTATCTACCTACCTACCTACCTACCTACCTACCTACTTATCTATCTATCTATCTATCTATCTATCTATCTATCTATCTATCTATCTATCTATCTATCTATCTATCTATCTATCTATCTATCTATCTATCTATCGTGTTGCCCAGGGAGCCTCAAGCTGGCCATCCTTTGGTTTAAAAGTTGTTTGCAATTTTGGGTCTCCCATTGTATACTACAATTGGTGGTAGTCTGGTTTGGGGACATCTTGGATTTTAATCCCTGTGTTATTTATTGCTTAATTTGTGAAGCACCCAGAATCGCTGAGAGTTGGGTGGTGCAGATATTAACATTACATTTTCCTCTGAGGTTTAATAGGCTCCTGTAGTTTAGAGGGCAAAGTGATCTAGAGTGAAAACTGAACTAGAATAGAACAGAACAGAATAGAATATGGAATAGAACGGAACGGAACAGAACAGATTAGAATAGAATAGAATAGAATAGAATAGAATAGAATAGAATAGAATAGAATAGAATAGAATAGAATAGAATAGAATAGAATATAGAATATAATGAAATGGAATGGAATAGAATGGAATAGAATAGAATAGAATAGAATAGAATAAAGGAATAGAATAGAATAGAATAGAATAGAATAGAATAGAATAGAATAGAATAGAATAGAATGGAATGGAATGGAATGGAATGGAATAGAATAGAATAGAAGCTGGAAGGGACCTTGGAGGTTTTCTAGTCCAGCCCCCTGCTCAGGCAGGAGGTCCTCTGTTCAGTCTTGAGTTTCTTCCAGATTCACTGCCTGTCCCTTCCCTTAAGACACAGCAACTGTTCTTTTAAAGCTGATTCAGGACTAACTGGCCGTAAATCTAATCATTGTTAAGCAGATTACGTATGCTGGTCCAGCTGACTCAAGTTTAACTGTCTGGAAATCTAATAATCATTAAGCCGATTAAGTTTGCTGCTGTTGAGTTTCTCCACCGATGTCTTTCCATCCTCTCTCCTTTGTGTTTGTTCTTTTTTTTTTTTTTCCTTCAGTGACATTTGCCTCTCTTTTCATAAGCAGCGGCTCATCCTTTTGCAAAGCTCGGCTTAGGGCTGATCTTTCGATTTTGTGAGCACCGTGGACATTTCTTGGAAAGCAAGACAAAGGCAGGATCCACGCCTGACTGTTCATGTGCCCTGCGGTTATTTGGTTTAGACTGAACACCTCGCATGAAATTGACCGCTGTGGTTTCTAAAGTAATACGACATATGAACCAGGCTGTCCTGGCTTATTTAAACCAGGGTTAAAGCAAGCCGGGAGTCATTATTTGAGATGGGCAGAGGCACAAAGGGGATAAATAAAATGAAATGTGATCAGTAGAATAGGCCAAAACAGAGATGAAAGTTGCTTTTTTAAAGACAGAAGTGGGGGGGAAGGAAAGAATGTGATTAATTTTATTGTTATGGTTTTATTGTATTGTTTGTAAGCCGCCCTGGGTCTTAGGAGAAGGGCGGCATATAAGTTTGATTAATAAATAAATTAATAATAAATAAAGAAAACCATAGATCTCTGTCTTGGCTACTAGCTCCAGAGACCTGTGGGACCCTCAAAGAATGATTGTCCACAGGCTCCTCAGAAGGAAAAACTATGTTTCTCCCCCAAATCAAATTACACGTAGCCCTAGACTTGCGACAAAAACAAGAGGTCGGAACTTGTGTTGTTAAGTGAGAAATTTGTTCAGTGAGTTCAGCCCATTTTACAACGGTTGTTAAGTTAAACACTGCAGTTGTTATTAACACGGTGGTTAAGTGGATCGCAGAAGGGGATCACGTGACTCCCCCTCAGAATTTCGATGTGGGGATGCTGCAACGGTTCTTCAGTCTGAAATACGGCCCTAAGTCCTTTTCCTCAGCGCCGTTGTAACTTCAAACCGTCACTAAATGAACAGTAGTAAGGTGGGGACCGCCTTCGCTTACAAATCCATCTCCGAGCAATGATATGGTGTGTGAGTAATTAAGATGATGGTGAGATGATTAGATAAAGACGATCCTCTTTCATCCCCATCTCTCCTTGCAGATTTTTACTAAGGACCCCCTGATCATTGATGTCGACGGGGTGATTTATTACCGCGTCCAAGATGCCTTCCTTGCTGTAACCAAAGTCTCCGATGCGGATGCTGCCACCAACCTCCTAGCCAAAGCCATCATGAAGAACACGCTGGGGGCCCAAACCCTCTCCCACCTCATCTCCGACAGAGAAAAAATTGCCAAAGAGATCCAGGTAAACCCGCCAGGGCCAAAGCACACAGAACAACACATGGAGTTACTTCGGAGAAGAACCTATACCATTTCAGACAAATGTTTGTCCAATCTCTTCTTATCAACTTCCAGTGTTCGAGCACTCACAACCTCTGGAGAAAAGCCGTTCCACTGATGAATTATTCTCACTGTTAGGAAGTTCCTCCTTAGTTCTAGGTTGCTTCTCTCCTTGATGAGTTTCCATCCGTTGCTTCTTGTCCTGCCTTCAGGTGCTTTGGAGAATAAGTTGACTCCCTCTTCTTTGTGGCAGCACCTCAAATATTGGAAGACTGCTATGCGGTCACCTATAATCCACATCTCTGTACTGTTTTTCACCAGGTCCTGCTAAACAACATCACACGTGACTGGGGAGTCAAGGTAGAGCATGTGGAGATCAAGAATGTGAAGACACAAGTAAATGTAAGAGGGTCAGTGTGAAGATATTGGGTTTATTCTTTGCTCTTAACTTACAATGCCCTTAGTTTGGTTTCTGTCCTCCACACCTAACAACTGTACTGATTTCTATCTCAATACGCCAGGCAGATTTAGTCAGTTGTAACTTAGCGAAGTGTCGGGGTGTGTGTCCTCATTTAGAGACCATTCCAGTTACCACAGTGATGTCAATGCTGCTAACATCGGATGTTCTTGCTTTGACAACATATGGAGATGCAGCCATTTCCCTTTACTTTGTTTTACTCTTAGAGTTAGAATTAGATGATATTGGGGAGAGGAGGAGGAATGTGTATGGGAGTTAGTTAGACACAACAATATTGCAGTAGTTGAGAATCAAGTTTTTTTAAAATAAGAGGTGATAAGAAATGGCGGGTTGGAGAACTGGAGGGAAAGCCTGCATTTCAAACTAATTGGAGAATGTGACTTATGACTGTTAATTAGAGGAGGGAATTGCGCTAGATACTATGTGTTCAGGAGAGGAGAATTCAGATTTTGGCTTCACCTATGTACCTGCCGAAGCTATGTTACTCGAATAAAGATTCTTTAAGGAAAACAATGCCTCGAAGTACTTTGAAGAGTTTCGTCTGTCGGAACCATGACAGGTGATAGAAAAGTCACTCTGCGACCAATCCTCACAGTGGTCTCCTTCCTTCTAGGTTGTCTCCCCAAGGAGTGTGACGCCACAACCACTGAAAGAAGTTTCCATCTTCCTTCAAGATTCTCCTGTCTCCATCCAACTCCGTTGTGTGAAGGCAGACAGTGCTCATCCTAGCCCACACGTCTCCACTATTATCTTTAGTTAACCAAGCTAAGCGGAAAAGTATTGAAAAGGAAGCCATCAACAGAATCTGCTTCTCCAGAATGCAGGCTGCTTTGGCAAGAAGCCGGGGTCCTCCAGAACCCAAGGAAGATACAGGGATAGATGTATTTGTTTGTTTGTTTTTAAGGTTTGATGTTGTTTCTATTGTTCTCCCTTCCCCACAACACCAATAAAATTTAAAGACAGGGATCATCTTGGCAGCTGGTCCCCTGCGGTGGTGAGTTCAGAGCTTATGGATGCTTGAGGTGGCTCCTGGAAGGGAACTTGTTAGCAAAAGGATCGGTTTGGGAACCATGGTTTCTTCATGGTTTGGTGAATAGACTGGGCATGGGTTCGTACAACTGGAGAGGCAACAATTGCACAACTTCCTTGAAGGGCACTCTGATTGAAGTACCTCCAGAAGTGGTGGGTGCTCCATCACTGGAAGTTTTCAAGAAGAGCCTGGATATCCATTGGTCCAGAATGGTATAGAGTCTCCTGCTTGAGCAGGGGGCTGGACTAGAAGACCTCCAAGATCCCTTCCAAGCCTATGATTCTATGTTCTCTTTTGGCCAACATCCGTGTCTCTTAGCCTGAGATGGGAAGGGGGAAGGCCTTTTGGAGACCAAGAGGTGAACCCCAATACTTAGAACGTAGAATAATAGTGTAGCAAGGGACCCTGGAGGTCTTCTAGTCTAGTCCAATCCCTTGCTCGAGCAGAAGAACCTAGACCATTTCAGACAAATGATGGTCCAGTCTCTTTTCTGAAAACATTGTGGGTGATGGAGCACCCACAATTTTTGAAGGCAAACCATTCCACTGCTTGATTGTTCTCAGGATTGGGAAATGTCTCCTTGGTTCTAGATTTCTTCTCTCCTCGCTCAGTTTCCATCCATGGTTTCTCGTCCTGCCTTTTGGTGCTTTGGAAAAGAGTTTGACACACACACACACACCCCGTCTTTGTAGGAGCCCCTCAAATATTGGAACACTGCTTCTTTTCATTAGACCAGACGTACCCAATTCCTATAACCATTTTTTGTATGATTAGGGGGCTGGAGGCTAAAACAGAAGAACAGTGACTTCTCTTCCAAGGCACCCCAAAACTGGCAAGTCTTTTTACTGATTCTATACAAGCTTTATTAAAGGCCTTTTTTTTCTTCAAAGCAGCAGCAAGGGGTCAAACCAATACAGTTCGTGGACTTGTCTCAGCTACTGATCAGCTTCTTGAGCTATTTGTTAATTTTAATTATTATTATTATTATTATTATTTTAAAAAGTGCCTGTAGGAGATGGAAGGAGACCTTTGAAAGCTGCACACTTTTTCTCCTTCCCAGTAATAATAA
Organism: Bothrops alternatus; assembly: GCA_034064705.1. Taxonomy (NCBI): domain Eukaryota; kingdom Metazoa; phylum Chordata; class Lepidosauria; order Squamata; family Viperidae; genus Bothrops; species Bothrops alternatus. The sequence continues at coordinate 187,104 of JARGCV010000710.1, forward strand.
TAATAAAAAAAGGAGAGATTTCTCTCGTCACACAGCCAGCTCTGCCAAAGCCCTCTCCAAGGGATCCACGTTCCAATAATCATCCTCCCAGCCCAGGAACCAGCCGGTGAACGTAGGCGGTTCAAATCCTTGTCGGATGAGGGTGACGGGTGTCCGCCGGTCACGGTTGGCGGGGTCGGTCTCAATGTATCTCTGTGCTGTAAAAGATGCAACCGGGAGAAAAGCAGCACAGAAACCATGAGTATTGAAAGAATGGCGAATATCTGCAGCTCGGGTAGCTAAACATTTGCTGCATTCGGAGAACTGGCTGGCTTCCAGAAGTCCAGTCTAGGCCTCAGAGGCCTGGAGGAGGCCTCCCAGACCTAGAATGGCCCACCAGAAGTACATGGATGCCACTTCCGGAAGTCTGTTCTAGGCCTCTGAGGGCTGGAGTAGGCCTCCCGGGCCTAGAACGGCCCACCAGAAGTACATGGATGCCACTTCCGGAAGTCTGTTCTAGGCCTCTGAGGGCTGGAGGAGGCCTCCCAGACCTAGAATGGCCCACCAGAAGTACATGGATGCCACTTCCGGAAGTCTGTTCTAGGCCTCTGAGGGCTGGAGTAGGCCTCCCGGGCCTAGAACGGCCCACCAGAAGTGTGTGGATGCCACTTCCAGAAGTCCGTTCTAGGCCTCGGAGGCCCAGGCCTGCATCGACTAAGAGAACCGGTTGTTTTGAATCCCACCACTAGTGTGAAGTGAGGGTCTTGTAATGGGCCAGGTGTGAGTCACCAGTGATGGGTCTTGTGATGGGGAAGTTACATCAAGTCAGGGTCATTGGTGATGAACCGGCACTCCACCAGACATTCCCTCAACAGACACATCAACCTACAACTAGCCTACAGAGCCCTCAGAATCTAAATCAATTGCACAGACAACCACAGACAGCAGTGACCCTTCACCAACCCACACAAGCCCCCTCTTCTCACCAGCAGGTCACCTCCCAATGACCTGACCTGACCCATCACAAGACCCTCACTTGACACCCCCACAGCTGAAGCCCTTATAAACAGAAGAACACCAACATTGACATCTCCTGAACTCCACTGAAGATGTTGCCTAGCCTGGTAACGAAACCAACCCACCCGCTTGGAGAATGCTGAGATGCTGAGCTGCCAACGAAGAGTTGGTTGGTATGAAAGATTGAAGAGTGGTCAACTCACCTGATGTTTGGGATTCTGTCTTCTCCTCTTCATTGGCATCTTTCCCAACCCACACAAAGACCTTTGAAGGAAAAGCCAAGTTGATGTGATACAGGTGCTTTTTCACGGTACAGAGCAGAGATCATTCCATTTATTAATGAGTGGGGCACTTACCTGGTCCCAGGTGTCTAAAAGCATTACATCATCTGTTGCCAAGTCATCTTGAGTCAACTCTCCGGGTACTTCGTCAATCTAAGAAGTTTGAAATGGAAAATGTCTTTAAAACAATCAGGTTAATGCGATTTAGTTCTCTGACATGAACCAGATGGTTGAAAATTAGGTCCATCTCTGAATTCTCAAGAGCTTTCCCTGATTTATATTGATGATTAACCATCAATTATTATTATTATTGTCACCATTATTTATTATTTTAAATCTATTGGCCACCTAACTCCAGAGGACACAAGTTCTCTTTTGGTTATGTCCAAATAACACCAGAGTAGCCTCTGTCCCATTCAACTTGTCGTCTTCTTTAATGACCAAATGCTTCTGAGAAAGGGGCTGCCATTATTTAAAGACTTATTTTTTAAAAAAATTTGGAGCTAGTACTGATATTCCTTGTCTTACGACCACCACTGAGCCAAAAAATTTTTTATTGCTAAGCGAGATAGTTGTTAAATGAGTTTTTACAACTTTTCTTGTTACAGTTGTTACAGGAATCACTGGGATTGTTGAGTTAGCCTGGGGGTCTTCAAACCTGGCCCTTTTATGACTTGCAGACTTCAACTCCCAGAATTCCTGAGCCAGCATGGGGGAACTATGGCCCCTTCATGACTTGCAGACTTCAACTCCCAGAATTCCTGAGCCAGCATGGGGGAACTATGGCCCCTTCATGACTTGCGGACTTCAACTCCCAGAATTCCTGAGCCAGCATGGGGGAACTATGGCCCCTTCATGACTTGCGGACTTCAACTCCCAGAATTCCTGAGCCAGCATGGGGGAACTATGGCCCCTTCATGACTGGTGGACTTCAACTCCCAGAATTCCTGAGCCAGCATGGGGGAACTATGGCCCCTTCATGACTTGCGGACTTCAACTCCCAGAATTCCTGAGCCAGCATGGGGGAACTATGGCCCCTTCATGACTTGCGGACTTCAACTCCCAGAATTCCTGAGCCAGCATAGGGGAACTATGGCACTTTCATGACTTGAGGACTTCAACTCCCAGAATTCCTCAGCCAGCATGCCTGGCTGAGGAATTCTGGGAGTTGGAAGTCCACAAGTCATAAAAGGGCCAAGTTTGAAGACCCCTGAGTTAGCCCCATGGGTGTTAAGCTATGTTGTTAACTGGTTGTTAAGGATGTGTATTAACCTGCCAACCAAATTAGGCTTGAGCTACTCACGGTGAAGCGTCCACTCTTGTTGGAGCAGGCAAAGAGGCGAGGGGGGTGAGCGTCCATCTTTTTATCCTTCAGCCGTGGGGAGGTGCGGTACGCAGCCCTTCCACCGAGAGCTTCCCAGAAACTTTCTGCAAAACAGACCCGGAGCCTGAGTGAAGCTTCTTGGTCAGTGTTTCCTCTCATGAGAAAAGGTGGACTTGGGGTGAAAGATCAGCGTCAACCAACGGTGGAATTGGAGACTTGCAGCCAACGAAAACATCATGTAGTAGCAAAACGTCTAGGGAGAGTCTCAGTCATGCAGGTCATGCTTGTCCCAAAGATGTTTTTGAAGAGGCAGCTGGACTTTCTTCTTTGAAGACATGTCACTTCTCATCCAAGGAGCTTCTCCAATTCTCTTGGATGAGAAGCGAAGGGTCTTCAAGAAAAAACAAAGAAAGTCCCAGTTGCCCTCTTCAAAAAGCACCTTTGGGACATGCTTTTAAAGGGGTCTTAAAGGGGTCTTAAAGTAGACAGAAAATGTTGGGGTTCCTCAAGAGCCAATGGATCCAACTCAACGTAGCACAGCTTAAAAAACGATGACCTTTTCCCAGCATCGTGTTTTAAGCTGTAGTTTGTTAACAAGCCCCATGGATCTGGTTTGTCCCCCGCCCCAGCCCATTGGAAGTGGATTCACACATTATGTTGAACCATAACTGAAGAAACCACCTTCTCTTTAGCCTGAGGCGTAAACCCGACTTTTAATTTCAGACATGCATTTCAAACCTGGCTCTCGGCCTTCCGCAACCTGAGTTGCCTGCACTCCCAAAACTTTCAACAGCTCCTGAGCTCCTGATTTTTCAGTGTTGCTGGCTCCCTGGCCCACCCAGACATAAGCAGTAGTTGGGGTCTTCAAGACAAAGGCGTCGTTGGAATTCAGTTCTTTAGCAGCCGGGCTGATCTGTAAAAATACGAAGAGGACATTGTGTCAGCTGCCACGGATGCTTGCTTGTGCTTCGCAGCTATGTGGCGACAGACTGCCATAAACTGTGGGAAGGTGGAATGAAGGGGAGAATGCTTGGGGAAGCGGAAGTAACTGTTGATGTCCTTGAGACGCTGCCTCAAGGCCACCCAGCTGGAAGAAGGAGGCAGTTACCTATCAAACTACGCTTGGAATGACTGTTACGAAAACATTCTGCATGAACCTGATTCATGATACTGGTATGGGCAATGAGATATAGTTAAGAGAGGGAAAAGTAGAATTTACGGATTTGGCCATGCGATTCTCAGTCCTGGCTTTGCACTACTGCAATACATTTGATCTCTAATAAACTTTACTTTCTCAACCAATGGAGTTTCTATTTAGAAGTTTAAGTCATGGCAGATCTGACACATATCCTGGGATTAACTCCTACCAAGACTCAGATGCAAGATAGGTGCCATTTTGGCTCAGTTTGATTGGTCACCGGTTTTTCTTGTCCTCAAATTTCATATTTTAAGTCAGGTACCTCAATGGCCCGGGTTGCACCAGATGTGCTGGAACGGACTTGGAAGAGCCGTGTTGGTGCCGGGCTGGTCTGACCACCTTCTCTGGAGGTGCCTCCTTGGAATATGATCAACGGTTTCCCACCAAACATGCTCATGAGGTGAGGGGGCTCTTTGCCCTGGACCACTCGTTTCTACCAAGGAAGAAAAAAAAATAACAGGGTCAGTTGCAAGATAAGAAAGGTTTGGGGGAGATCATGAAAATGGTGGAAATGCACATTTATCAAACAGATGAAGGATCTGAGAGGTCCTGGGTGCTCTCTGAGCTTGGTGGTTTTCTTGCAGATGTTTCATGACCCCACTAGGTAACATCATCAGTGCTAGAAAGGAATGGGGGGGAGGAGGAGGAGGAGGAAGGGGGAGAGGAGGAGGAAGAGGAGGAGACTGTGAGGTCCTTGGTGCTCTCTGAGCTTGGTGGTTTTCTTGCAGACGTTTCATGACCCAACTAGGTAACATTATCAGTGCTAGAAAGGAATGAGGGGGAGGAGGAGGAGGAGGAGGAGGAGGAGGAGGAGGAGGAGGAAGGGGAGGAGGAGCAGGAAGCGGAGGAAGAGGAAGAGGACTATGGGGTTGATGCTGTCTGAGCTTGGCTGTTTTCTTGCAGGCGTTTCATAACCCAACAAGGTAACATCATCAGTGCTAGAACGAAGTAGGGTTTTCTCTCTTGGTAATTCCTTGATAGAGTGAAAAGAACTTGACAGGAAGAACCAACAACTTAGACAAGGCAGAAACTGAAGCGAATAGAGAAAAGTTGAAGCTCTGGAGTCCTTGGTGCTCTCTGAGCTGGGTGCTTTTCTGGCAGACGTTTCATTACCAAATTAGGTAACATCATCAGGGCATTCAGTAACCATCATCAATGAAAGCTCTGCCAGAAAACCACCAAGCTCAGAAGAGCATCTTCAACTCTGAGTTACAGATATTCTCCTCTATCAAATGTCTATTTTAAAGCCGAAGCAAGGACTAAAATCATGTGCAGATGACCTTTTTTAATTCATTTTCTCTCCCCCAACCCCCATGTTTCTTTTGTCTGAGGATACCAAGTTTCAGCCCAGTTTGTTGAGATCTCTGGGGAATAACTTGTTCATCTTTCAGATTCCCCCCCCCCCGGCATCACGCTTGAATGGAAGACCTGGATCTTTTTGAAGTACTTAAGACAGCAGGAATCTGTGTTGATCCCTGATCTCTTTCTTCCTCTTCTCGTGACCAAAGCATGCTGCAGAAGGTCTGCCTTGTCCAAAACATCCATTCTGCATCTTGTCCGTCCCTTTCTCTACTCGGGCCTCTGATGTGGTTCCCTCTGATGGATGGTCTCACTGGTTCTCCTCCACCTTCTATCCTTCAATGCTTGCCCACCTCGAGAAGGGTAAATTTTCTTATTACCTGCACGGCGATCCCTCCCAGCTGTTCGTCCAGCTGGACAGTAAGAAAAGCCGAGGTGGTGATCTCATCTTGAGTGGAATCTGCACCCTGCCTGAGAAGAAGAAGCAAAAAAAAACTTGCAAATGGGTAAATGTTTATGGAGATTCTCCATCCTCCAGGTCGCGGCTGATGTCCCAAAGACGCTTTTCCCAAAGGCAACCGGATGCTCTTGGCGTTATCTTTCCTTGAGCAACTTCTTGGATGAGAACTGAAGAAGCTTCTTGGATGAGAAGTGTTTTCAAGGGGGGGGGAAACAACCACCCATGAAAGTCCAATTGTCTTTTGGGAAAGCGTGGGTGGAGGGCGACTCTCTTACAAAATGGGTTTTAGTTATTCTAATTCTCGCTCTGAAGGCGAAAAGGTTAGCTAACCGTACCCAAGAACTATTGATCTACTCGCATTTGCAATGCTTCCGAAGTGCTGCAGCAATGAACAGGACTCACCCCATCACGCGGGTCTCAGCTCTATAACCCAGTTTGTCTGTTTTCCAGCTGACAGGCTCAACCTCTTAAAAGGCTGACCCAATGGGACAACAAACTTGGAGTGCTTGGGTATGGTTAGGAGGGCACTGACTTTCCAGGCTGCCCTATCAATGTTTCCTAGTAAAATACATGGGAAAATCCCATTGGAGGAAAATTCCACTTAGGGTTAGGGTTAGGTCACCATGAACTCATAGAGCAGTGTTTCTTAACCTTGACAATTTTAAGGCCTGTGGACTTCAAGCCCCAGAATTCCACAGCTAGCAATGCTGGCTGTGGAATTCTGGGAGTTGAAATCCACAGGCCTTAAAATGGTCAAGGTAGAGAAACACTGTCATAGAGCAAAATGGACATTGCCAACAAACTCGGGGTGCTTGGGTGTGGTTAGGAGGGCACTGACTTTTCTAGGCTGCCCTATCTATGTTTCCTGGTAAAATACATGGGAAAATCCCATTGGAAGAAAATTCCACTTAGGGTTAGGTCACCATGAACTCGGAGAGCAAAATGGACATCGCCAACAAACTCGGGGTGCTTGGGTATGGTTAGGAGGGCACAGACTTTTCTAGGCTGCCCTATCTATGTTTCCTGGTAAAATACATGGGAAAATCCCATTGGAAGAAAATTCCACTTAGGGTTAGGTCCCCATGAACTCGGAGAGGAAAATGGACATCGCCAACAAACTCGGAGTGCTTGGGTATGGTTAGGAGGGCGCTGACTTTTCTAGGCTGACCCAGTTCCCTCCTAACCATACCCAAGCACTCCGAATTTGTTGGCGATGTCCATTTTGCTCTACGAGTTCATGGTGACCTAACCCTTGCTCTCATTTGGCCGTGCTTCAAGTAGAAGCGGTCTTACCATGTATAAATGATCTTTCCTTGCTTGTTTCCATGCCTGTAATTGTACAAGATGATATAACTGTCTCCCCCGTAGAATAGGCCATAAGTTGCAGGATTTACAGGAACTTTAGCGGAGCCTTCTATTCTCCAAATCTGCAGAAAGAGAAGAAAGAGACAAGAACCGGTCAGGTCGGTTGGAGAAGCAGAACAGAAAATGGGGAAAGGGGTGGGGGGCTGTTGTGTCTTTTGTAAGCAGTTGTGCAGCACACCCTCTCAAGATTTCATTGCAGGAAAGCAAGTGCCGTTCCACAAACCAGAACTTTTGGAGTTTATGAGGAAGGAACCTGGCTGCTTCTTCTCTGTGGTGTCTCCTCTGAGTTTCAAACAGTTACTGGAGGAGAAAGGGGGAGGCCAGAACTTCATTATTGTTTTTTTTCCCCGTTCTTCAGATAGTAGCTCGTGTATTTATTTGTTAGTTTTCTAGGCTGCTTTTGGGGCAGGAACAGAAGGCAGCAGGTCTAATCATCCATTCTGCTTCCCCCACGTGAGGTGCATTTGTTTGAGAGACAGAGACAGAGACAGACAGAGACAGAGACAGAAAGAAAGAGACAGAGAAAGAGACAGACAGCCAGAGACAGAAAGAAAGAGAAAGAGAGATAGAGAAAGAGACAGACAGACAGAGACAGAAAGAAAGAGAGACAGAGAAAGAGACAGACAGAGACAGAAAGAAGAGAAAGAGAAAGAGAGAGAGAGAAAGACAGAGACAGCCAGACAGAAAGAAAGAAAGAGAGAGACAGAGAAAGAGACAGACAGCCAGAGACAGAAAGAAAAAGAGAAAGAGAAAGACAGAGAGAAAAATAGAAAAAGAAAGAAAGAGACAGAGAAAGAAATAGACAGCTAGACAGAAAGAAAAAGACAGAGAAAGAGACAGACAGAGACAAAAAGAAAAAAGAGAGAGAGAGAAAGAGAGAAAGACAGAGACAGAGACAGAGAAAGAAATAGACAGCCAGACAGAAAGAAAGAGAAAGAGAGACAGAGACAGAGAAAGAGACAGACAGCCAGAGACAGAAAGAAAAAGAGAGAGAAAGAGAAAGACAGAGAGAAAAATAGAAAAAGAGAGAAAGACAGAGACAGAGAAAGAAATAGACAGCCAGACAGAAAGAAAGAGAAACAGAGAAAGAGAAAGACAGAGACAGAAGACAGCCAGAGACAGAAAGAAAGAGAGAAAAAAGAAAGAGAAAGACAGAGACAAAGAGAAAGAGAAAAAGAAAAAGAGAGAAAGACAGAGACAGAGAAAGACATAGAAATACTAGTCCCGAGTATTAAATCCCAGTCATTTCCCTTTCTGAACCTTAGTGAAGTAGCTCCAGCAGAGATATAAATGGATGGAAATAACTGCATGGAATGAGCTGCTTTTCGTAAACCCTTTCCCTACTCTGCCCTCACCCCGAAGTTTGGTTCACATTCTTCATACAAGGCCCCGTAGTGTCACCTAGTGGAGAAACCCAGAAGCTACGGATGACTCCTCGACAGTTCTCCTAAGGGACTAGCCTAGCCTGGCTTGGATTTCTGGGAAATGTAGTTCTAGTTGGGAACTGGTTGGGAGATGGATTTATACCTACCGTAAGCCCCTCTCTCTTTTTCTGTCGGGGCCAATTTATGGACCTCCTGCATCACAGCGAACAGGTTGATATTAGGGGTCCCCGGTGCTCTCTGAGTTTGCTTGTTTTCTGGCAGACGTTTCATGGCCCAAACTAGGTAACATCATCAGTGCTCATGAGAGGGAATGATGTGTGACCTAGTTTGGGTCATGAAACGTCTGCAAGAAAACCACCCAGCTCAGAGAGCACCAAGGACCCCTCAGTTCAACCCTGAGCTTACAAATATTCTCTTTTATAGGTTGATATTAGATTGAGCAGAATGCGCACGATGGGCTGAGCCATAAATGTGGCTGATTTGGGTTTGGCGCGTTAAGCAAACTCGTCCGTTGTAGTCCCGAAGGGGCTTTTCAACAGGCAACTGGACTTCTTTGTTTTGTTTTGTTTTGTTTTCCTTGAAAAGGTTTCTCTTCTCCTCCAAGAAGCTTCTTCAGGTCGCAGCCCAGCTCACAGCGAACCAAAGAAGCTTCTGGAAGGAGAAGCGAAACGTTTGTAAGGGAACGAAGCGAGAAAAAGCACCTTTGGGGACAACCGTGGGCAACCTGGAGAGTTGAGACTCTCCGCAGACATCGGTCCACTGTAGTTTGCAAACCTGGATAGACATAGATCGCGGCATCCGTCCATCCGACTGGATTGTTACATTTTCTGCTTTTATGATTTTTCCTACTTCTGTTTTTCATTCTTTGGGCCTGAGATCCAGGCTGTTCGCTAATCTCCTCACAGTCACACATGCCTGTCACCTCGAGGATTGACTACTGCAACGCTCTCTACATGGGGCTACCCTTGAAGAGTGTTCGGAGACTACAATTAGTGCAAAATGCAGCTGCGCGAGCAGTTGTGGGCCTTCCTCGTTGTGCCCACATTTCATCAACTCTCCGCATGCTGCATTGGTTGCCTATCGGTCTCCGAGCCCAATTCAAGGTGTTGGTTATTACCTATAAAGCCCGTCATGGCACGGGACCAGGATACTTACGGGACCGCCTTCTGCCACATACTTCCCTACGACCGGTGAGAGCGCACAGGGTCGGCCTCCTCCGGGTCCCGTCAGCGAAACAATGTCGTCTGGCGGGCCCTAGGGGGAGGGCCTTCTCTGTTGTGGCGCCCGCCCTCTGGAACCAACTGCCTCCTGAAGTCCGCGTTTCTCCGACTCTCCCGGCCTTCCGGAAAAATTTAAAAACTCATCTTTGCCGGCAGGCCTGGGGATGATTGTAGTTGATTGTTGTATTGAATGTGTGTTTTTTATTGACTTTTTAGATAGTTTTGTTTGGGTTTTTTATATTGTACTTTTTTGTTGTTTATATGTTGTTAGCCGCTCCGAGTCTCCAGAAAGGAGCGGCATACAAACCCAAATAAATAAATAAATAAATAAATAAATAAATAAATAAATAAATAAATAAATAAATAAATGAATGAATGAATGAATGAATGAATGAATGAATAAATACACCTAACTCTTTAGCCCAAAGAGTAGCTATTCTGCCCCTCCAGTCTCCTAGACATCCTTACCTGTTTTTCTCCAGTGCCATCGTCTTCCATTCCGTGTTGGGCTGCCATTGTTGGCGAGGTGTGCAGGGTGGCTGCGTCAAAAGGTATCTGCTCAATTTTGGCCACATGGCCAGAGACATAGGCCACCCCCAGCCCCTCCGTCTGATCTCTGTCGCGCCAGTTCTTGAAGAATTGCTTGAACAGAGGAGTCTCCCCGCCCTCTGGCAGGACCTGGACCTGAGATGAAAGAAAATCCTAAGCATCAAGGGTTTGCTCTCATTTTATGTATAAGTGGCTTGCGCTGCCCCTGTTGGTGGGACCATTCTGATGAGGTTACCTAGCTGGGTAATGAGATGTCTGCAAGAAAACTATCAGGGCACCAAGGAGCGCACAGTTCAACCCTGAGCTACAAATATTATTTTCTATTGTTGTTGTTAGTGGTGAAGTCGTGTCCGACCCATCGCGACTCCATGGACAACGTTCCTCCAGGCCTTCCTGTCCTCTACCATCTTCTGGAGTCCATTGAAGCTCATGCCTCCTGCTTCCGTGATTCCATCCAGCCACCTCCTTCTCTGTTGTCCCCTTCTTCTCTTGCCCTCCATCTTTCCCAGCATTAGGCTCTTCTCCAATGAGTCCTTCCTTCCCCTTAGGTGGCCAAAGTACTTGAGTTTCAACTTCAGGATCTGGCCTTCTAAAGAGCAGTCGGGGTTGATCTCCTCTAGGACTGACCGGTTGGATGGGGACTCGCAGGAGTCTTCTCCAGCACCAGAGTTCAAAGGCCTCCATTCTTTGCCACTCAGCCTTTCTTATGCTCCAATTCTTTTCTATAGATAAGCTAAACACTGGACTTTTGACACCCTGTGACTCTATGTTTACATCCAACAGTATGGAAGATGCTTGGTTTTACTTCTCAATCCAGCCTCTAATTCTGGAATTCCCTGGTGGGGTAGGAGATGACCAGACTAAGCCCGAGGGAGGGGTCAAACGCGCCATCAGTCTCAAGTCCCTTTGTGCCCACAAGAGATCTGAGTCCAGCCCTCCTTGAATCTGACGCCAATTTGCTTTGACCGTTAGTAGCTCAGATTCTCTTGAAGAGAGCTTAAACTCGCGATCAATCTTTATACCCATTTGAACTGTCTGGATTTTCTGATTTTCCTGGGGCTAACAAGTCCTAACAGAATCCCAACAGGCAAGCATTTTTCCCTCCCAACCATTTTCCATAGATCCTAAATTTCACTTTCTAGCGGAAGGAAGGTGAGCTATAGATAATTTCCCTTCCATCGCTTACCTGTGTATGTCTTGGATAACTCATCTTGTTGATAAACTCAGAAGCAGTTTTGAGAGCAGCTTTTCTTTCTTCCGCGTTGGCATTTCTCCCTGTTATTAACGAGGGGGGAAACAGAGATATGCATTTGTTATCCAGGCGCATGCTTATACCACAAATGTTTTGTAAACTCCTTAAGACACATCTTTGCCGACAGGCCTGGGGCGGTTGACATCTTGCCCCTAGCCAGTGTATGTTTGTGTGTACGTTTGTTGTATGAATGGTTTCTTAATTTAGGGGTTCTCTTTTTTATATATGTATTATGTAGTTTTTTAATATTAGATTTCTATTTATGCTGTGAGCCGCCCTGAGTTCCCGGAATAGGGCGGCATAGAAATTTAATAAATAATAATAATGTTTTGCTGCCGAATGGGAAGTTTTATCTCTCCAGGGCGAGGATCCTCAAGGACATCTGGAGAGCTAAAATCCAGATGTGCTCTCCCACATCAGGGTCAAAACATCGGTCCACTGCCAGCTCTTAAGGTAGCTCACATCATTCTGTGATTTTTTTTAAAAAAAAAGACATGTTTACTTATTCTTTTATTACCAAAGATAAAATAGGAAACAAAAGAAAAACAAAACAAAAGAGACTGAGAAACATCCAACACTAACAACAAAAAGAAAAAAAAATGTGTGTACGAAAAAAGAGAGAAAACCCAAATATTAAATATATCTAATGCAGGGGTTCTCAACCTTGGCAACTTTAAGACTTGTGGACTTCAACTCCCAGAATTCCTCAGCCAGCTTAAAGTTGCCAAGGTTGAGAACCCCTGATCTAATGTTAAACATGACAGAGAAAAAATCCACACTAGCTGAATGCTGAAAGATGCATTAAAAATCTAACTTATTCCCTTCTCCTTACAGAACAGAACAGAACAGAACAGAACAGAACAGAACAGAACAGAACAGAACAGAACAGAACAGAACAAGAGAGTTGGAAGGGACCGTGGGGGTCTTTTAGCCCAATAGTACATAACGGGTCTACAAATAGTTATACTGTGATTTACTCAAACGCGTGAATAACTTAATTCTTTCTTGGCTTCTGTCTAAGGTTGATGGGCCTGCCACTAAAGAAGGCCCAAAGTTGAATTTGTCTAAAGAAAAGTGGAATGTTTTTTTTTAAGATGAGTTAAAGGGTTGATCAGCTACATTCTTTGTAGGCTTTCTATTGTAGAAAGCATCAGTGTCCAGGTAGATGCAATGTCGAAGCTTTAAACCCAAGTTTATAAACTGCTGGGTTTATGACGCAGTGGGCTTCCTTGTCCTACAGTACAGATTGTCTCTCACGAATAACCATTCGTTTAGTGGCGAATTGTCGTAGACCTTCCCTTGCCTTCAGAAGCTGTGGGTGCTCCATCACTGGAGGTGTTTGAGAGGAGACTGGACAGTCACTTCTCTGAAACGGTCCAGGGCACGGGTAGGCAACCTGGGCTCTTTTATGACTGGTGGACTTCAACTCCCAGAATTCCTGAGCCAGCATGGAAACCTCTCCCTTTCCCCTCAGCATGGCTGGCTCAGGAATTCTGGGAGTTGAAGTCCACCAGTCATAAAGAGCCAAGGTTACCTATCCCTGGTCTAGGGTCTCCTGCCTGAGCAGGGGGTTGGACTAGAAGACCTCCAGGGTCCCTTCCAGCTTTATTCTGATTGATTGATTGATACATGATTGGCTTTCATTTCTGGATGTACCTTTCCAGACAAAAATTTTGCCATCTGTGCCGTGGTCCAGAATGAAGCAATCGTCAGAAACTAGGGCTGCTTGGGAGAAGGGGTTCTCATCGGCCACCAAGGAAACCGCCATGTTCCCTGCCCCGTTGGAGACCTGTAACCAAACACATTGGTGCTTTTTACCCACTTGGAAACACAAAGTTAACACACACGCCCCCGATCCAGACTTCTAAAATCTTTTTGTCCCTTCCCCAGGAACGGAGCTGAATGAGGTTTATTTCGCAGTATAGGTGCATATGATTACCCTTGCAGTCTCCTGTGGATTGGACTTCGGGCGTTGAACGGATAGAAAAAGACGCTTCTAATTTGTTCCACTGACTCTCTTTCCCATTAAACCACTGTTCCTGTCTTCAGAAATGATGAGTGTTGGCTAGCAGGGCTTGTAATGTGCGACTGCTCTGTCTCTCTTACCCAACTGCCTTGGACTGGGCTCCCGGTGTCGTTGCTGATTTATACCCCCGTGCCTTCCTGGTATTGATTTTTGTCTGTATTTAATTCTGGCTAAAAGAAAGGATCTGTCCTGGCTTCTACAGCAGTGGTTCTCAACCTTTCTGAGGTTGAGACCCCACTTGCACCGCCCATGTGCGCTGTGACCCCGACCCGGGGGTGCGCGGGGGTGCACGCGTGTGCGCGCAAAAAAAATTTTTTTTAAATTAAAAAAAAAAAAAATGGTGGCCGGGACGGGCGGATCTGTGCATGTGCGGATCAGCCCGTCGCACGCGCCACGCATGCGCGCATCCGCCCGTCGTGGGCCGCCATTTTGGTTTTTTTTATTTATTTTTTTTAAAAAATTAATAAAAAAATAAAAAAAACACAAAATGGCGGCCGCGACGGGCGGATCTGCGCATGCGCGGATCGGCCCGTCGCACACGCCACGCATGCGCGCATCCGCCCGTCGCGGGCCGCCATTTTGTTTTTATTTTATTTTATTTTATTTTATTTTAAATTTTTTTTATTTTTTTTCCGGCGCGACAGGTGGATCTGAGTGTGCGCGGCGCGCGCGCGCCAAAAAAAAAATTAAAAAAAAAAAAATGGTGGCCGGCGGTGCCCGGCGACCCCCGCGAAATGGTCTCGTGACCCCAAATGGGGTCGCGACCCCAAGGTTGAGAACCACTGTTCTAGAGGGACAATCTGTTAAGGGCTTGGAATTCTGGATTTGGGTGTGCAAAATTTGCATTACTTAGAGGCCAGGTACCCTCTCTCCCTCTGCAGTGAATGGCCATGTTACCCACCTCAGCGAGCAAAGATAGCGTAATCTGTGGGAAGACATTGCATCGGGGGAGATTAATTTAATGCCCTGAAAAGTACATTTTGCATTTGCTCTGTCCCAATTCGATTTTGGGCCTGCAGCCCTCAGATGCAAATGTGGCCCTCAGCCAAACCAAACAAGCCAGATTCCTGACCTCAAGACACCCCAAAGGACATTGGCAGACTTTCACAGCCCACCTCCTGAGGCCCCCACGTCGTGGAGCACCATCTGCTTTGGCGCATACCTTGTAGAGTTTAGCCAGCCTTCTGTTGGTGGTGTCAGCTTGGGTGTCATCGGTTGTAGCTGCTGGCAGGGTAGGTTTAGGTCCCAAGACCTGAAAAACACAGGGGTGTCAGTCCTTCCAAGTTATCGCTGTCTGTTGTCTTCATAAGTTCAGAAGTTACGCCTCCAGAGGTCGTGAATGCTCCATTACTGGAAGTTTTTAAGAAGAGATTGGACAACCGTTTGTCTGAAATTATATAGGATTTCCTGCCTGAGCAGAGGGTTGGACTAGATGACCTCCAAGGGCCCTTCCAACTCTGCTATTCTATTCTATTCTGTTCTGTTCCATTCTGTTCTGTTCTACTGTACCTACTCTATTCTATTCTTCTATTTCTATTTTCTATTTCTATTTTCTATCTTCTATTTTATTCTATTCTATTCTGTTCTGTTCCATTCTGTTCTGTTCTACTGTACCTACTCTATTCTATTCTTCTATTTCTATTTCTATTTCTATTTTCTATTCTATTCTATTCTATTCTCTTCTATATTCTATTCTATTCTATTCTATTCTATTCTATTCTATTCTATTCTATTCTATTCTATTCTATTCTATTCTATTCCATATTCTATTCTATTCTATTCTATATTCTATTCTATTCTATTCTATTCTATTCTATTCTATTCTATTCTATTCTATTCTATTCTATTCTATTCTATTCTATTCTATTCTATTCTCTTAGAAACTTTGTTCCCCAGATATTTCCCAAAGAGCAAACAAGCTGTGCATGGAAAAATAACAACCAATTACGATTGTTCCGGGGACCTCTCCATCAACCCAGTGACCAGACTGATGGTAGTTATAAAGAGGAAAAGAAGAGAAGGGAAAGTGGGATCAAACAAAATCTACGAAGGGGAGATTAAGTCATCCCTAGCGTAGGAAAGTTCTCTACCAAGTTTTTTTGTTTCTAAAAAGGGAGGGGAAAAGCCACTGGAGAAATCTCTGCCCGCTCAAGATGAGAAGGAACGAATTCTGGAGAAAGACCTGGATCATCTCGTCACGTTCAGCCCCGTCATCTTCAACTATGACTCTGGCCCGTCCACTTCGCTCGTTGTCCCGGATGCCCTTGGCGACTTGGGTGGCTTTCAGTTTTTCAAACCGGTTGGCATCCGAGCCGCACCATTGGTGAATGTTCTACAGGGGATGAAACAACCACAGGGTCAGTGGGGAAAAACACAAGGCCAGCACTAAAGGGATTTGTGTCTGTGTGGTGCGTTTGTGTATGCAAAAGCACTGCAAATTGGGTTTCTCGTGGCAAACAACCTGACTCAGATCCTTGGCCCTTTCACTCACCTGGGGGTCAAAGACCAGAATAATAGTTTACCCAGTAAGATAGTCACTTGCTGCTTGATGGCGTAATATTTCAAATCTATTTAGAAAAGCCAGATATTTTTCCCCCTTTGTTAAGGAAAGCGTGTTATATTCACCGTGCGCCTAATAAAAGACTCTTGAGTTTTTCTTTCTGTGACTTTCTTAAAACATGTTTTATGGCTTCCGCAGCCTGTGAAGGACCACGTCTTCGAAGCAACGTCATGTAATTTTCGCCCCCAAGCGCCCAAATCCTGTTACGAATGACCCTATGGAGCACTTACGCTGCCCAGATCCAGGATAAAGCAGTCACCCGTGTTGAAGCTGTCCCAGCTGACGGGCACCTCGGTCGCCCGTGCGGTTCTCCTGCCTTTGACCTGCAAGAGTCTCTGGACTGTGACTTCATTGGGCACCACATGTCGAAAGCCCGAGGCCACACCACCGGCCTAGAACAAAACAGAAACAAAATGACCCTCCCACCAAGATGACCCTCAATGCATCTCAAGTTCAGATATATAGGAAGGACTTGGCCTGTCAGAAACATCTGGAGGAAATGAGATTTCCATCTAGGACCAAAGAGAACTGCATTGTCCTGAGGGAAGGAGAAGAAGCAATGGATGGAAACTATTCAAGGAGAAAAGCAACTTAGAACTAAGGAGAAATTTCCTAACAGGGAGAACAATTAATCAGAAGTTGTGGGCGCTTCACCACTGGAGGTTTTTAAGAAGAGATTGGGCAGTCATTGGTCTGAAATGGGATAGGATTTCCTGCCTGAGCAGGAGGTTGGACTAGAAGACCTCCAAGGTCCCTTCCAATGCTGTTGTTCTATTCTATTCTTATTGGTTCCCCTCTGGATCAGGGCTCTTGGCTAACAGGGTTCTGAGCACCACTCAAGAAGTTCTCCAGCAGGCACCTACTTTGTACTTCAGTCCTGATTTGAAGTATCCTAAGAAAGTGGACGACTCGTGTCCTTGCACTTCCCGGTGTTGTATTGCCCTTCCCCCAAGATAGTCATCCAGTTGTACTGTGAAAATGGCAGCAGATCCGCTTTCATCTTGGCTGCATTCGTTGCCTGGAAAAGAGAAAAAAAAGAACATAAACCAAAGAGTTGGAAAGAGAGCAAGAGGGCTCAGCTCGTCGGGTGTTAGGCCAAAAACCCAAGAAAGATAAGTTCTCCTTAGAGTTCTCCTTACCTAGCCAAAAATGAAGGTCATATTGCAGATTCCCATTACGTTGCCGGATTGTGTTGAGGATCACGTAAGCATCCCCCATGAAAAAATCCCCATAGAGGTTTCTCGGCACCGGGACCAAATCGAACTTCTCAATCCTCCAGATCTGAAGGCCCGGCTGCTTGCCGGCATTCAGGAACTCGGCGTGTTCCACCATGCTCACCGGCTGGGAGAAGAGAAAGGGGTTGGGGGTGAGAAATTCATGGATTAGCACGTTGGACTGGCTCACTTTCTCCCGCTGCTTGCAAAGCCAAAGGCACCCTCTTGTTTCCAGAAAGCCAGTCTTCAACATCCAAAAGGCAGCTCCTTTTAAGCAACGAATCTGACCTCAGGAAATGAAGGCAAATATATGTGTCTCAGAATAATGTGGCAGGATCCAATCGGAATTGGTCACCGGGACCAGAGGGTCCCCCCCCCAAAGCTTTTGGACTCTGCTAGGGCTCACGCTCAGGGAACGTCTCAATCTCTAAAATGCATTCAGTTTTGCAGCTATTCAGATTGTTGGCCAAGCAGTGACAAAAACAGCCAGAGAAAAGATTGAAAGCTGGAAAATGGGCCCCTTGTCAGGCAACGGGAGGGCTGATTTACCATCAGCTTACCCTGGACTTAGGAGGGTGCAACTGAAGCTGCCTAAATAACAGCAGTTTTCCTTATTGGTGGGGCGGGGCGGGGGGGGGAGAAGGAAGTTTTAATCCCATTATCCCAAAGCTGCTTTTCCACATGGCAACTGGACTTTGTTTTTCCTTGAAGACGTTTCGCTTCTCATCCAAGAAGCTTCTTCAGTTCTGACTTGGGGGAGGATAGGACACCATCAGCACTTCCAAGAAGGCTTCACATTGGCGCTATTCAGCTGACCCTGGGGGCACAGATAAACCTCCAATGACTCTCAGGAAGAGCGCCAATGAGCAGATGACTGAAAGGCACGTCAATCCTTCCGTTCTCCACCATTCATTCAGAACTGAGGAAGCTTCTTGGAGGAGAAGAGAAACGTCTTCAAGCAAAAACGAAGTCCAGTTGCCTTTTGAAGAAGCACCATGACCTGGGTGACTGAGAGTCTCCACAGACATGTCGTTTCTTGAGCTGGGGGAACAAAATCACGGCAGCTAATCAAGCGGCAACTGGTTCAGTGCTTCTAAATCCCCCAGTGGCCTCTTTTTTTTCCTAATCCATTAACAGAATGAGCTTTCCGAGATTCCAGGCGTTTAGGAACACAGGACTTTGTGCAAGCGAGAGATAAGCCCTAAAGGCCAGCCCTCCCTCACTTTAGTTCCTCTGCCCTGCTAAAATAAGACATAAGCTGGTTCTGTGGCAGGAAACCTTCAGCCACTTCTTGCTAAAACCCAATTCTCCGTATCTAAACGCTGCTTTGTTGAATGCAAGTGACTCAGAGTCTTGTTTTGGCTGCTGTCGCTTGGGTTACTCCAGGAAATGCACTAGAAAAACAGGCCGAAATGCCATCCTGTCACCGTCCTAGAAAGAATGGACAGGCTTCTGTCGATAATGTTTCTCAGAACTTTGGCAATCTTCTCGGAGAAGGGAAACAGGGTGGACTAACCAAACCACTTTGGTTGCGACATGAACAATAAACACTTTTTTTAAAAGAGAGAGAGAGAGAGAGAGAGAGAGAGAGAGAGAGAGAGAGAGAGGGAGGGAGGGAGGGAGGGAGGGAGGGAGAGAGAGAGAGAGAGAGAGAGAGAGAGAGAGAGAGAGAGAGAGAGAGAGAGAGAGAGAGAGAGTTGGTTTCAATAGAGAAATTCCTTCCAGTCTCGTCCTTGGGAGAGTTTGTTTTGCCTCAACAAATCATGTGGAAAATGACACACACATTTCTCCTCTAGTGGCTTTGCAGATACATGGGTCTATAGCAGTCCGATAATTGGAGAATAAAGGTAGTTCTCAAACAGGACATTCATTCATTTATTACATTTATGTGCCACCCATCCCATTATCAAGTGACCCTGGGCATCTCTTTCTCTTTCTCTCTGTTATGTATCTATCTGTTATCTCTCTCTCTCTCCTCCCTCTTTCTCTCTATTATGTATGTTATCTGTCTGTCTGTCTATCTATCTATCTTTCTATCTATCTATCTATCTATCTATCTATCTATCTATCTATCTATCTAATCTAATCTATTCTCTCTCTTTATCTCTCTGTCTGTCTGTCTCTCTGTCTGTCTGTCTCTCTGTCTGTCTATCTCTCTCTTTATCTCTTTTTCTGTTATGTATCTATCTGTTATCTCTCTCCCTCCCTTTCTCTCTATTATGTATCTGTTCTCTCTCTCTCTCCTCTCTCTCTCCTCTCTCTCCCTACTTACCTACCTACCTACCTATCTATCTACCTACCTAACTACTTATCTCTATCTATCTATCTATCTATCTATCTATCTATCTATCTATCTATCTATCTATCTATCTATCTATCTATCTATCTATCTATCTATCTATATCATCTATCTACCTACCTACTATGTACAAACATGACATGTTTCTGATTCATCACCTGACTTGCCAAAAACTTGACAAACATAAGCCTTAAAATACAAGTTCAGAGCTAGCGACTCCATCCGCTAATCCCCAAATTCTCCCGTCGGTTTTACTGCAAGCTACTGAGCCGGTGGTCGGAGAACCTGGGTGTAAAAAAAAATCCTTCTCACTCACCCCAGCCAAGAGCACGACAATCAGTGAGATAAGAGGAGAGAATCTTCCCAAAGCCATCGTGATCCACCAGTTTACTCTCTCCAAAAACTTCCAAAGATTCCTCCCAGCCCAGTCCCTGCACTGAAGCTGGAACAAGCCCAGTTCTTTTTCTGAGTCTGCCTTAGAACGGAGAGGCTGGGGGAATCCAGGACGTTGCTTTTTATCTCCTCTCTGTGTGCTTTGCTTGGGCCGGATCCCACCCTGGTCACGCCCGGCTCCAGCTGAAGCACACAGCTGGAGACGCCTCTGTGTACAGGACAAAGAATCAAGGTGCAGTAAAGGCCAACTCCCTGGAGGCTATCAAGGCAGAAAGCCAACTGGTGCTTATGACTCCCAGGCTGAAAATCATGGGAAGGGATGGGAGTTGCCAATAAGTTATGTAAGGCCTTTGATTGTGGTGGGGGAAATACGGCGAGTCCTCAGATTACAGATGCTTTCTTTAGTGTCCGTTCGAAATTACAACAGGGCTGAAAAAAAGATTGTTTTTCACCCTTCACCACCACTGCAGCTTGCCCGGGGTCACGTGATCCAAATGCAGATGATTGGCAACTGACTCCTATTTATGACGGTCCCAGGGTCCCACAGAGGGTGACGTGACCCCCCCTTTTGCGACCGTCCGACAAGCGAAGCCAATGGGGAAGGCAGGTACACTTAACATCCCGAGTTGCCAACTTATCAACCGCATTGACGAGTCACTGAACAGTTGTGGGAAGACAAGTCGTAAAAGGGGGCAGAACTTGCTTCACAAAGGTCTCACTTAAGAATGGAAATTTTCAGCTCAGTTTTAAGTCGTAAGATGAGGCCTCCCCATAGGAGGAGGGAGGTGCGTGGGGTAAATTCGCTGCCTTGAGTTAGTTGTAAAAACAATAAGGGCAGGATACGAATAATAAATAAAAACTGGACATCTGAATGCCCCAAAATGTTGCCACGGTTGGGTTTAGGCAACGTAAACAATGTCTTTGTCTGGATCAGAATCCAGAATCCAAATCTGAGCCTCCTCCCTTCCCCTCCTCCAGGGAATAGGAGTAGAACACTGTGTTGTTTTGCTCCGTCACTGTCCTCCAAGTTAAGTACTACATGTTTTTTCAGAAAGGAGCTACTCCATCTCTTCCCCGGGACTCATTTTCCAAACCAAAAGCAAAACAATTTGGCGTGAATGTCCTCAGATCTTTGTTTTCAGGTCGCGGCCTGAATTTGGCTAAGCCTCTGCTCCAGTCCTTTTCCATAATAGAGGATACCAGGAGGGCTCTTGTCCCAGAGTCCAACCCATGGGAGAAAATAATATTAGTCACCAGCAGCTGCAATGACAGAAAAGAAACAGAAAAAGCCTTCGTGCTCAGTGGAAAGTTAGCCCAAACCCAGAGTGTCCTATCTATCCAACAAGTTTGGGAAGTCTTGTTTTCCCCCCATTCAGTTGTGTCTAAATCTCAGAGGTTGCCTGGATAAGTCCCTGCATTTTTCAGAAGTGCTTTGCCATTGCCTCTTTCCTAGGGCTGGGAGAAACTGACTGGCCCAAGATCACCTGGCTGGCTTTCATGGCTAAGGCAAGACTAGTATTCACCATCTCTTATTGATGGGTCCAAAGTCACCCAGAAGGCTTTCATGCTTAAGGCGGGACTAGAACTCACTGTCTCCTGGTGATTGGCCCAAAGTCATCCAGTAGGCTTTCATGTCTAAGATGGAACTAGAACTCACTGACTTTTAATGACTGGCCCAAAGTCACCCAGCTGGCTTTCATGCCTAAGGCAGGACTAGAACTCACTGTTTCCTGGTGATTGGCCCAAAGTCACCCACCTGGCTTTCATGTCTAAGGCAGGACTAGAACTCACCGTCTCCTGGTGATTGGCCCCAAAGTCACCCACCTGGCTTTCATGCCTAAGGCAGGACTAGAACTCACCGTCTCCTGGTGATTGGCCCCAAAGTCACCCACCTGACTTTCATGTCTAAGGCAGGATTAGAACTCACCGTCTCCTGGTGATTGGCCCCAAAGTCACCCACCTGGCTTTCATGTCTAAGGCGGGACTAGAACTCCTGATCTCCTGGTTTGTACCTCAATGCCTTAACCACTACACCAAACTGGATGTCTTGGAGGACATCTGTGCTCATATAAATGTCAATCGAGTATTTTTTTTTTTAAACTGACTCATGCCTGTAGCACTAACTCATTTAATTGCTTGTTGCACAATTTGGCTAGGTGCTGTGGAACATTTTCAAATATTCCAACAGCTCAGCTTAGGAGAAGAAAGCCAGTTTGGGAAACACGGATCTTGAGGAGAACATTCCCGCCAATGCTTTTGTCATCTAATGTGTCAGATCCTTTCCAGGTAGTTCGATTCTTTTCTGCTACTATGACCAAACAAGGTATTGTAGCTACATGGTCCTACAATCCCAAAGCTCACCTACAACACACACGGCAGAATCCATACTCTCCAAACATAGGCCTGGAGTACTGAATTCAAGCCTTTTCTTGTCATTTTTAACCAGAAGTCCCAAAGGTGATTTTTCAAAGGGCAACTGGACTTGAAGGCCTTTCACTTCTTATCCAAGAAGCTTCTTCAGTTCTAACACCAGCCCTCTTGAAGACCTGATGTCTCTTTGATGGTTTGGGGCAGAATTCTTGACCACGCCGGCTGGGGAATTCAGAAAATTGCATCCCAAGCCATCTGGCTGAGGGAAAATTGCTATTCCAATGCTAAAAAGGGATTTTTTTTTTAATTTTTATTTTGCTCTTCCAATGCTAAAATATGTTTGAAACAAGTTTAAAGGCATCCAGAGACCAAAATTGCTACCTAGAATAACCACTACAGGGGTGTTACAGTCAGATATCTTCTAGGAGATGTTTGAACTGTACAGGAACTTTAAAAAAAAACATTAAAGTTAATCCGTGGATCTATGCACGGCTTCAAAGGAAGCAAGCAAATAAAACTTCCAAGCACAAAGCCGCAGGTTCCAAAACGGGGGAGTAAATTCCAGTAATTTTGCTTCAAGTGTCCCGCCTCTTCTCAAATTTCCTGAAGCTTGGCGGTCCAAAGTAGAAACCTCACATTGATTGGGGTGGTTCAAATACAGTTACTGAAGCCATGATTCAATTTTGAATTGAAGCAGCAGAGGGCACACGAACACCACTTTTAAAAAAGAAAGAAAGAAAGAAAAAGCAAAAGTCTTGATAGACAGACCAGGAAATAAAATCCAAAATTCGTAGGAAGGCAAGGCCTTCACCCTAACGAAATAATTATGTTATGTTTCTGGTGTTCTCTAATCAGATTTCAGAATAGATTAGACGGGCCATTGGGAAAAGGTAAATCCCCTTTACCTTGATATTTTGAACATCTGATATACAGTATATATAAAGCACAAATGCTTCGATAATGGTACTTAGTTTGGGTCATGAAACGTCTGCAAGGAAACAAGCTCAGAGAGCACCAAGTCTTTTTTCCCCCTCCTCCTCTTCCTCCTCCTCCTCCCACTCCTTCTAGCACTGATGATGTTACCTAGTTTGGTAATGGAACATCTGCAAGAAAACAACTCAGCTCAGAGAGCACCAAGGACCCCACAATCTTCCTCCTCCTCCTCCTCCTCCTTCCTTCTCCTCTCTGTAAACCCCATTCCCTTCTACCTGATCAGGTACTGAAACATCTGCAAGAAAGCCACCATGCTCAGAGGGCACCGAGGACCCGTCATTTCAACCCTGATGACTGAAAGTGGCAAGCACAGACAAGCGAGTAGCAAAAAAAAATAATATCGGCCCTTGTCCATAGTCCAGTCTTAACACAATGTAGTGATTCATGTATGATTCAGGCATCCTAATTTTCCATCAGGCACGGAATGTGCTGAGTATGTATAATTCCGATGCAAAGTCGCCTTTGAATTGTGCTTACAACCATCTTCTCCTAATCCCGTGTCTCGCTTGTTTTCTCAAGTTTACAGCTTAATCTGCAGCCCTTCAGATGTCCTGGAGATCTCTCATCCAAGAACTACAGGCAGGAGTCTGTTTAGTTTTTTTTTCCCCCAAAGCAGCCAAAGTCTGTTCCGTCACATATACAAAGTTTGTATCACTCATACGAAAAAGATGTTGAGACTCTGGAAAGAGTGCCGAGAAGACCTACGGAGATGACTAAGGGGCTGGAGGATAAAAGCAAGGATGAATGGTTCTAGGAATTGAGTATGTCCAGTGTTACGAAGGGAAGACTGGGGGGACATGAGGGCAGTCTTCCAATATTTGAGGGGCTGCCCCAAAGAAGAGGGAGTCAAGCTCTTCTCCAAAGCACCTGAAGGCAGGACAAGAAGCAAGGGATGGAAACTCGTCAAGGAGACAAGCAACCTGGAATTAAGGAGAAATTTCTTGACTCTGAGAACAATCAATCAGTGGAACAGCTGGCCTCCAAGAGTTGGGGGTGATCCATCACTGGAGGTTTTCAAGAAGACAATGGACAACCATTAGTCTGGAATTGTATAAGGTCTCCTGCTTGAGCAGGGGGCTGGACTAGAAGACCTCCAAAGTCTCGTTTTACTGTTACATTTTTGCCTTGGGTAGCCTGTTGCCTGAACCCAATGCATATCTCCTGCTGACTTCCAGGGCATTAAGCTTCTTCTGTTCCACGTTCTCTGTTCAACGCAGATCAGACCTTCTCTTTTGCTCCTGCTAAAAGTGCCCAGGAATGTGATGGAGTCAACTAAATTGTGTGCCTCCAGATTGTGGTTTGATCAATTTACAGATCACGGCCTAAACAAACATTCTGCCCAGCCGCAAAAGAGCCATTTCTCCAGGCACGCCCTCTCCCAATCCTGGCCCAGCTTGGTGCCTGCTGAGTCAGCCCAGCCTTAGAACGAAGCCCACCCTCTGAATAAACCATCACACTCTTTAATTAAACACAACGCTCACATCTGACTACATTTCTGGATTACATTTCTTCTCCTCTGTATTGTTCCCCCTCCCTTAAAAAAACAAACACACCTGGGGAAATTCCAACAAGGTTTGGGGGTCCAATTCAGTAGCGCTTTCACAGGAGAGGGAAAAAAATAAATACACCCAAGAAGTAAGAATAATAGAATAACAGACTTGGACAGGAGGACCTTGGAGGTCCTCTAGTCCAGCCCCCAGCTCAGGCAGAAGACTGTGTAGACATTTCAGACAAATAAGGCCCTGCTTTCATTTCCTTCTGAAAAAGCTTGCCTATAGCACCCAGGATGAATTAGCCATCACTGAGGCTAAAACTCTCTGAAGCAGGAAAGCTGGAGTAGAGCACACGAGATTCTCCAGATTCTGCTTGAGGGTCTCCAGAAGACCCATCAAGGATGTGCAGCTTCTCCAGTTAAGAAGCTTCTCCTGAAATTCCACGAAAAATCTACCCTCCTGTAACTTAAATCCTACGGATCTGTTCCCGTTCTCTAGAGTTTAGAGTTCTCAAAAGACTAGCCTGGCCTAGGTGTGCCAGCGGGGCTTAGCAAGCAGGGAGGAATGTCGCAAGCTTTGCTAGGGAGGGAGGGAAAGTTCGCAAAGGTTGGCGGCTCTTTTGAAGAATCGTATAATCCAGTTGTGAAAAGCGAGACTTGACTGGGATAGAGTGATCAGAAAAGGGGGGGAAAGGCAATGCTGCGTTTCGGAGGATAACGGGAACTACTGGAATTCAAATCTAAGTCAATTATCCTGGAAGTTTTTAAGAAGAGACTGGACAACCATTTGTCTGAAAGGGTATAGGGTTTCCTGCCTGAGCAGGGGGTTGGACTAGATGATCTCTGAGGTCCCTTCCAACTCTGTCATTCTATTCTATTTCTATTTTCTATTCTATTCTATTCTATTCTATTCTATTCTATTCTATTCTATTCTATTCTATTCTATTCTATTCTCTTCCATATTCTATTCCAGCGGTTCTCAACCTGTGGGTCGCGACCCCATTTGGGGTCGAATGACCGTTTCACAGGGGTCGCCAAACACGGCAGTCCGCCATTTTTTCCCCATTTTTTTTCCAATTTCCCCTCGGCAGTCGCGCGCGTGCCGCGCATGCGCAGTTCAGGCCGTTGCGCCACACATGCGCGGCGCAGGTCGGAGTCGCACCGCGCATGGGCGGCGCAGGTGGGGTCTCAGCCTGAAAAAGGTTGAGAACTGCTGTTCTATTCTATTCTATTCTATTCTATATTATTCTATTCTATTCTATCCCATATTATTCTATCCCATATTATTCTATTCTATTCTATTCTATTCTATTCTATTCTATTCTATTCTGTTCTGTTCTGTTCTGTTCTGTTCTGTTCTGTTCTATTCTATTCTATCCCATATTATCCCATATTATTCTATTCTATTCTATTCTATTCTATTCTATTCTATTCTATTCTATTCTATTCTATTCTATTCTATTCTATCCTATCCTATCCTATCCTATCCTATCCTATCCTAAGGAAAAGGCTCCTAGCTCAAGGTGTGACCAACTGCTTCAAAGATGTGGTTTTTTTACCGCATGTTTTCACCTGTGGCTATGAGGCTCTCATTCCCCGATGCATGAAATTGCCTAATGCACACTAAATCAAGTTGATATGTAGAGATATAAGGCCACCGTCTGTTATCGTATTATAACAACTGAACTCTTGGAAAACAACAACAACAACAACAATAATAATCGTAAGTCGAGGACTGCCTGTATTTTGAAACGGGAGGAGGGCAACCTTGTCAAACGGGGAACATCTGGCGACCCATTCTCCATTCCATCCCTGCAGCCTTTGGAGCTGGAATGAACAGCTGGAATAGATATATTTTTTTTCCTCTTTCTTTTGGTTTCCTCCCCTCCCTCCCCCCTTTCTCTTAGTCCGGTGGAAAAATCCACAATCGTTTGTTGAAATGGTGCTTGCTGACAAGCTCCTAATATGGGCAGGACAAGGCCTTGTACTCCCCTGCCAAAAGGGCTGGAAGAATCTCATGGAAGATGCTGACGTTGTTGCGGTTTCGAGCCAAAGAATCGGCCTGGCTTTTTGGTGCAGGAGTTTGGGAAGTGACCTTTGGGTAACCAGGCAGTTGGATGTGGAGCAGGAAAAGGCCCTGAGGTGGCTGCGATAAACGAACGGCGGCGGTGGGGGCAGCGAGGAAGCAGCCCCTTGGACCATCCAGAGCGACAGCGTTGGCCCTAGTTGGCTTCGGCTGCCCGCGGGGCAGGAAATGTTTCTTCCCGGCATTGCATCGTGTGGCCTTCCACCTCTGTTGGATCTGAGCAGATCTCTCTGAATTGTGTTTGTGTCTTTGCAGGGTCTCCGTTCCTATAAGAGCAGGACGGTCTTCCGATCAGCCCCTTGCAATCCTGCACAAATGATCCCTCATCTTGACCCAGGGAGGCGTCTCATCCGAAATATGACTGTATTAGATACTCACTCCTCCTCCTCTTCCTTCTCCTCTTCCTCCTTCTCTTCTTCCTTCTACTCCTCTTCCTCTTCCTTCTCTTCTTCCTCTTCTTCCTTCTCTTCCTCTTTCTTCTTCCTCCTCCTCTTCTTCCTTTTCTTTCTCCTCTTCCACTTCCTCCTCTTCCTTTCTCCTTCTCGTCTTCATCTTCCTCCTCCTCCTCTTCCTTCTCATATGTTTCTTCTCCTCCTCCTTCTCCTCCTTATATATTTAACTTTTGCTATCATGAAACTCTCCTGTGTGATTACTAATTTTAGCCCAAAGCCTTGCGAAGCTGCCTGTATATAATTACTGATACCCCTAGTTCATAATAGCTGTTTTTATTTTCTTTGTTGTTTGGCAAGTACACAGAAAGCTTCTGTCTTGGAGACAAATTCCTTGTGTGTCTAACTACACACTTGGCCAAATAAAGTATTCTATTCTATTCTATTCTATTCTATTCTATTCTATTCTATTCTATTCTATTCTATTCTATTCTATTCTATTCTATTCTATTCTATCCTATTTCTATTCTATTCTATTCTATTTCTATTTCTATTCTACTCTACTGTTCTATTCTATTCTATTCTATTCTATTCTATTCTATTCTATTCTAATCACCATCCTCATATGTTCTGTTCTATTCTATTCTATTCTATTCTATTCTATTCTATTCTATTCTATTCTATTCTATTCTATTCTATTCTACTCTACTCTAATTCTATTCTATTCTCTGGAGATTTTTAATAAGAGAGAACTATCAGCTCTCAACATTTAGTGGCACAATTGGAAAGGAGTATTTTATAAAAATATAAGTTTATTTTTCATTATTGTGAAAATATGTATTTTCACTGGGGAGAACAATAATGGAAGAACACCATTGGAGAGACTATATTTTTGATCCAATTCTTTCTGTTCAGTAAGGGCCTGCTTAACTAGATTATTGGATTAATCAGTGGATTTTCCTAGATTTGCACAATGGCTTTGGATTGTAAGATACTCCGGTGGTCCAAATTCACACAAAATTAACACATCGGGGCTAACCGCTAAGCAAATCTAGCATGTCGTGTGAATGCATCTGCTGGGTACCTTTAACTGAGCCTATCAATTTTGCAATTGTGCCCACAGGTTACTAGTCCACAGTGTTTCTTCTATCCTGCTTGTGAATCCAACCTCTGTGTATCTGTGTGGACGTAACCTGGATGCTCTCTGAGCTTGGTTGACTTTTCCAGACAGGAAACGATGAAATCTACGCTTGCCTGGTAGATCAAGGCAAAGGAAGGTCTTTTGACACTACCGCTAAAAAGCTGGTTAGATTTGCTAAGGTACTATGCATGTGTGAGACCAAGTAGGATAGAGGAAACACTGTGGACTAGTCACTTGTAAGTGCAATTGCAAAAATGGATTACCAGACCGACTCAATTTAAATTGATTCTCTTTGGTTATGATGATATTGAATCGTATTATTTTAATCTGGGATAGATAGCATGCTGGATTGCAACCCCCACAGGCCACATAGTTTAGGGATGTTAGAATCCAATATAGGTAGTCCTTGACTTATGTCCTCAGCTGACCCCAACATTTCTGGTACTGAGACATCTGTTAAATGAGTTTTGCCCCTTTTGGTGCCACCGTTGTTAAGTGAATCACTACAGATGTGAAGTTAGTCACCCGTTTGTCAAATAAGTCTGACTTCCAAATTGAGTTTGCTGGTCAGACAGTTGAAAAAGGGGATCAGGACGCTGCGACGGTCATAAATACGGATCAGTTGCCAAGCGTCTGAATTCTCATCGCGTGTGACCAGAGGGGGACGCTGCGATGGTTGTTAACTGTGAAAAACGATCCTAAGTCCCCCCCCTTTTTTCCAAGTGCCGTTGTAACTTCAAACAGCCACAAAAGAAAGGGTTGTAAGTTGAGAACCGCTCCAGGCAGATCTTGCTAAATAACGGCTGTTGTGTGAACCGAGAACAACGGATGCTCCCGGTGCTTTTTTTTTTTTATATAAAAACAATTGATTCAATTTTAATCGGTTAAAATATTTCAGCAAAAATGTTGTCTTTTTCCAGAATGGTATGTCTAGTATCTATGCCTGATTAACACATTCAGTTGTCATGTAAGGCAAGTTGGTAAGAGTACATTTTCTGCCCATTGTTCATATAACATGAAAGAATCCTAATTGGTTAGTTAATGCTGAGTTCTTTTCAAGAAGATTTTGTGCATATAATCCCAAAACTTCCCTTGATGAGATTCATTATGGTGAATCATAGCTGTGAGAGCTTCCCCTTGATCAAGACTCTGCCAGTAATCTTGAAGCCACATTTCTTTCCAGCTGTCTCCATCAGGAATGTCTTCAATATTGCCATAGCCGGGTGCCGGTGAAGAACATCCCATGTGTGTAGTCTGTGCTATGTGAACTTCTGGAGCTCACTCATTTTGTGAAATTCGACAGACAGAGGGCTTTGTGAGAAATCTTCGCCCAAGTGCTGCAAGAGTTTATGGTGCTGAGGGTGAAAAGCACTAGAGCTGATGATGCTTAAAAAGACGGATGGAAAACAATTAGGGAGACCTAGTTTGAAGTCTCCAACCTCCCGCATCTTGTGGAGGAAGCACAGCCCCTCCTGGAAGAGTTTCAAGGGTTGTGTCGGTGGAAGGACTGGACGGCAAAGGGGAGAGTTTTAAAAACCGAATAAATAAAATAAAATAAAGAAGGAAGTGTAGTGTTTCGAACGCAGAGGCTCCCAGAGTGATCGGCGAGAGGATGTGGTGAGAACCGCATGGCTGCTTTGGAAACGGTCGCGAACAACAGGTCCTTCTTACGAAGACGGTTCGAGCTTCCACGGAAAGAAGAAGAAGGTTGGGAAGAGCAGGAGCTTGAAATGCGCAAACAGGGTTGACCGTCGCCTGGATATTTTCCACCTTTGGAGCTGCCTGGCTGAGGAATTCTGGGAGTTGAAGTCCACAAGTCATAAAAGGGCCAGGTTTGAAGACCCCTGGTGTAGGGTCACCTGCTTGGATGGTGGGTTGAGTTGGACTAAATGACCTGCAAGGTCCCTTCTAATTCTGTTATTCTAACTCTACTCTACTCTACTCTACTCTACCCTACCCTACCCTACTAGTCTAGTGTAGTGTAGTCTAGTGTAGTCTAGTGTAGTCTAGTCTAATCTAGTCTAGTCTAGTCTAGTCTAGTCTAGTCTAGTCTAGTCTAGTCTAGTCTAGTCTAGTCTAGTCTATAAAACTGGGGCCAGAATGGAAGAGGAGACAAAGATTTGCATTCAGGTTTTCCTTGAGCCATGGATCCATGAGGTGACCTCCACTAAGCATCTGACAAAGAAGAACACCTCACAGGGTGTGTGTGTGTGTGTTTTTTTAAGGAAGGGTAGAATTTATGGACCTCACAAACCCATGTGACCAAAAAGCAGATTATTTAATCAATACATTGAGATCTTAAGACATGTCAACATCAATTGAGAAAGAGACAAAGTTATTTCCGCTGACATCCGCCCTCTGGGTTGTTGTTTTTTCTAAAAAAATTTCCCACCCTCTTCCCCAGGAAGATATCTCAATTCATGCAGAGGAGGCAGGTTGCGAAAAAGAAACAGGGACTTAGATGACCACTGAGAAGAGAAGAAATACATACTAGAGGAAGGGGGCAAAGGAGATAGGAGATAGAGAAGGCGGGAAGAAGTATCCATGGTTAGCAAAGTTGGATCGTCTCATAACATCCCGAGAGAAAAAGGCATGTTAACATTCCAAGCAATTTATTGAAATCAGATCTTAGCTTCCTACCTTGGCGTCTTTCACACAAGTCATCCCCATAACTTTATTTTTTTAACACACTCTCCCTAGGAAACATGTTAAATAGGGTTTAGATGGCTGCATTTCAAGGCACAGCAACAACAATAACACAAGCAGTTGTCTTCGTTTTTTTTGTTTTTTTGTTTTTGTTTTTTTAAAAAGAGATTTCCTCCTCCTTCCCCTCCCCCACTTGGGAACACACAATCTGAAAAGAAGAGGCGGTGAAGGAAAAGGGGGGGGGGAAATCGCTTTCCATAACATCTGGAAAGGGGGAGGGAATAAAATTCCAGTAAACACAGCCTTAAATCAAGAAGCCCATTCACGCTGCTGGCACTCATGAAGTCTGAAGCTATTTTTACCAGCTTTGGGCAAAATGCCCATGCCATAGTGGCATAAGGGGAAAAAAAAAAAAGCTTTGACAGTCAATTCCCCATCAGCAGTTTCATCCTGTCAGCTGCTTGAGCTGGGCCAGAAAGGAAAAATACTAAAAAAAATACTGCAGTTTTTCATGAGATAATTGCCACGTTCTCTTGCCACTAACTAAGTGCTTTTCTCTCTCTTTTTTTCTCCCCATCTCTCAATCTCTCTCTATCTTTCATCTTTATTATCTATCTATCTATCTATCTATCTATCTATCTATCTATCTATCTATTTATCTATCTATCACCATCTGATCTATCTATTATCTATCTATCTATCTATCTATCTATCTATCTATCTATCTCCTACCATCTATCTATCTATCTACCTACCTACCTACCTATCTATCTATCTATCACCATCTGATCTATCTATTACCGGTATCTATCTATCTATCTATCTATCTATCTATCTATCTATCTATCTATCTATCTATCTATCTATCTATCTATCTATCTATCTATCTATCTATCTATCTATCTCCTATCTACCATTTATCTTTCTATCTATCTCCTACCATCTATCTCTTTCTATCTATCTATCTATCTATCTATCTATCTATCTATCTATCTATCTATCTATCTATCTATCTATCTATCTATTATCTATCTATCTATCTATCTATCTCTATCATTATCTATTATCTGTCTGTCTGTCTGTCCATCCCTCCATCCATCTATCATCTATCTGAGCCACCCAGCAAGCTCAGAGAGTACCAAGGACCCCATAGTCATCCTCCTCCTCCCCTCCCCCTTCTCCTCCCCCTCCCCCTCCTCCTCCTAGCATTGATAACATTACCCATTTTGGATAATGAAACGTCTGCAAGAAAACCACCCAGCTCAGAGAGCACCAAGGACCCCACAATCGTCGTCCTCGCCCTCCTTCTAGCACTGATAAGGTCACCTAGTTTGGGCAATGAAATGCCTGCAAGAAAGCAGCACTGCTCAAAGAGCACCAGGGACCCCTGGCAAGGTTAACTGTGGGGAGCAGAGGGCGCCATGCCATTCTTTGTTAAGAAGGGGGATGAAGACCCGCCTGCTTGCTTTTTTTCCCCCCACATCCTCCAAGGCCACCTCAAATATCCTCCTTTATCAATTCACCTTGGGCCCACAGGATCTCCTTCCTCCCCACCCCCACCCCCCCCTCCATTCCTCCCTCTTTGCGTCTTGGGCTTTCCCTCCAGCAAGGGCTCCAAAACTTCTAATGGATTCCAGAGAATTCATTCGTTATTAGTTATTGGCCCTTGTGCCCTGTGACTCCTCGACTTAATAGAGCACATATTGAAAATCGCCACCCATTCCGTGGGCGTGAAGGTGCACGAGATGATTCACTTCTCGCTGTTTCCCCGCCCCCCCCCTTCCTCTTGGGATTTAAACTCAGAAAAATTCACAGCTGCTGCTTTGGAGAGCAGCCAAGGAAGAAAGGGCCTGCAGGCAGCGGAAGGAGAGCGCAGATTAGACTCATTGCCACTTTTCCAATTGAAAGCAATTTGGCCTGGGTAGGTTTGGAGTTCAGACAGGATTCTATGAATTCCACTTCCTTTCCAGAGGGAAAGCCACTGGGGTAAAGAGAACCCCCCCCTTGTAGATTTGCTTTAAAAAACAACAACAATGTAGTTCCCCTTTCTTTAAATCATCTACTTGGGCCTTCAAGCAGACAATCTAAATGAGAACCAATGATGTTATCTAGTTTTGGTAATGAGACATCTGCATGGAAACCACCAAGCTTGGAGAGCCCCAAGGACAGTCCTTTTCCTCCTCCTCCTCCTCCTCCTCCTCCTCCTCCTCCTCCTCCTCCTCCTCCTCCTCCTCTCTACAAGCCCCACTCTGTTCTAGCATGGATGATGTTTCCTAGTTGGGTCGTGAAATGTCTGCAAGAAAACAACCCAGCTCAGAGAGCATCAAGGACCCCACAGTTCTCCTCCTCCTCCTCCTCCTCCTCCTCCTCCTCTCTACAAACCCCACTCCCTTCTAGCATGGATGATGTTTCCTAGTTGGGTCATGAAATGTCTGCAAGAAAACAAGCCAGCTCAGAGAGCACCCAGGACCCCACAGTTCTCCTCCTCCTCCTCCTCCTCCTCCTCCATTCTGCTACTTAGATGGGCAATGAAAGGTCTGCAGGAAAAACCACCCAGCTCAGAGAGCACCAAGGACCCCACAGGTCAACCCTGAGCTACACATATTCCATTCTATTGCATCTTATTCATATATCCACTGTCTAATGTGCCTTCTTGGGTAAACTGGATTCTCATTTTAAAACTTATAGTCATGTTTTCCTGGTGAAGCAGGGTGTACGCCAACAGAGGCAGGATTAGGTGTGTGAATCTGTGGATCTGAGATTGGGGGTGGGAATTGACTATCGACAGGGTGATGAATCTGTTCTGCCCAAACCGCCTTATGATTCCCACTGGGGTGGTCCTCCCTTCGCCCTTTCTCCTGTCCTGCTCCAGTTAGTCAACTCATTTCAGCTCCCAAAGACCTGCTGCAGGCAACAGCTGTATTCACACAAGACAGCTGTATTCACACATATGAAACCCGAACCTAGCAAAGGGCTTTACACAAGACCCTGATTTTAGTTGCATGGTCTGATTTTTTTTTTTTTTTTTAGGTGCTCCTAACCCTATTGTAAAAAGTGAAGAGATGAGTGATGACAGCTCTCTGGTTAACAGGGTGTCAGTTTTAGCCAATCCAGAGCAGGCTCATTGCTGTAACAACTGCATCTGCTTTGCCAGATATCCAATCTTCAAATCACGCTATAAAAAGAATCTGGTCTAAAGCCCCGGGAATGCAGTGGATTAGTATACAGAAAGAACTGAACTAAATCAGCTACTGGGCTGACTTGATATAATTATTATGTTCCTCAGACTTCAGAGCCCTCAAGGACACGAAATTGTCATATTTTTTTTAAAGGCAAAGGATTTTTTATATCTTTATATCCAAATCCTTTGTCAAAGGATTCAAAAGACAAAAGGAGAGGCAGTTTGGACGAGCAGTGAAGGCACTAGATTAAAAACTAGGAAGCTGTGAGTTCTAGTTCTGGTCCCGCCTTAGGCATGAAAACTCACTGGGTGACTTTCAGCCAATCACCAGGTGACTGTGAATTCAAGTCCCATTTTGGGCACAGAAACCAGCTGGGTGACTTTGGGCTGATCACCAGGAGACGGTGAGTTCTAGTCTCGCCTTAGGCACGAAAGCTCACTGGGTGACTTTGGGCCAGTCACCAGGAGACGGTGAGTTCTAGTCTCGCCTTAGGCACGAAAGCTCACTGGGTGACTTTGGGCCAGTCACCAGGAGACGGTGAGTTCTAGTCTCGCCTTAGGCACGAAAGCTCACTGGGTGACTTTGGGCCAGTCACCAGGAGACGGTGAGTTCTAGTCTCGCCTTAGGCACGAAAACTCACTGGGTGGCTTTGGGCCAGTCACCAGGAGTCGGTGAGTTCTAGTCTCGCCTTAGGCACGAAAGCTCACTGGGTGACTTTGGGCCAGTCACCAGGAGACGGTGAGTTCTAGTCTCGCCTTAGGCATGAAAGCTCACTGGGTGACTTTGGGCCAGTCACCAGGAGACGGTGAGTTCTAGTCTCGCCTTAGGCATGAAAGCTCACTGGGTGACTTTGGGCCAGTCACCAGGAGATGGTGAGTTCTAGTCTCACCTTAGGCACGAAAGCCAGCTGGGCCAGTCCCTGTCTCTCAGCTCAACCCCCTTGCAGTGTTTTTATGGGGAAAAATAGGAGGAGGAAGTTATATTAGTCACATTTGCTTCCTTGAAATATTGGATACGCTTGCGGCCTTGCATTATTTATAAAAAAAAATAAGAAAGAAGCATAAAGGTTACATATGTTGTGAGCCGCCCTGAGTTCTTCGGAATAGGGCGGCATAGAAGTCAAATAAATAATAATAATAATAATAATAATAATAATAATAATAATAATAATAATAATAATAATAATAATAATAATTTACTAGGCTGAATAACTATTTCTTAGTCAGTTTTATGACTTGCCCCAGGCAACAGTGAGCCTACGCTGAACACTTCTGCCTTTTTATTTTTATTTTTTTATTTTTTGCAAGCAACAGAGTAGCCACTGTGTTTGTACACACCGCGATAGAGAGACGGGAGAACTAAATTCAGCCCCGTCACCAGCCCTTACCTGGGGGGGGGGGTTCTGGACCCCTGAGAGTTTTCAGCTTCAAGGGGGGAAAAAAACTAAAAAAAAAAGACATATTGGAAGAATAAAAAAAAAAGTAAAAAAATTCTAACTTTGGCTCCTGGTCTTAGCCTAGCTTGTGAAATTGTCCTGAAGGAAGTTGAGCATCTCTCACTCTTTGGCTGCCAGATCGAGCACCTTGCGGTTTATTTGTGGGTCACAGTAACAAATTCCCGACCCAGCCTCATGTGCCTCTGAAGTAAGTGGCAGAGAATGCCTGGTGGAAGACAGAGGCTGGAATCGCCCCTTCCCCTTTTTAAAATCCCAAACTTTGGGGAGATTACCCACTGGAGGAAGGGAGGAGAAGAAAGAGGAAGGGAGGAAGGGAAAGAGGAAGGAAGGAAGGAAGGAAGGAAGGAAGGAAGGAAGGAAGGAAGGAAGGAAGGAAGGAGAAGGGAAAGAGGAAGGGCAGGGAAGGGGAAGAAGGAAGGGAGGAGGGAGGGAGGTAAAGAGGGAGGGAGGGAGGGAGGAAGGGAGGAGAAGAAAGAGGAAGGGAGGAAGGGAAAGAGGAAGGAAGGAAGGAAGGAAGGAAGGAAGGAAGGAAGGAAGGAAGGAGAAGGGAAAGAGGAAGGGCAGGGAAGGGGAAGAAGGAAGGGAGGAGGGAGGGAGGTAAAGAGGGAGGGAGGGAGGGAGGGAGGAAGGGAGGAGAAGAAAGAGGAAGGAAGGAAGGAAGAAGGGAAAGAGGAAGGAAGAAAGGAAGGAGAAGGGAAAGGGAAGGGCAGGGAAGGGGAAGAAGGAAGGGAGGAGGGAGGGAGGTAAAGAGGGAGGGAAGGAAGGAAGGAAGGAGAGAAAGAGGAAGGAAGGAGAACGGAAAGAGGAAGGGAGGGAAGCAGGAAGTTAAAGAAGGGAAGAAGGACTCCCCCTCGTCCCAGTCAAAGTAGCCCTGCGTTCCACCGACGCCCCCCAACTTCTCAGCCTCCAAGACCGGGCGGTGCGCTCAAATCTGGCCAGACGCCCGAGCGCTTCTTTTAGCCAAAGGTCCTCATCTGCCGCCGGCCGGCCGGCTGTCTTTCTTGCCAGGCTTCCTGGAGCTCCACGGATCGCCCCTTCGCGCCCCACCAATGCCACACCTCTTCGCCCCCTCCCCAAATCTCTCCATCTAGCCCCCCCTCCCCGCTTCCCCGCCTTGGATCCGGGACCCCCTCGCTGGGTTTGACCAGGACCCCCCAGCCGTATCCAAAGCGCAGCGCCCCATTGGATGGGGGGGCGTCTCCCCTTCCCCGCTGGGTCTACCCAACGTTTTTCTTTTATCCCCCCCCCTCCCCCGGGGATCCTACCTAGCTGGGCAGTGGATGATGAGTCCAAGAGCGCTCTGCAGAATCTCAGGCGGCGGAGACGGCAGAGAAAGGGAGAAAGATCCGGCTGGGCTGGGAGGGGTCGGGTCGAGCCCCCTCCCTCCCCGCTTCTCCTCCTCCTCCGCTGCCGCCCTGCGCTCCGCCCAGCGCTCCGCAGGCTGCGGGCCACGCAGAAGCGGCTCCGGGGAGGAGCTGGGCAGGGCTGGGCGGCTCCGGGCCCCGCTGCTGTTCGTGCGTAAAAGTGGAACAAATCCGGGAGAGAAGCAACCTAGACATTTCCCCGACGGTGGGAACAATGAACCAGCGGGACTCCTTGCCTCCAGAAGCCCTGGCTGCTCCATCGCTGGAGGCTTTGAAGAAGAGACTGGACGGCCCCTGGGCTGACATGCATGGGTTTCTTGCTTGAGCAGGGGGTTGGACTGGATGGCCTCCAAGGTCCCTTCCAACTGTGCCATGCTTCTGGATGCTTGTCCTGCACCCGCCAAGAACCCCTGAGCTGCATGCACCTCTCTGATGAAGCCATCTTCCTTGGATCCTGGGGCAGACTGCCCCTGCCAGCGGAGATTGCCTTCACCCGCCCTGCCTCTTTCTGAAAAAGGCAGAAGGCAGTTCCTCCCCGTGCGGCTGTGTTTACATCAGCAGAAAAGCATCCGTGCGTTTATGAACGTGATGCCCCTTGAAGCATCCTTTCTAAGCAGCCAAGTCCTTTTCCACAGCCTTCTGCCCTAGGACTACAGTTCCCATCATCCTCAGTCACCGTGGTTGGACAGGCGACAGATTCACAGCTTGCAAGAGCTGGAAGGAGACCATGTTCTGGACCAGCATCCACTCTTTGTCCCTCTTCTGCAGGGAACGTAATAGACAGCCTATATGGGAAAATTAAAATTATACTTTTAACATTGGCTTTATAGCTTCACTGTCGTATTCATCTGGACCGTGTTCCTATCCAAAAGGAAAAAAAATTGATTTTGTTCGGCCTTTGCTATGGTGTTCCAGTGTTTATTGATGGCAGGTAGAAAGCTGTAATATATCCCATTTTAAAAAAAGTTTTTATTGGTTTTTCCCCCCATACTTTCAGTAATATTTATTCAACAAACACGCTGTCCGAGTTTACATGCACTAATACATATTTAGTTCCTAATCCTTTATTTGTTCCTCTAGCCATCGATAGAATAAATCCCAAATAAATTTGGTAATATTCCGTTTCTTCTTTTTTCTTTCACTCATAGTCTATCCATCTCTGCGCATTCTAGTATTTTTTTAATTATTCCTTCGTCTGATGGCATTGCTTCGTTTTCCCAATATTGCGCAAATATAATTCTTGGCTGCTGTTGGAACATGCAAAAATCAAATGTATAACTTTGTTTATCAGTCTTTTCTGGCATTATACCTAATTTAAAAAAAAGTTCAGCTTTAAAATCTACGTGTTCTCCCAACATCTTTTCTAGCCAAGCGTGTATCTTTTTCCAATTTTTTTCTTTTTTAAATGCTTCCCTTTTTATGGTGAACTTCAGAAGGTCGGAGGAAGAACTGGAGAGAGTTGGCAAGGGTGAGTCAACTTCTCCAAGCAGGAAGCAAAGAAAGGGGAAACTCTTCTGGAGGAACCACTTAACCACCCTAAGAGCAATGGAAAAGCAGACAAATGTTCTTGCAAAGGAGGAACATTTTCTGCCAGTATAAAGGGGTTCTCCAAAGTTGATCGCTCTTTTCATTGACTGTCTTCTTCGTTAGATCTACCACACCCAGTGTTTTATATATGGCTGGTTTTGGCCACAGTTGCTGGAAATTTTAATTCAGCCAGCGTGCCTGGCTGAGGAATTCTGGGAGTTGAAGTCCACGAGTCATTCAAAGGGCCAAGTTTGAAGACCCCTGGTCTAGGTCTACAGCTTTCATTTTTAATTTCCTTCCCCAATGTACCTTTACTGTTCTTATTCAGGGCTGAAGAACGTGCTCAATTCCTGCAATCGTTCTTCATTTCACTTAAATGCCAGGGAACTTAGTTCCATTTGACAAGGGGAAAACACTCATGTGATTTGCCCAGAGCAGTAGGCAGAGGACTCTGCACAACATTGTCTTTGTGCACGTCTAGTTCCACTAATAAGAAGAATCTTTTGGGGAACACAATAGCTTTATTTGTCGAACGCTTTCCGAGACAACACCAGTCTCTGTAGCTGTTCTATTTGCCTGAAAAATACCCATTTTTGGAATTGTTTGAGAAGTCAACTTATCAGATGAACGTGGAATGTATTTGTCACTGCAGGTAGTCCTCAACTTAAAAGTTGACTTTTGACTCTTTCTTTTTCTTTTTTACTCTTGCGACGAGTGCAAGCATCCCCCCATGATCGTGTGATCCAAATCCAGACCCATGGCAACTGCCTCGTCTTTATGACGGTCGCAGTGGCAGGAACAGCTCATAAAACAAACATTTTATGTATTAAACTTAGGAATAATACAATGATTTTTTTTTATGTAGCCCCCTGAAACTCCCCCAAAACTTTGACTAAGGAGTGGGCTACTGAACTTGCAGGCGGAAATTCAACTAGTGAAAGGAATTCCCTGTTGAATGCAGGCCGAAGGGGCGGGTCTAGGCGAGTGGGCGGAGCCAGAGCGGCCGCGGATGGAGCTCCTCGACTTTTTTTTAAAAAAGATAATATTTGTGTGCGTTATACCCGCCCATTTTGGTCAGCGGGCTCCTCCCCTTGGTCCTCTCCTATCTGCGCATGCTTGTTTTGATTCTCATGGCGTTTGCCTGCCACTGAATTCAATGCAATCACGTCAAGACATTTGTGGGTCGCAACCAATAAAAGATCATTTCACACAATTGTGTCCTGTTCTTTTACTCAGTGAAAACTTTTATTTTATTCTCTTTTGAAAGGGGAACGCGTGTTTTCCGCCTTCCTTTCCCAACCATGGAGCAATGCTGCCATCTCGTGGCCAAAGAAAAGTGGTGCACGGCGCTTCTTTTCCGTTTCTTTTTTCTTAAGCTTTTTCATGAACCCGAAAGGCCGGAGGTCGGATTCACACGAGCCTCCCTTCCTTGTTGACTGATTCACACGTGTTTCGGGGTTTGCACGCTGCATTGAACTGGCTACTAACCCATGTGGAAGGCTACGGTCCAGCAAAGGAAACTTATTATTCTTTTGTTAATAGACATGTTATTATCGTCCCCCAGAGGGCCTCCTGCTTTACGTGGCTCTTGAGTTCGAATCCTGCTCACGTCCTTGGCAAGGTCAGCTGATAAAATAAACGCTTTATATGTTAACCTTGCGAATAAGAAAACGACTTTTTAAAGTATGCCCTGGGACAGCACCCACCCCCTCAAAACCGTGACTATGGCGTGGGCTAGTGAACAGACAGGCAGAAATTCAACTAGGGAAGGAATACCCTGTTGAATGCAAGCCGAAGGGGAGGGTCTAAGCGAGTGGGCGGAGCCAGAACGACCGCGGATGCAGCTCCTCGACTCTTTTAAAAAATCATTTTTGTGTGTGTGTTACACCAACATGCTTGTTTTGATTCTCACTCCCGCTGAATTCAACGCAATCGCATGAAGGCATTTGTGGGTTGCAACCACAATAGATCATTTTGCACAAGCGTGTGATATTCTTTCAAATGCCCAGCCTGGGCCTAATGAGTTAAAACTTTTATTTATTTTATTCTGTTTTGAAAGGGGAACGCGTGTTTTCCGCCTTCCTCTTCCAACCATGGAGCAATGCTGCCATCTCGTGGCCAAAGAAAAGTAGTGCACTGCCTTTATTTTTCGTTTCTTTTTCTTAGCTTTTTCATGAACCCGAAAGCCCGGAGGTCGGATTCACACGAGCTTCCCCGCCTCGTGACTGATTCACACGTGTTTGGGGGTTTGCCCGGTGCATTGAACTAGCTACTAAACCATGCAGAAGGCTAGGCTCCAGCACAGGAGTTTTATTATTCTTTTATTAATTGATATTTTATTATACCGTCCCCCAAGGGGACGCCTGCTTTATGTGGCTCTGAGTTCGAATTCTACCCACGTCCTCGGCAAGTTCAGCTGTTCCCAAACATGGAGCAATGCTGCCATCTCGTGGCCAAGGAAAAGTCCACTGCCTTCATTTTTCGGGTTTTTTTTCTTTTATTAATCGACATTTTATTATATCGTCCCCCAAGGGGACTCCGGCTTTATGTGGCTCTGAGTTTGAATCCTGATCACGTCCTTGGCAAGACCAGCTCTTAAATCAGGGGTCTTCAAACTTGGCCCTTTTATGACTTGTGGACTTCAACTCCCAGAATTCCTCAGCCAGGCATGCTTGCTAAAGAATTCTGGGAGTTGAAGTCCACAAGTCATAAAAGGGCCAAGTTTGAAGACCCCTGTCTTAAATAAACGCTTTATATGTTGATCTTATGAATACTAAAATGACTAAGGAGTGGGCTAGTGAACTTACAGGCAGAAATTCAACTAGTGAAGGAATTCCCTGTTGAATGCAAGCCGAAGGGGCGGGCCTAAGCGAGTGGGCGGAGCCAGAAAGACAGCCGATGGAGCTCCTCGACTTTTTTTAAAAATCATTTTTATCTGTGTATTATACCCGCCCATTTCGGGGGTCTAGCTCCTCCCATTGGTCCTCTCCTATCTGCGCATGGTTGTTTTGAGTCTAACGCCGTTTACCTGCCTGGGTGGCAACCAGTAAAAGATAATTTAGCACAACTGTGTCCTATTCTTTTACTCAGTGAAAACTTTTATTTTATTCTCCTTTGAAAGAGGAACGCGTGTTTTCCGCCTTCCTTTCCCAACCATGGAACAATGCTGCCATCCCGTGGCCAAAGAAAAGTGGCGCAGTGCCTTTTATTTTCCGTTTCTTTTTCTTTTTTCATGAACTTATAAAACCCCTTCAGAGGTCACATTCACACGAGCCTCCTCGCTTTGTGACTGATTCATACGTGTTTGAGTTTTTCATGGTGCATCGAACTGGCTACTAACCCATGCGGAAGGCTAAGGTCCAGCAAAGGCATTTTACTATTCTTTTATTAATAGATATTTCGTTATTTCTTCTCACTAGGGCCCCTGCTTTATATTGCTCTGAGTTCGCATCCTGCTCGCGTCCCTGGCAGGATCAGCTGGTAAATTAAACGCTTTATGTGTTACGCTTATGAATAATAAAATGACTTTTTAAAATATGCCCTCCCCCCCCCCAAACCCTGACCAGGGAGTGGGTTAGTGAACTTGCAGGCAGAAATTCAACTAGGGAAGGAATTCCCTGTTGAATGCAGGCTGAAGGGGAGAGTCTAAGCGAGTGGGCGGAGCCAGAACGGCCGCGGATGGAGCTCCTCTACTTTTAAAAAAAAATGTTTTTATGTGTTACACCCGCCCATTTTGGGCAGCTGGCTCCTCCCCTTTATCCTCTCCTATCTGCGCATGCCTGTTTTGATTCGCAAAGGAATCTGCTGCTGAATTCAACGCAATCGCATGAAGGCATTTGTGGGTTGCAACAAGTAGATCATTTTGCACAAGTGTGTGATATTCTTTTAAATGCTCAGCCTGGGCGTAATGAGTTAAAACTTTTATTTATTTTATTCTCTTTTGAAAGAGGATCGCGTGTTTTCCGCCTTCTTTTCCCAACCATGGAGCAATGCTGCCATCTCGTGGCCAAAGAAAAGTGGTGCACTGCCTTTATTTTTCGTTTCTTTTTCTTACCGAAAGGTCAGAGGTCGGATTCACACGAGCCTCCTCTCTTTGTGACTGATTCACACGTGTTTGGGGATTTGCATGGTACCTTGAACCGGCTACTATCCCGTGTGGAAGGCTAGGCTCCAGGAAAGGAATCCCATCATTTTTATTAATCAACATGTTATTATATCATCTTCCAAGGGGGCTCCTGCTTTACGTGGCTCTGAGTTCGAATCCTGATCACGTCCTTGGCAAAATCATCTCATTAATAAACGTTTTATGTGTTAATCTTATAAATAATAATAAAAAAATTTATGTAGCCCCTTGAAACTCCCCCAAAACCTTGACTATGAACTGGGCTAGTAAACTTGTTCAACTAGTGTAGGAACATTTGCAAAATAAGTCCTGGAGTGGCTTATTTTATTTCTTTACTTTGCTGAAAGCTCAAAGCAGCCACAAAAGATATATAAGTATAAAAGATCATTCCAGGAGCTCAAGTTTCTAATAAGGGCCCTGAGGAGGGCAAAACGGGGAATGCTGCCCTCCTGTGGCCAGGAGAGTCCATGGCATCTTTTTCCAAGGTACGGCAGAAAAGGATAATTGATAGTTTAGATTAGATAAAATTGATGTTATAGTTAGATGGATGGATGGACGGATGGATAGACGGATAGACAGATGGATAGATAGGAGAGATGGATAGAGATAGATAGATAGATAGATAGATAGATAGATAGATAGATAGATAGATAGAGGTAGGTAGATTAGATAGGTAGGTAGATGGATGGATAGATGGATAGATGGATGGATAGTAGATAGACAGACAGATAGATAGATAGAAGATGGATAGACGGATAGATGATAGAAAATACATGATAGATTGATGATAGATAATAGATGATAGATAGATAGATAGAGGTAGGTAGATTAGATAGGTAGGTAGATGGATGGATGGATAGATGGATGGATGGATGGATGGATAGTAGATAGATAGACAGACAGACAGATAGAGATTGAAGAGATTGAAACATTTTATGAAAATGAAAAGTGGACAAAGAATTTCATGGGAGGCTTATTTTGACAGAAGAGGACACTTCTGAACACACCACCAAACCTCAAATCCTCGGAGAAGAAGATCCGCGGTGACTTCGGCAAAGAGCAGGAGCGCACGGGGCCCAACAGGTCCAAGCTGCTGACTCAGGATCACAACTATAGTCAAGCAAGCCTTGGAAGTGGTTTCAAATCCTTTAGTGTTTTTTTCACACAATAAGCGTCACATCTTCCAAGCGTAGCCCAGCTGCAGCAGTTTGTACAATTCAAATCATAATACAGTTCTAAAGATACAATACAT
Source organism: Bothrops alternatus (assembly GCA_034064705.1). Lineage (NCBI taxonomy): Eukaryota > Metazoa > Chordata > Lepidosauria > Squamata > Viperidae > Bothrops > Bothrops alternatus. Next base: position 230,946 of record JARGCV010000710.1, read on the forward strand.
AAAAGCATCATCCAATATTTTAAGGATGATAAAAAGTCACATAATCACAAAAATTGCAAAAAGCAACCATACAATTCCGTGATGGGTTGAGTGGTTCGGTAATTTATAATGACATTTTTGATTAAAAAAAAAAGGTGAGGTGTAAAAGTTGACATCGAAAGAAAACACAACTTCAGTGTTCAAATACATGAATATCACAACAGGTATCTCTTGGTGAAGAGGTGGTGATAAGAAAGGATACATAAAAACAAGCAAAAGACAAAATACCTTGTCTACCATAAGCATCACAACTACTTAACAACAGTAAATCAGGAGTAAAACTCAGTTGTATTACAAAAAATACACGTCAGACAGAAGGTTCCCAAGCGGGAATCCCGTTTAGAGAGAGTTCAGGAACAAAAAGACAAAGGTGTGTGACAAAAGAAATCAAAATTCTTGGGCTGACCGCCACAGACTGTGTGTCATGATTAACATTTATCAGTCAAAACGTAGCTTACACATCTTAAACAACAGCAGAGGATAAAATTATTCCACATAGAAATCTTTTGTCAATCAGGGGCCACACCAGACGTTAAAAAGAGCGGTTGAGGTTTTCTTTCGGGGTCTGAGAACCATCGTTGGGACTAAATTGACGCCAGGCAGACAACTATAAAATCTATCATTAATCCCCGGCACAACCAGCATTCAAAAGGGCCAATGAGATGCTTTCCGGCTCTCAGAACCAACATGGGGCCCACATTAAGCCAGGCAAGAAATCCACTCTGGCAATCCCAGGGGCTGGGGGGGAGGGGGGCACCTCTGAGGCCAGAATCCCCAGAATCGGGAGGAGGAGGAGGAGGAGGAGGGGCAGCGGGAGGAGCAGCCCCAGGGGCCTCTGGGGGGGGGCAGTCAGGCAGGAGCATGTGGGGGTCACGAGGGAGGGAGGGAGGGGCGCCAAGGGGGGGCTTCACAAAGACAGCTTGACTCCCAACTCAAACGGAAGAGGAGGAGCAACGCCGGAGTAGCTCCTGCCCTTGCTGGGGGGGGACTGGGGGGGCACACAGGCAAACAGCAAGGCCCATGCTTCCCTCCCACGACGGCGCACGCAGTCCCATCAGCCCCAGCCCTTGCCATTTGCCTACCTTTCCCTCCCACGATGGCGCACGCACTCCCATCATCCCCAGCCCTTGCCATTTGCCCGCCCTTCCCTCCCATGACGGCGCACGCAGTCCCATCATCCCCAGCCCTTGCCAATGGCCCGCCCTTCCCTCCCACGATGGCGCACGCAGTCCCATCATCCCCAGCCCTTGCCAATGGCCCGCCCTTCCCTCCCACGACGGCGCACGCAGTCCCATCAGCCCCAGCCCTTGCCATTTGCCTACCCTTCCCTCCCACGATGGCGCACGCACTCCCATCATCCCCAGCCCTTGCCATTTGCCCGCCCTTCCCTCCCATGATGACGCACGCAGTCCCATCATCCCCAGCCCTTGCCAATGGCCCGCCCTTCCCTCCCACGACGGCGCACGCAGTCCCATCATCCCCAGCCCATGCCGTTTGCCCTCCGTTCCCTCCCACAACGGCGCACGCAGTCCCATCATCCCCAGCGCTTGCCATTTCCCCGCGCTTCCCGTGCTGTTTGCCTGTGCGCCCTCCCCCCAGCCCCCCCCGGCAATGGCGGAAGCTGTTCCGGCCTTGCTCCTCCTCTTTCGTTTGAGTTGTGAGTCAAGCTGTCTTTGTGAAGCCCCTTGTGGCGCCCCTCCCTCCCTCCGTCCCTCCCTCGTCCCCCCCAACATACTCTGACCTGACTGCCCCCCCAGTGGCCCTCGCTGCTCACTCAGGGGCTGAGAGGGTCACCCAGGGTGACCCGGAGAGCCTTCGAGTGAGCCTCTCACAGAGTATCTGCTCAGGGACTGAGTGCGTCGGGGAGCCGATCATGATCCACCTCCATTCAGTGTGAGTGTCACACAGGGGAAGCTCAGGGACTGAAAGACCCCTAAAAAGGAGCCATCCCCATTACTTACATGATGGGCTGGCATGTGGGATGCTTGTGTGGCCCTTCTCAGGCTCTAAGAAGTACAGCTATGGCTAACATTCATACTAATTACTGTTTTAATAATCAGTGATCTATTAGCCTAGCAATAGAAAGGGCCGTAGACATTTTCTTTTGGGTTTGAAAAACCATTTCCAGGCCTAACAGGAAGGAGGCAAGAAAAGTATGGAATCTTATGCACATCATGGAACACACCTAGAATGGGCTAAAAATACAACAGACAAGCAAACCAGGATCTCTATTACGTATCAACGGCCGCAGACAGGATTGAAATGTGTAGTGTGGTGTGTTCATGAAAGTGACTTACATGTTCAGCGATTGTTCTAAAGGTCAGTTTTGACATACTTGGTGAAGAAGCATTCTTCATGGAGATCATGTTCATTCTTGCGTTCCATTCTTTCCTCCTCCATTTTCACCATCAACACTGCGGGCTGACAACGGAGTCTTCTGTCTTCTAAGATGGTGTGGAGTACATGCCTTTGAAATTAAAAAAAAAATCAACGCTACTTCAGCTGCCACTGAGGTTTTACACCTAAGGATGCACAATACACAATGGTTACTATAACCACAGGTGCAGGTGTTACCCTTACTTCCCTAGGAAGAATGGACCATCAGTTAGTGGGAGACTTTCCACCTCCCTCCATATCTTAAAGCTTTGAAGGAAAAAAGACTCAACTAAACTTACCTCACAGCGTAGGAGGCGCCATCACAGCCAAAGGCTAATTGGGCTTGAGCTGGAGACATTTTCTTGCTGTCTTGGTTCTTTTTTCTTTCTTCGCCTTTGTTTCTTCCTCCGCCGTGTCTCTTCTGAGGAACATTTGGCAACAGGTCTGCAAATGTTCCTCCCCTCAATCTCAGGGACTCTAAAGCTACAAATTCTTTTATAGATCAATGGCCACACCTAGAATTAAAAAGGGCCGTTGAGGCTTTCTTTCTGGTTCTAAGAACCATCGCCATGGCTAGAATTACGCCAGGCAAGAAAGGTATAATATCTATTATCCATCAATGGCCACACTTAGAATTAAAAAGGTCCATTGAAACTTTCTTTCTGATTCTAAGAACCATCACCATGGCTAAAATTATGCCAGGCAGAAATCTATGATCGATCAACAGCCATGCCTAGCATTAAAAAAGGCTGCTGAGATTTCTTTTCTGGTTCTAAGAAGTGTCGCCAGGGCTTAATTTATGCCAGGCAAGAATGATATAAAATCGATGATAGATCAACGGCCATGCCTAGCATTAAAAAAGGCTGTTGAGGGGTCTTTTCTGGTTCTAAGAACTATCGCCATGGCTAAATTTACACCAGGCAGAAAAGTATAAAATCTATTATTGATCAACAGCCATGCCTAGCATTAAAAAGGGCTGTTGAGATTTCCTTTCTGGTTCTAAGAACCGTTGCCAGGGCTTAATTTATGCCAGGCAAGAAAGATATAAAATCTATTATCTACAAGATCTTATTCATTCTTGATTTCCATTCCTTCTTCTTGTACTTTTACCATCAACACGGAGTCTTCTGTCTTCTAAGATGCTGTAGTACATGCCTTTGAGATAAAAAAAAAATCAACGTTACTTCAGCTGCCACTAGAGTTTTACTCCTATGAATGCACAATACACTGTGGTTACTATTACCTCAGATGCAGGTGTTACCCCTACTTACCTAGGAAGAATGGGCCATCAAATAGTGGAAAACCAACCCCCCCACCCATATCTTAAAGCTTTAAAGGAAAAAAGACTCAACTAAACTTACCTCACAGCGTAGGAGGCGCCATCACAGCCAAAGGCTAATTGGGCTTGAGCTGGAGACATTTTCTTGCTGTCTTGGTTCTTCTTTTTTCTTTCTTCCCTTTTGTTTCTTCTTCCGCCGTGTCTCTTCTGAGGAACATTTGGCAACAGGTGTGGAAATGTTCCTCCCCTCAATCTCAGAGACTCTAAAGCTACAAAATCTATTATCAATCAATGGCCACACCTAGCATTAAAAAGGGCCATTGAGGTTTTCTTTCTGATTCTAAGAACCATCGCCATGGCTAGAATTATGCCAGGCAGAAATCTATGATCGATCAACAGCCATGCCTAGCATTAAAAAAGGCTGCTGAAGGTTCTTTTCTGGTTCTAAGAACTATCGCCATAGCTAAAATTACACCAGGCAGAAAACTATAAAATCTATTATTGATCAACAGCCATGCCTAGCATTAAAAAAGGCTGTTGAGATTTCCTTTCTGGTTCTAAGAACCGTTGCCACGGCTTAATTTAATGCCAGGCAAGAAAGATATAAAATCAATTATCTACAAGATCATATTCATTCTTGATTTCCATTCCTTCTTCTTGTACTTTTACCATCAAAGTTGAGTGTTCTGTCTTCTAAGATGCTGTAGTACATGCCTTTGAGATGAAAAAAAAATCAACGTTACTTCAGCTGCCACTAGAGTTTTACTCCTATGAATGCACAATACACTGTGGTTACTATTACCTCAGATGCAGGTGTTACCCCTACTTACCTAGGAAGAATGGGCCATCAAATAGTGGAAAACCAACCCCCCCACCCATATCTTAAAGCTTTGAAGGAAAAAAGACTCAACTAAACTTACCTCACAGCGTAGGAGGCGCCATCACAGCCAAATGCTAATTGGGCTTGAGCTGGAGACATTTTCTTGCTGTCTTGGTTCTTCTTTTTTCTTTCTTCGCCTTTGTTTCTTCCTCCGCCGTGACTCTTCTGAGGAACATTTGGCAACAGGCGTGCAAATGTTCCTCCCCTCAATCTCAGGGACTCTAGAGCTATAAAATCTATTATCCAACAATGGCCACACTTAGAATTAAAAAGGTCCATTGAAACTTTCTTTCTGATTCTAAGAACCATCACCATGGCTAGAATTATGCCAGGCAAGAAAGGTATAAAATCTATTATCCATCAATGGCCACATTGGTCATTTAAATTGGCCACTGAGAGCTTTTCTTTCCGCTTCTAAGAACCATTGCCATAGCTAAATTTACACCAGGCAGAAAACTGTAAAATCTATGATTCATCAATGGCCACACCTAGAATTAAAAAGGTCCATTGAAACTTTCTTTCTGGTTCTAAGAACCATCGCCAAGGCTAAAATTATGCCAGGCAAGAAAGGTATAATATCTATTATCCATCAATGGCCACACTTAGAATTAAAAAGGTCCATTGAAACTTTCTTTCTGATTCTAAGAACCATCGCCATGGCTAAATTTAAACCAGGCAGAAAACTGTAAAATCTATGATTAATCAATGGCCACACCTAGATTTAAAAAGGTCCATTGAAACTTTCTTTCTGGTTCTAAGAACCATCGCCATGGCTAAAATTACGCCAGGCAGAAAACTATAAAATCTATTATTGATCAACAGCCATGCCTAGCATTAAAAAAGGCTGTTGAGATTTCCTTTCTGGTTCTAAGAACCATTGCCAGGGCTTAATTTATGCCAGGCAAGAAAGATATAAAATCTATTATCTACAAGATTATATTCATTCTTGATTTCCATTCCTTCTTCTTGTACTTTTACCATCAACATGGAGTCTTCTGTGTTCTAAGATGCTGTAGTACATGCCTTTGAGATAAAAAAAAAAATCAACGTTACTTCAGCTGCCAGTAGAGTTTTACTCCTATGAATGCACAATACACTGTGGTTACTATTACCTCAGATGCAGGTGTTACCCCTACTTACCTAGGAAGAATGGGCCATCAAATAGTGGAAAACCAACCCCCCCACCCATATCTTAAAGCTTTGAAGGAAAAAAGACTCAACTAAACTTACCTCACAGTGTAGGAGGCGCCATCACAGCCAAAGGCTAATTGGGCTTGAGCTGGAGACATTTTCTTGCTGTCTTGGTTCTTCTTTTTTCTTTCTTCCCTTTTGTTTCTTCTTCCGCCGTGTCTCTTCTGAGGAACATTTGGCAACAGGCGTGCAAATGTTCCTCCCCTCAATCTCAGGGACTCTAGAGCTACAAAATCTATTATCCATCAATGGCCACACCTAGTATTAAAAAGGGCCGTTGAGGCTTTCTTTCTGGTTCTAAGAACCATCACCATGGCTAGAATTATGCCAGGCAAGAAAGGTATAAAATATATGATCAATCAATGGCCACACCTAGATTTAAAAAGGTCCATTTGAAACTTTCTTTCTGGTTCTAAGAACCATCGCCATGGCTAAAATTACGCCAGGCAGAAAACTATAAAATCTATTATTGATCAATAACCATGCCTAGCATTAAAAAGGGCTGTTGAGATTTCCTTTCTGGTTCTAAGAATCATTGCCCGGGCTTAATTTATGCCAGGCAAGAAAGATATAAAATCTATTATCTACAAGATCATATTCATTCTTGATTTCCATTTCTTGTTCTTGTACTTTTACCATCAAAGTTGAGTCTTCTGTCTTCTAAGATGCTGTAGTACATGCCTTTGAGATAAAAAAAAAATCAACGTTACTTCAGCTGCCACTGGAGTTTTACTCCTATGAATGCACAATACACTGTGGTTACTATTACCTCAGATGCAGGTGTTACCCCTACTTACCTAGGAAGAATGGGCCATCAAATAGTGGAAAACCAACCCCCCCACCCATATCTTAAAGCTTTGAAGGAAAAAAGACTCAACTAAACTTACCTCACAGCGTAGGAGGCGCCATCACAGCCAAAGGCTAATTGGGCTTGAGCTGGAGACATTTTCTTGCTGTCTTGGTTCTTCTTTTTTCTTTCTTCCCTTTTGTTTCTTCTTCCGCCGTGTCTCTTCTGAGGAACATTTGGCAACAGGTGTGGAAATGTTCCTCCCCTCAATCTCAGAGACTCTAAAGCTACAAAATCTATTATCAATCAATGGCCACACCTAGCATTAAAAAGGGCCATTGAGGTTTTCTTTCTGATTCTAAGAACCATCGCCATGGCTAGAATTATGCCAGGCAGAAATCTATGATCGATCAACAGCCATGCCTAGCATTAAAAAAGGCTGCTGAAGGTTCTTTTCTGGTTCTAAGAACTATCGCCATAGCTAAAATTACACCAGGCAGAAAACTATAAAATCTATTATTGATCAACAGCCATGCCTAGCATTAAAAAAGGCTGTTGAGATTTCCTTTCTGGTTCTAAGAACCGTTGCCACGGCTTAATTTAATGCCAGGCAAGAAAGATATAAAATCAATTATCTACAAGATCATATTCATTCTTGATTTCCATTCCTTCTTCTTGTACTTTTACCATCAAAGTTGAGTGTTCTGTCTTCTAAGATGCTGTAGTACATGCCTTTGAGATGAAAAAAAAATCAACGTTACTTCAGCTGCCACTAGAGTTTTACTCCTATGAATGCACAATACACTGTGGTTACTATTACCTCAGATGCAGGTGTTACCCCTACTTACCTAGGAAGAATGGGCCATCAAATAGTGGAAAACCAACCCCCCCACCCATATCTTAAAGCTTTGAAGGAAAAAAGACTCAACTAAACTTACCTCACAGCGTAGGAGGCGCCATCACAGCCAAATGCTAATTGGGCTTGAGCTGGAGACATTTTCTTGCTGTCTTGGTTCTTCTTTTTTCTTTCTTCGCCTTTGTTTCTTCCTCCGCCGTGACTCTTCTGAGGAACATTTGGCAACAGGCGTGCAAATGTTCCTCCCCTCAATCTCAGGGACTCTAGAGCTATAAAATCTATTATCCAACAATGGCCACACTTAGAATTAAAAAGGTCCATTGAAACTTTCTTTCTGATTCTAAGAACCATCACCATGGCTAGAATTATGCCAGGCAAGAAAGGTATAAAATCTATTATCCATCAATGGCCACATTGGTCATTTAAATTGGCCACTGAGAGCTTTTCTTTCCGCTTCTAAGAACCATTGCCATAGCTAAATTTACACCAGGCAGAAAACTGTAAAATCTATGATTCATCAATGGCCACACCTAGAATTAAAAAGGTCCATTGAAACTTTCTTTCTGGTTCTAAGAACCATCGCCAAGGCTAAAATTATGCCAGGCAAGAAAGGTATAATATCTATTATCCATCAATGGCCACACTTAGAATTAAAAAGGTCCATTGAAACTTTCTTTCTGATTCTAAGAACCATCGCCATGGCTAAATTTAAACCAGGCAGAAAACTGTAAAATCTATGATTAATCAATGGCCACACCTAGATTTAAAAAGGTCCATTGAAACTTTCTTTCTGGTTCTAAGAACCATCGCCATGGCTAAAATTACGCCAGGCAGAAAACTATAAAATCTATTATTGATCAACAGCCATGCCTAGCATTAAAAAAGGCTGTTGAGATTTCCTTTCTGGTTCTAAGAACCATTGCCAGGGCTTAATTTATGCCAGGCAAGAAAGATATAAAATCTATTATCTACAAGATTATATTCATTCTTGATTTCCATTCCTTCTTCTTGTACTTTTACCATCAACATGGAGTCTTCTGTGTTCTAAGATGCTGTAGTACATGCCTTTGAGATAAAAAAAAAAATCAACGTTACTTCAGCTGCCAGTAGAGTTTTACTCCTATGAATGCACAATACACTGTGGTTACTATTACCTCAGATGCAGGTGTTACCCCTACTTACCTAGGAAGAATGGGCCATCAAATAGTGGAAAACCAACCCCCCCACCCATATCTTAAAGCTTTGAAGGAAAAAAGACTCAACTAAACTTACCTCACAGTGTAGGAGGCGCCATCACAGCCAAAGGCTAATTGGGCTTGAGCTGGAGACATTTTCTTGCTGTCTTGGTTCTTCTTTTTTCTTTCTTCCCTTTTGTTTCTTCTTCCGCCGTGTCTCTTCTGAGGAACATTTGGCAACAGGCGTGCAAATGTTCCTCCCCTCAATCTCAGGGACTCTAGAGCTACAAAATCTATTATCCATCAATGGCCACACCTAGTATTAAAAAGGGCCGTTGAGGCTTTCTTTCTGGTTCTAAGAACCATCACCATGGCTAGAATTATGCCAGGCAAGAAAGGTATAAAATATATGATCAATCAATGGCCACACCTAGATTTAAAAAGGTCCATTTGAAACTTTCTTTCTGGTTCTAAGAACCATCGCCATGGCTAAAATTACGCCAGGCAGAAAACTATAAAATCTATTATTGATCAATAACCATGCCTAGCATTAAAAAGGGCTGTTGAGATTTCCTTTCTGGTTCTAAGAATCATTGCCCGGGCTTAATTTATGCCAGGCAAGAAAGATATAAAATCTATTATCTACAAGATCATATTCATTCTTGATTTCCATTTCTTGTTCTTGTACTTTTACCATCAAAGTTGAGTCTTCTGTCTTCTAAGATGCTGTAGTACATGCCTTTGAGATAAAAAAAAAATCAACGTTACTTCAGCTGCCACTGGAGTTTTACTCCTATGAATGCACAATACACTGTGGTTACTATTACCTCAGATGCAGGTGTTACCCCTACTTACCTAGGAAGAATGGACCATCAAATAGTGGAAAAGCAACCCCCCACCTATATCCTAAAGCTTTGAAGGAAAAAAGACTCAACTAAAGTTACCTCACAGCATAGGAGGCACCATCACAGCCAAAGGCTAATTGGGCTTGAGCTGGAGACATTTTCTTGCTGTCTTGGTTCTTCTTTTTTCTTTCTTCCCCTTTGTTTCTTCCTCCGCCGTGACTCATCTGAGGAACATTTGGCAACAGGTGCGCAAATGTTCCTCCCCTCAATCTCAGGGACTCTAAAGCTACAAAATCTATTATCAATCAATGGCCACACCTAGAGTTAAAAAGGGCCATTGAGGTTTTCTTTCTGGTTCTAACAACCATCGCCATGGCTAGAATTATGCCAGGCAAGAAAGGTATAATATCTATTATCCATCAATGGCCACACTTAGAATTAAAAAGGGCCATTGAGGTTTTCTTTCTGGTTCTAACAACCATCGCCATGGCTAGAATAATGCCAGGCAGAAAACTATAAAATCTATGATTAATCACCAGCCACGTTGGTCATTTAAATGGGCCACTGAGAGGTTTTCTTTCTGGTTCTAAGAACCATCGCCATGGCTAAAATTATGCCAGGCAGAAAAGTATGATCGATCAACAGCCATGCCTAGCATTAAAAAAGGCTGCTGAGATTTCTTTTCTGGTTCTAAAAAGGGTCGCCAGGGCTTAATTTATGCCAGGCAAGAATGATATAAAATCTATGATAGATCAACAGCCATGCCTAGTATTAAAAAAGGCTGTTGAAGGGTCTTTTCTGGTTCTAAGAACCATCGCCATGGCTAAATTTACAAGCAGGGAAAAATGGTATTAAATCTATTTATCTACAGCTCAGTTGTGATTGACTTGGTGAAGTAGTATTCTTAGTGGAGAACCATATTCATTCTTGCTTTCCATTCCTTCTTCTTGTTCTTTTACCATCAGCACTGAGTCTTCTGTCTTCTAAGATGGTGTAGTAGACGCCTTTGAGATAAAAAAAATATATCGATGTTACGTCAGCTGCCACTGGCGTTTTACTCGTAAAAATGCACAATACACAACGGTTACTATTAGCTCAGATGCAGGTGTTACCATTTCTTATCTAGGCATAATGCAGAGGTTCCCAACCTTTTGGACACCAAGGACCAGTACCGTGGAGAAAGGTTTTCCGTGGACCAGAGGGGGTGTGGTTTTGAATACTGCCTGCATCCTAAGGATGGAGCTTTGCTTGTTTGTGTGGCCCACTTGCTGGCATGAAGCGAACCGGTGCTGGTCCACCGACCGGGGGTTGGGGACCCCTCGCATAACGGATCATCTGCCTCCCTCCATACCCTAACACTTTGAAGAATACAACACTGAACTAAACTTACCTCACAGTGTAGGAGGCGCCATCACAGCCAAAGGCTAATAGGGCTTGAGCTGGAGACATTTTCCTGCTGTCTTGGGTCTTCTTTCTTTCTTCTTCTTTCTCTTTGGTTTCTTCCTCTGCCATGCCCAGCATGCGTCGTCTCTTTCGAGGAACGTTTGGCACTTGTTCCTCCGCTCAATCTGCAAAGCTAGGAAACTATAAAATCTTTTATAGATCAACGGCCACACCTAACATTAGAAAGGGGCCGTTGAGGTTTCCTTTCTGGTTCTAAGAACCATCGCCATGGCTAAATAATGCCAGGCAGAAAACTATAAAATCACCAGCCACGCTGGTCATTTAAATGGGCTGTTGAGGTTTCCTTTCTGGTTCTAAGAACTATTGCCATGGCTAAAATTATGCCAGGCAGAAAACTATAAAATCTATAATTAATCACTGGCCACGCCTGTCATTAAAATGGGCCGTTGAGGTTTCCTTTCTGGTTCTAAGAACCATTGCCATGGCTAAATAATGCCAGGCAGAAAACTATAAAATCTATAATTAATCACTGGCCACGCCTGTCATTAAAATGGGTCGTTGAGGTTTCCTTTCTGGTTCTAAGAACCATTGCCACGGCTAAAATTATGCCAGGCAGAACACTATAAAATCTATAATTAATCACCAGCCACGCTGGTCATTTAAATGGGCTGTTGAGGTTTCCTTTCTGGTTCTAAGAACCATTGCCATGGCTAAAATTATGCCAGGCAGAAAACTATAAAATCTATAATTAATCACTGGCCACGCCTGTCATTAAAATGGGTCGTTGAGGTTTCCTTTCTGGTTCTAAGAACCATCGCCATGGCTAAAAGCATGCTAGGGAAGAAAGGTATGAAATCTAATATCAATCATAATACCAGGTAGCAGCCAGAATATATAATAAAAACTCTTTCATTTCACAACAAATTCAAAGACCTAACCATAGTTCCAGTTGGAAAACTGACTATCCTAGACCAGGGGTAGGCAACCTTGGCTCTTTTATGACTCGTGGACTTCAACTCCCCGAATTCTGGGAGTTGAAGTCCACGAGTCATAAAAGAGCCACAGTTGCCTACCCCTGTCCTAGACCAAGCAATGTCCAAAAACACTAATAAATTTCTAGGAGCCTGACACTCTGACAAATTAGCCATCAACAGACAGACAGAAACAATATGTACCCACTTTGCAAAAAAGGCAACACCTCCTGACCAGCCATCCACACTGAGATATGCATTGATTAACACTATGATTAACATCAGACCAACAATCAAGAAGTAACAATATCCTAATCAAGGAACTGCCAAAGAAGCTAACAACAAAGACCATTTTTTTTAACTGCTAAAGCGAGCCTTAGGGCAGTGATGGCGAACCTTTTAGATCTTTTAGAGTGTCCAAAAAGCGCCCTGCCCCTGCTCCCGCCCGCCTGCCTCCCCGTCCCACTCTGCCATCCCGCAGGGCCACCTACCACCTCCATGGCCCGTCGCAGATCTCCCAGGCGGTCCTGTAGTGCCATGGCAGCCACACCTTCCGCCTGCTCCCCACAGCATCGTCTGCACGCGATAGGGTGCAAGGGCGGAGTCTTGTCCCCACTGCCCGGCTGCCATGTCCTTGGCTGGGCTGCTGTGCATGGGCCACGCCAAGGGGTGATTCTCCTCCGGGGGTCTGCTGGTGAAGAGGGGGCCGCGGGGGGAGGCGGGGCTGGGTGACGGCATGCATGCCCATAGAGAGGGCTCAGAGTGCCAACTCTGTCCCACGTGCCATAGGTTCGTCACCACTGCCTTAGGGTAAATTTCAGCAAGACCCAAACTGTACTTGCCAGGCGTCCTCACTTTCTTGATATACCGAAGAGTGAATTAAACCATCTGTCTTACTGTTGATGTCTTCTTCTTCGTCTACAGGTCATTTTGGATTCGTACCTTTGAAATAAAAAAAGTCAACATTACTTCAGTTGGAATTGGGGTTTTACTCCTAAGAACGGGCAGTACACAGTGGTTACTATTACCCCAGACACAGGTGTTACCCTTTCTTACCTAGGCATAATTAGTGGAAGACCATCCACCTCCCTCCATATCCTAAAGCAGGGGTCTCCAAACCTGGCCCTTTTATGGCTTGTGGACTTCAACTCCCAGCACGCTGGCTGAGGAATTCTGGGAGTTGGAAGTCCACAAGTCATAAAAGGGCCAGGTTTGAAAACCCCTGTCCTAAAGCTTTAAAGAATACAAGACTCAACGTACCTCTCAGCGTAGAAGGCACCATCACAGCCGAAGACTAAGAGGGCTTGAGCTGGAGAAATTTTGTTGTCTCTTTCGAAGAATATTCGGCAGAAGAGTGCACTTCGTCTGCTCAGTCTGCAAAGCTAGAAAACTATAACATCTTTTACAGGTCAATGGCCGCACCTAACATTAAAAAGGGCCATTGAAGTTTTCTTTTTGGTTCTATGAACCATTGCCAGGGCTAAATTTCCAGACCAACAATCAAGAAGTAAACAATACCCTAATCAAGGAGCTGCCAAAGAAGCTAACAAGAAATAGCGGAACAAAGAACCTCCAAGACCATTTTCACCAACACTGAGCCACTAGAACCCAAACTGGGAGCAAACTGCACTCCCTTCAAGCACTGATGATGTTCCCTAGTTTGGTAAAGAAATGTCTACAACAGGGGTGTCAAACTGGCGGCCCACGGGCCAGACGTGTCATGTGGAAGCCACGCCCACCCCATTGCCGGCAAGGGCAAAACCAACCCGATACGTTGCACAAATGACGTCACGTGACGTCGTGAGTTTGGACATGCCTGGTCTAGAAGAAAACCGCCAAGCTCAGAGAGCAACAAGGATGCCTCTTTTCAGTCCTTTATTGGTATTCCTCATATTAAATTGCATCATCAGGTTTACTTTTGGTTCTAAGAAGTCTGACTGGTACTACTAATAAATAATAATAATAATAAACCCTTTATTATCAAAGTATAACATGTATACAGTGAAATTGGCTGAGCCAACTCAGGCACTGGAGGACGCTGGTTAGCTGTCTGGTTCTAAGATCCACAGCCAATAGCTAAAATTGTCTTGAGTCAATTTTTTTGGCTACTTTTTAGGCATGTTTGTCAAACTTGTGACTGTTCTTTTTAGCCTTGATACTTTGTAGTGTTTTTCTTTAAACTGCAGCTAAAGCAAGTCTTAAGGTAAACTTTAGCAAGGCCCAAAGATTTTTGCAGTAGTTAACATGTTGCAAACAGTACTTGCCAGGCTTCCACACTTTCATGATATACTGGGGAGTGAATTAAACCATCTGTCTTACTGTTGATGTCTTCTTCTTCATCTACATGGATTCATGCCTTTGAAATAAAAAAAAAAAATCAACATCGCCAAATGACCAGTGGGTGTTCAGAGGCTAGAAAAGCTATCAGTAGTCAAAGGGGCTTTGGTGTGTTTTATCCTACGTGTGCAAGAAGGCAAGATAGAATGAATTGTAACATTGTTCTCTCGAGCAATTCGTGGTTTTGCTTCTTTTAGAGAACAGGTGTCCAACTTGCCACGTCACGTGACGTCGCAACGTGTTTGTTTTGTTTTGCATTGCCGGAGCTGGGTGGGCGCGGCCTCCGGTTGCGTCATACGGAGGCCCCGCCCACCCAGCTCCGGCGATGCAAAAAAAAAAAAAAAAAAAAAGTCGCGGCGCCCGTTTTAAGGATTTGAGCCTCGACTCCCGTTTCCTCCGGTCCGAAGAGTTGCGCGCCTTCAAGAGAGCAAGAAGGGCAGCTCCAGATCCTGGCGCACTTTGGCCTTTCGCCCTTTTAACTGCCCCGGGCTAAAGTTGCCTCCTCTTTCTTCCCGAGAGTCAGGTCAGCTCCTGGCCCCCAAGTCGTTTTCATGAACTTTAATCACCTTTTCTTCCTTGAAGCGCTTTTAGCCTGCAAAGACGTGGCTGGGATGACTTTGTTCTGAAGCTAATTTGAACTTATTCGCCTTTGCTGGTTTGCTCCTTTTTAAAGGGGCATGGCCGAACTTAATAATAGTAATAGTAATTATTATTATTATTATTATTAATAATAATAATAGTTGGAAGGGACCTTGGAGGTCATCTAGTCCAACCTCAGGCTCCGCCAAAATTTGACTCTGAGAACCCGTCTTGGCTCAAATTACCTCAGGCGCCAAGAATTCGCTTTATTCCTGAGAGAAGCTCAGCTCCGGAGTCAATTTTACCATTAAAACGAATTTTAATTCTTATCCACCTGTGGTAGTTTGAAGCTAATTTTAACTCTTATTCAGCTGTGATAGTTTGCTCCTTTTTCAAGGGACGTGGCTCAAATTACCTCAGGCGCCAAGAATTCGCTTTATTCCTGAGAACAAGGTCAGCCCCCGAGTCCATTTTACCATTAAAACGAATTTTAATTCTTATCCACCTGTGGTAGTTTGAAGCTAATTTTAACTCTTATTCAGCTGTGATAGTTTGCTCCTTTTTCAAGGGACGTGGCTCAAATTACCTCAGGCGCCAAGAATTCGCTTTATTCCTGAGAACAAGGTCAGCCCCCGAGTCCATTTTACCATTAAAACGAATTTTAATTCTTATCCACCTGTGGTAGTTTGAAGCTAATTTTAACTCTTATTCGGCTGTGATAGTTTGCTCCCTTTTCAAGGGACGTGGCTAACATTACCTCAGGCGCCAAGAATTCGCTTTATTCCTGAGAACAAGCTCAGCCCCCGAGTCCATTTTACCTTTAAAACGAATTTTAATTCTTATCCACCTGTGGTAGTTTGCTCCTTTTTAATGGGACATGGCTGAAATTACCCCAGGCTCCCCCAAAACGTCACTCTAAGAACTCGAGTCTTGGCTTCGCTTTATTCCCGAGCGCAAGGTCAGCTCTCGGGGCAATGTTACCTTTAAAACGAATTTTAATTCTTATTCGCCTGGACTAGAATGACATTACGCCCGAAAGGAAGGACTCTCTTCAGTGGCCTGCGGTCTCGGCGTCCTTTGAAAGAACACCCCGTGGAGAGATTACCTCAGGCGCCCCCCTTCCTCCGCCAGACCAGGCTATTCCTTAGCTCAAGAGCACGCGCTCCCCTCCCCTCCGCATCTTACAAGGCAGAAAACTCTCCGAATTACCTCAAGAGCTCAAAAGGCCCTGCCCGGCCTCGAGCTCGAGGACTTGGGCCGCGGGAGCGCCGGAGAGAGAGACCTTTCTTCCCCCCGGCGCCCCGCAGCATCGTCTCTTCTGAGGAAAAAGAGACGCGGTCGCGGCCTTTCCAGCCTCTGCATCGCGCTCGCTTTTCTTTTTTTGCACTCAGCCCGAGGAGCCCGCCGTCTTTTTAAACGCCCCCGCCTCTCGGAGAGGAGAGAGGCCGCTCAGCCAATCCGAGCGACGGGTTTTCGGAGCAGCCAATCGCGGCCGAAGTGGCCGCGGAGCAGAAACTCGCCAGGAGGTCCTTGGGCGGCGCTGGGCGGGGAAGGGAGAGCGCTCGCGCTCGTGCGCACGCGCAGAGAGTGGGCGCGCGCGCCTGTTTCCCTCCCCCCCCCAACCTCTCAATCCGGGCCCGGCTGCGGCTCCCGGAGCGGTTGCCATGGAAACGGCGGGTATATGCAGAGTATAGGAGATGCGTTGGACTACAGTTCCCATTAGCCAGTCTGTTGCAAGAGCGGCAATCCCCATCAGCCCTCCCCCCAAGGCTGGCTAATGGGAACTGTAGTCCAAAGCATCTAACCAGAAGCTTTGGACTACAGTTCCCATTAGCCAGTCTGTTGCAAGAGCGGCAATCCCCATCAGCCCTCCCCCCAAGGCTGGCTAATGGGAACTGTAGTCCAAAGCATCTAACCAGAAGCTTTGGACTACAGTTCCCATTAGCCAGTCTGTTGCAAGAGGGGCAATCCCCATCAGCCCTCCCCCCAAGGCTGGCTAATGGGAACTGTAGTCCAAAGCATCTAACCAGAAGCTTTGGACTACAGTTCCCATTAGCCAGTCTGTTGCAAGAGGGGCAATCCCCATCAGCCCTCCCCCCAAGGCTGGCTAATGGGAACTGTAGTCCAAAGCATCTCCTATGTTCTACATATACCCATTATTTTATTTTTTTGGGTTTACTGTATCAAATTTCCTGGTTACAGTTCCTTCCACCTAAAAGACTGGACAGCCATTTGTCTGAAATGGTATATAAATTCTTCTGCTTGAGCTGCGGGCTGGACTAGAAGACCTCCAAGGTCCCTTCCAGCTCTAGTCTATTCTAACCTGATAGATGAGCCCATTTAGGCAGGGGGTGAGGTGTTACAATCCACATCCCAAAATGAGAGGTTTACCCTATTTTTAGCACGCACCTGGCATTCTGGTATGTGGAAATGAATCTCTGCAGATAATGCTGCTTTATTTGCCCATCAAGAGCAATACCCTCCTGAACATTGAAAGAGAAACCAAGATTTTGCAAATTTGAAGCAAATATTGTAACCTTTACCGGAAAAGATTGCTTGCTCAAGCAATAATTAACCCATACAATCTTGTGTGTTAGGCTTGTTTAGAGATAGATTTTAACGTTTTCCCCAGGCAGGGAGCCTATTAACCTCTTTCCTAAGCATGTTTTCTGAAGGGCAAAGGAGAAGCCATTCTCCAACCCTGGAGAGATTTTAGATGTTGCTAATTGAGGGGGAATGTCCTAAATTAGGCTCCTTTTGCTCAAGCCTGCCCTGCAGTTCAATATATATGGAGTTGTGTTGTGGCAGGGGTCTTCAAACCTGGCCCTTTGATGACTGGTGGACGTCTACTCCCAGAATTCCTCAGCCAGACATGCTGGCTGAAGTATTCTGGGAGTTGAAGTCCACCAGTCATCAAAGGGCCAAGTTTGAAGACCCCTGTGTTGTGGATAGCCAAAGCCAGTGTGTAAAAACAAGAAATTCTGCCATGTGGCGGACACCATTCAACATAACCCCTGATCAAGAATTCTAGTGACTTGTTATGATTGCTACAACTCGTTGTTGTTTTTTCTAGGGCCACTGAAGAATACACCTTTGATAAAGGAATATACGTAACAAGCAAACACCCATAAAACTGAATTTGTTTTGATTCTCATTTGGGGTCTATCTCCCACTGAGTGCAATGCAATCACATCAGGGCGTTTGTGTGTTGCAACAAATAAAATATCATTTTGCACAAGTGTGTAATATTCTTTTAATCAGTTAAAAGATTTATTTTATTTTCTTTTGAAAGAGGAACGCGTGTTTTCGGCCTTCCTTTCCCAACCATGGAGCAATGCTGCCATCTCGTGGCCAAAGAAAAGTGGTGCACGGCGCTTCTTTTTCGTTTCTTTTTTCTTAGCTTTTTCATGAACCCGAAAGGCCGGAGGTCGGATTCACACGAGCCTTCCCACTTTGTGACGGATTCACACGCGTTTGGGAGGCTTGCACGGTGCATCGAACTGGCTACTAACCCATGCGGAAGGCTAGGCTCCAGCAAAGGAATTTTGTTATTGTTATTAATCCAAATTTTATCATATCGTCCCCCAAGGGGGTCTCTGCTTTATGTGGCTTTGAGTTCGAATTCTACTCACGTCCTTGGCAAGTTCAGCTGATAAAATAAACGCTTTATACGTTAACCTTGTGAATAAGAAAACGACTTTTTAAAGTATGCCCTGGGACAGCACCCACCCCCTCAAAACCGTGACTATGGCGTGGGCTAGTGAACATACAGGCAGAAATTCAACTAGGGAAGGAATTCCCTGTTGAATGCAAGCCGAAGGGGAGGGTCTAAGCGAGTGGGCGGAGCCAGAACGACCGCGGATGCCGCTCCTCGACTTTTTTAAAAAAATCATTATTTTTATCTGTGTTACACCCGCCCATTTCGGGGTCTGGCTCCTCCCCTTTATCCTCTCCTATCTGCGCATGCCTGTTTTGATTCGCAAAGGAATCTCCCACTGTATTCAATGTAATAGCAACAAGGCATTTGTGGGTTACAACAAATAGATCATTTTGCACAAGTGTGTGATATTCTTTTAAATGCTTAACTTGGGCCTAATGAGTTAAAACTTGTATTTATTTTATTCTCCTTTTAAAGGGGAACGCGTGTTTTCGGCCTTCCTTTCCCAGCCATGGAGCTATGCTGCCATCTCGTGGCCAAAGAAAAGTGGTGCACTGCCTTTCTTTTTCGTTTCTTTTTCTTAGCTTTTTCATGAACCCGAAAGCCCGGAGTTCGGATTCACACGAGCCTCCCTGCCTAGTGACTGATCCACACGTGTTTGGGGGTTTGCACGGTGCACTGAACTGGCTACTATCCTGTGTGGAAGGCTACGGTCCAGCAAAGGAATTTTATTATTCTTTTATTAATCGACATTTGATTATATCGTCTCCCAAGCGGGCTCCTGCTTTACGTGGCTCTGAGTTCGAATCCTGCTCACGTCCTTGGCAAGAACAGCTCATTAATAAATGTTTTATGTGTGAACCTTATCAATAATAAAATGACTTTTTAAAGTATGCCCAGGGACAGCACCCCCACACAAAACCTTGACTAGGAAGTAATCAATATTCCAGGCAGAAATTCAACTAGGAAGGATTTCCCGGTTGAATGCCAGCCGAAGGGGAGGGCCTAGGCGAGTGGGCGGAGCCAGAACGACTGTGAACGGAGTTCATTGGCCAAGCTCCATGACTTATTTTTTTTAAACCATCCTTGGGTTAAGCCCGCCCATTTTGGGCAGATGGCTCCTCCTTTTTGTCGTCTCCCATCTGCGCATGCGTCTCCCTTCTCCAATCTGCGTATGCCCCTCGTTTTAAGCTGCCCAAACAAGAACCGGCTTTTTTTTTTTTTTTTGGACGCAGGCGCTCTGAGCCACCCTTTCCGCCCCGCCCTTTCTCCGGGAAGAAAAAAAAAGAAAAGAAAAAAAATAATCCCCAAACCACAAAAACCACTTCCTCGCCTCCCCGGCCGCCCCGATTGGCCGTTTGCTCCAGCGCATCCCGCCCTCCCTGCGCTGACTTTTGTTTCGCGTCGCCCGCCTTCCTCTTTCCCGCGGGGGAGATTTGGCAGCGGAGCCGGCTCGGCCGGCCTCCGGGCCCCGCCCCGTGGGAAGTGGGCGGGGACAGCCAGCGGAAAGGGCCGCCGCCGCCATCTTGGATCGCGGGTGTCTGTGAGGGAAGAGGAGGGGCGGCGGCGACGAAAGAGGGAAGAAGAAGGAGGAGGAGAAGCCGGAGAGGAGGAGACCCGCCGCCGCCGCCGCCGCCGCCGCCGCCGCTGCTGCCCGTCGCCCCTTGCGCCCTCCGCGGCCCCCGCCCGGGAACGATACGCTGCTGTGGCCGCCGCCGCCGCCTCCTCAGCCAAGCTGCCCAGTCACCAGCCCCTCGAGCCCAGGTAGATCCGGGCGGCCTAGGCCAGGCCTTCCGGCGGGGGCCTTCCCCGGAGTTGCCTAGCAACGGGAGGCCACCGCCTCCCCCCCTCTCGGCGGGGGAAGCCGCGCCCGCGGGCGCCCTTCCGGGAGGCGGAAGAAGGGAGGCTGAATGGCGACTCTCGGGCCCATCGTCCCCAGCCCGCGCCCCCCCAGAGGCCTCTGCACCGCCCATGCTCCCCAGCCATGCGGGGGACCGCCTCCCGCTGCCCCTTCCTGTCCCTGAAGAGCCCCCATCCCATCCTCCCCATCCGTGGCTTCCTGGCCCAGACCCATGGGTCCTGGTGGCGGGGGAGGCGGGGCATAGCCCGGCCCAGAGGAGCTGCGGTCTTTTGGCGGAGAGGAAGCAGCCTTTGGGGTGATGGAGAAAGGATTTCTGGGCTCCTTCCTTCCTTCCTTCCTTCCTTCCTTCCTTCCTTCCTTCCTTCCTTCTCTTTCTTTTCCTTCCTTTTCTCCCTCTTCCTTCCTTCTCTTTCCTCCCTCTTTCTTTCCTTTCTTTCTGTATCTTTTTCTCTCTGTACTCTTTCTTTCCCTCTCCCCCTCCCTCCCTCCCTCTTTCTTTCTCTCTCTCTTTCTTTTCCTTCCTTCCTTCCTTCCCCCTTTCTTCTCCTCCTCTTCTGTTTGCCCTCCTGACTGAGTTATCCAAGAGAAGCTTTTTAGAGAAGCAGTCTACCTGCCTACCTTGATGTGTTGAAACAGGAAGGTCCAAACCTTGGCCACTTTTTAAGCGTGGTGGACTTCAACTCCCAGAGTTCACTTCCCCGTGCTGGCTGGGGAACCCTGGGAGTTGAAGTCCACCAATCTTTAAAAGTTGCCAAGGTCGGACACCCCTGTGTTAAAACTTAAGGGAATGCCATGGACAGTATTCCCTGGAACTAGATTTACTTATTTCTTTATTAAATTTGTGCCACCTATCTCACAGTTGAGCAATGGTAAAATGAAAGCTGGGGCCAGTCTGTCTTTCAGCCCAGCCCACCTCACAGGGTTGTTGTCGTTGAGATGGGCACCGTAAAAATGTAATAAATAATAGAGGGAAGGGATGTTAGGTGTGTTCGTCATCCTGATCACTTATAAAGTGATAAAGGCAGGATAAAAATCTGATAAATAAATGAATAAACAGCATTGTATTCTCAGGAAGCCTGGAGTGGATGGATGCCTTCTCTAAGGGGTGGGGTACAGCTGCTTCTGGAAAGGGCTCCCCATTTTCCTACAGTTTGTTTAGTTTTGTTTTAAGTTCTTTACCTTGGCTGTCCTGCCGTCCCAAGTCCCAAAGGTGTCAAGGACGCCACTTGTGGAGAAAGTTCAAAACTTGTGTCTGTGAAGCTGTCTTATTTGTCAGCTAGCCTACAACACAACTACACGATGTGCAGTGAATGCCACTTGTGCCTATTACATCAGAGGGGCAAATTGAGCGTTTTAAAAAAAGAGAGATTGAGGATTTTGGATAAGTCCTTCTAAGTAGGCTAAGTGCAATGAAGGCTCGAAAAAAGAATTTTTGCCTGGAATCTGGACTGAAAGTAAGATTGACGATATCTTATTGCAGTGATTTCTTTTTTTAAAAAAAAATTGCCGTGTTAAGTGCTTTACCCATTGTAGATCTTCAGTGAGAGATGTTGTGCGCTTGGCTCTGAAAAAATACAAGGTGAGCTGTGCACACCTCTTATCCTTTAATCAGCATATGTGTATGTGTGTGTACAGTTATGCTTCCTTGTAAGAATGTGGTATGAATGTAATAAAATTTGCATGCTTGTTTTTTTCAAATGACCCAAGCAGAGGCTCTTTCTAATAAGGAAAAAAAATCCAGTTAATTCTATAAACTGATAAACTTGTTTTTCACTTTGCAGATTTGTCTGCTCAGACTAAGAATATTTTGCGCAAGATTCCTGACAAACTACTATCATATGTTAATGGGAATTATCATATTTAGGAGTGGTACCTTTGCTCTAATTTCAGTTTTTGGTTGCTGGGTCTGTTTGGCGCACTTCGTTTGCTTGGGGCGATTCACACCTGCTAAGGTGTGAATCTTGTTAAATTCAGATTTTGTACGAAGGCAGGATTGGGCAGTAAAATATCAACAGGGCCTTCTTTAACACCAGCCTGGGACGTGCAAACTTGTCATTCCAATTTTGGTTATATTTACTTGGGCTGAGGGCAGTTCATGTTCTCAAACATCCAGAAGGCACGGAGGAGGAGGAGGAGGAGAAGTGGAGCAGAGATCAATTTTGCATTCTTGGCATTGCGTTTGCAATCCCTGGACACAAAAAGGAAAGATTAGGTAAACCTCTATAGATGTAAATGTGAGGGGATTCCCTACAGTTGATTTTCACTTTGGAGATTCGCCCTAGTTTTGTCATTATCGGGAAGCTTTGTCAGTTTTTTCCGCTGTCTGCTGTCTTTTCAGTGGCTCTTGCCAGACAAGGGAGTGGCTTTCTTCAATAAATAAAGAACATTTAAGGCTCTTTATTGTTTCCCGTGGCAAGCGCTGAGCTTTGTACACACACTGATGTATTGTCATCCTGCAGACATTCCCAAAGGGCTGGGGGCGCTATTACCATAAACTAAAAATAGTGCAACCCCATAACTTCAATAAAGTTCATTTCAGAGTTGCCTTGCAGGTAATCCTGTGGACCTGTGACCGCAATTGAGCCGAACGCTTACGTTGCGAAGTGAGAAATGGGTTAAGTGACTTTTCTTGCCCGATTTGTGAAGCGAATCCCTGCCGTTGTTAAGTTAGGAACACGGTTGTTAAGTGTAATCCGGCTTCATCCGTGGATTTTGCTTGGCCGAAGGTGGCAAAAGGGGGTCACGGGACCCGTGGACACTGGAACCGTCATAAGTGTGAGTCGGTTGTCAAGCATCCAAATGTAAATCACAGGACCCTCGGGATGCTGCCACGGCCGTAAGTGTGAAAAACGGTCATAAGTCACTTTTTCAGCGACGTAACTTTGAGCGGTCGCTAAATGAACTGTCATGAAGTCGAGGACTCCCTGTATGTCTGTGTAAATATGCATTGGTTTGAGTTGCATGCTGTTGAGACAGTAGTTAGAGAATAGATTTGCAACAGTTCGTTTAGTGACCGTTCAGAGCTACAGCGGCGGTGAAAAAAGTGACTTATGGTCGTAAGCGCTCTCAAGTGCTTCTCTCTCTCTCTCTCTCTCTCTCTCTCTCTCTCTCTCTCTCTCTCTCTCTCTCTCTCTCTCTCTCTCTCTCTCTCTCTCTCTCATTTCTTAAACTTGCCATACTCTTTCATTCATACGGCACATCAGGCTGTGTAGAACGGATGAATTCAAATCAGATGACGGTCACGTGCTTACTAGAAGACGCTTGCGCTTGGGAAATCACACCTAAACCCATCAGATTGCAGCTGAGAATTTATTTTTTATTTTATTTTATTTTTTCTAGTGGGAAAGGACCTAGCAGTCATGCCTCCTGGCTTCTCCTCCAAGACAGATTCTTTCTTCATTGCCCTTTCGGATATATTTTTCTTTGCAATCTACCAAGAGTATAGATTTCACAATCTCTTTGAGCAAGTTAAGCCTTTTTGTTTTGGGCAATACATAAATTTAGCCTCGCACTCTTTAAAACGAACCGACTTGCCCCTGGTTTTTCTCCATACTGTAGGATTTCCTGCCGCCCGCCCTATCCCAAGCAACATTTCACCTGCCTGCTTTAATTGGTTATAGAAACTGAACCGATAAATTCATTTCCAATGAATTTCCATTCATTCCAGTCTCTTCTTCCTTGTTTTCAATGGATTTGGTTGCTATGTTAATCTTTCCTTTGATACCTGTGTAATGTCCTTCTGCTTCTCTATTTTAACTTGCTCGTTAAAAAAAACACAGACTGGCTAACATAGCTTGCATATGAAGTTTGTACCTTCAGCTCTAAACAATTGAGCCGACTTTATTTAAGACTTAGAAATAGGTAAATAGCTTGGTGAATGCTTGGGAATCTTTTTATTAAAGGCGCAGTTAGATCATTTCTCCCAGGAAAAGGGACAAAGTTAAGAGGCTTAAAATAACGGGGAGTTAGCAATGCACGTGTTGGGTGAATTGCTCGACAAATTCAAAGGAGAGCTACCAAGATGGTGTACGGTCTACAAACCATGTCCTATGAGGAACGGTTAAAGGAATTGGGAATGTTTAGTCTACAGAAAAGAAGACTAAGAGGAGACATGATAGCTGTCTACAAATACCTGAAGGGCTGTCATAGTGCAGAGGGATCAACCCTGTTCTCACTTGCTCAAGGAAGGACTAGAAACAATGGGATGAAACTGCAGGGGAAAAGATTCAGATTAGATGTTAGAAAAAAATTTCTAACAGTAAGGGTGATTGACCAGTGGAACAGGTTGCCACAGGAGGTGGTGAGCTCCCCTTCGATGGAGGTCTTCAAGCAGAGACTGGACGGCCATCTATCTGGGATGGTTTAGGGAATCCTGCCTCGAGCAGGGGGTTGGACTCGATGACCCGGGAGGTCCCCTCCAACTCTACGATTCTATGATTCTATGATTCTTCCACTATCCTGCCAGGAAATTGAGACAAGTGCACATGGGATCTCCCAAATAGTTAGGTGTGTCCACTGTGGGAAAGTTTCCACGATATTTTTTTGAAGGAGCAGTGATCCGATGCTAAAGTAGGATTCTTAAAGGGATGAATATGCTACTGACGTTGCTGATTGGAGGACAAATCCCCAAAAAATGATGTTTACTTCAACACTGGTAGTTCGTTTAGTGACCGTTCAACATTCCAACGGCCCTGGGAAAAAAAGTGACATACAGCCATTTTTTCATATTTAACAACCATTGCAGCATGGTTTACAACCCTTTAGAAACGCCTTGGCTTCCAATTTAGTTTGCACTTTTAATATTTCCTTTGTCCTCGAGTTACGACACAACTGAGGCCCAAATTTATGCTGCTAAGTGAAACATTTGCTAGGACCGGATCCAAGGGCAATCACCTTAAGTTGTTTTCTCTCTTCTTTTCTAGTGCCACAATGGCAACTGCACCTTACAACTATTCCTACATCTTTAAATACATCATTATTGGTAAGTCTACACGTCGTTTAGAAAACGCCTCGTTATTTCTGCCACCACACTTTTAACTGCAGCTGGTTTGGGATAATAGAAGTGGTGGGAAGACGGTGCTGGAAGGGCCCAGCCTACAAATAACCAGTCAAATGAAAAGGAAAAAAAAAAAGGGGTGTATTTTTCGGCATCTGTCGGATCATCCCTTGCACGCCAGGCTCGGTGAAAAGGTGGCATGCAAAGTCACAAGTCACTGAACTTTTTTTAGTTTAGTGGTCTGAGGGTTTTTGCCCCCGTTCCTCAAAAGCAGGGACTCGATTATTTTTAATGCTTCAGATTGCTGCGCTCTTTATCCGCAGAAGCTTGGTCTTGTGTTGCACAAGTAATCTCTCAAGCCTGCAGATGTGTTTTTTTCCCCCCAGTCTGGCAGAATTTTGGATTTCAAAGCCAGGAAGTGAGATAGGATGATTTACCCTTAAGACGCTTCCTTCAGTTGCTACTGTGGTGCTGACATTTGATCATGGTTTTGTGTCTGGTATTGGGCAAAGCCTGTAACGCTGGCTACTAGGCTAGATAGTAACATGATATATGCCTTGGAGAACTGGTGGAATATTCTCTTAGTGGTAAGCAGCATTCATTCCTGGAATGTGATCTTAGACTCGGTGGATAATCCAGCTTCAAAAGCATTCATTTTTCGACTACCTGAAGCTGCAAGTGATTGGGATCCCTGTGGTCACGTGATCAAAATTTGCGTGCTTGGCAACTGGCACGGGTTTACAATGATTGCAGCCACCTGGGTTGACATCTGGGGCCTTCCAACAAGCAAGCAGAAATTCTGGCCCCCAATATCGGCATAAGCCGAGGACTGTTTTTATAGGCCCTGTGCTTTGAGATCTTTCTTAGCCTAAACGTGGGATGTGTGCACACACTATGATCAGTTTGGTTTTAGTGTGTTTGCAGACCATGTCTAATGCCTAGCATGTTGTAGAAACATAAGTTATCTTTCAGAGGTGGAAATACAGCTAGAGTTACTCATCTTAGTCATCCGTGGCCTTCAGAAGAAATTGAAGAAGTAGGAGCTTTTATCGCTGTACTTCCAGTTACAAATTCTGTAAGAGGAATACCAGGAAAAAAAAATTCCAGAGCAGTTCTCAGTAGCATTATACACTAGTTTTTCTTTTCATTTCCCTTAAAAAAAAAAAAAGCTTTCTTGGTGCTTGATTGGCACTTTTATTAAGAAAGAATGCTGATTGTGGATTATTACACCATCTATGTGGGCAAAATGGCTCCATATTAGTCCACAATTCATTTCTGCAATAGATACTAAGTCAAGGCAGCAGTGGTAACAATTCACTTCTAAATATTCCTCTTTTTTCTCTCCTTTTTTTTTTCATCTTAAGGTGATATGGGTGTAGGAAAATCGTGCTTGCTCCATCAGTTTACAGAAAAGAAGTGTAAGTGTGTACCTCTCTTTGTAGTTGAAGTAGTAAACACAACGTGACTTTATCCTCTCCGTTTTCCCAACGTGTTAATTCTAGGCTTCTGTTATGTTATTAAAAGTGCCTTTTACGGAATGGGAATGATTCTGGATTTCACTGAAGCAAAATGCCTCCCTTTGTATAATATGTGATCATTATTGGTTTAATGCTGTGTATTTTTGTCCAGATTTAATAGCCAAAGGTTTATACGTTTGCTGGTGACTAGAGCTGGGGAGGTCTTGGCAGAAAAGCCATGTCTGTTTCTCACTCTTATAAGAAACATGCAGTAAAACAAGTCAGAAATTAATTCTGCTCTGTAATGAACGGGGGAAAAGGCAGCCCCAAAATCAGTTATGTGGGGGGGCCACATAACTGCTGGTTTTGGGGCTGCCTTTTGGCTGAGAAGGTGGGTTAAGTAGGTCTTCAGATACGGGGGAATCCCTGTGAGTGGAAGCCTGGCGGTTAGGTGGATCGTGCTTTCTCACTGTTATTTCCTTTTGCCTCACAGTTATGGCAGATTGTCCCCATACAATTGGAGTCGAGTTTGGTACCCGGATAATTGAAGTTAGCGGCCAAAAAATTAAGCTGCAGATCTGGGACACGGCGGGACAAGAGAGGTTTAGAGCGGTCACACGAAGCTACTACAGAGGAGCGGCAGGAGCCCTTATGGTTTATGATATCACTAGGTAAGGAGTTTTTCTGTGCTGGAGGTTTGAACTTTGCCGTGGTTTGACTCTTAACCAACTGTGATTTAAGCTGATGCTCTTTCAGCTGAGACTAAACTCTGGAACAAAGCAAGAGTTTGCCTATTTCATGAAACCCCTTCTTCTAGCCAGATAATAATTTTCCAGCCTTCTCAAATCGATGCTTAAAAAGCTCCATGCGGGCACGCCGTTTTGATGGACGTGGTGGAAGAACACAAACGCCGACTCTTTCTTTCTCAGACCAAATAGGATGAGGCTGGACTTTTGCTGTGATCCTCTTAGAGACAGAACAAACTAGCTGGTGTTCTACAAATGTGACGCCTTTGTTTCTTTTTATTTTTTTTCCTCTTGCAGAAGAAGTACATATAACCATTTAAGCAGCTGGCTGACAGACGCAAGGAATCTAACTAACCCCAATACTGTGAGTGTCACAATTCAGAAACCTTTGTGTTAAAAGGTAAACAGCATCTGCTCATCTCCAGGTTGAGATGTCAGGAAGTTTCTCCTTAGTTCCAGGTTGCTTCTCTCCTTGATTAGTTTCTATCCATTGCTTCTCGTCCTGCCCTCAGATGCTTTGGAGAATAGCTTGACTCCCTCTTCTTTGGGGCAGCCCCTGAGATATTGGAAGACTGCTATCATGTCCCCCCTCGTCCTTCTCTTCGTTAAACTGGACATACCCAATTCCTGCAGCCGTCCTTCATAAGTTTTAGCCTTCCATTCCCCTCGAACGGAATATATCCTCCGTTCTCCTAGTCGGCACCTCACTCTTCCTCTCTGTCTCTAGAAGTCACCAGGGGATGGGACAGCTGAACAGAGTCCATTACAGTTTGCTTAAGGGGACAGTTTTGAAAATGAACACTTTTCTCAGCTCTGTATTTCAAGGGGAGAGTGGGGTTCTTTCCCTTTTGTGCAGCATTGGCTAGAAAGCTTCCCTTCCTGACGATGTGGTTAACTGCAGCAGTCATTCCAAGCTAGCTAGCGTTCTGACTTCCTCTTCTAGCCTGTCTTGTGTTAATTTCATAATGAGCAGTTCCTTAAAACTGCTTCCTTACCCATAATGAGAAACCAAATGGTCCGTTAATTAAAGCATTTGCATCCTGGCTCGCCCTTTTGGGGGATGCCCGGTTCCATTTTTCCCCCCTTTAATGCTTAGCTGCGATGAGGCGTGCTCTGCAAAAGGATCCCAACAGGGATCCTTTGGGGGCAAAAACACCTACCCTTGACAACTGGCTCTGGTCCGCTGTTGGATTTCTTCTAAATGCCCTGTTCTGTCTCTTGTTCTGGATGCAGGTGATCATCCTTATAGGAAATAAAGCAGACCTGGAAGCCCAGAGAGACGTGACCTACGAGGAAGCCAAACAGTTTGCCGAAGAGAACGGTACGCATGGGTGCACCAGAGTAGCCAAAGCAGAACCGAGGGTGGCTAAGCACTTGGCAGAAAAGATCACGCAGAAGCCGTTTAGTGTAGTGCCGATTTAGGCCCTCTGTGTGGTGATGTGGTTACACGTGGATCAGGCTACTCAAACTGCATCCGTGGCCTTGCCGCTTTGGAGACACCAACTTGCTGGTTGGTGAGATCTGAAAGAGGAATTATTTTGATTTCCCACCTAAGTTGACCTTGCTTTTTGTTCCCCAACAGGCTTGCTGTTTCTTGAAGCGAGCGCGAAAACGTAAGTTGGTTGCTGTTATGTTAAAAACAAACAAACATTTGTTGCATGGATGAATTCATCATTTGCCTGCCAAAGCAAGCGGTGACAGTGTAATTCCTTAATTGTAGTAGGGGGGGGGGAGAAAAAAAGCCCGAAAGAAACAGGAGTTCTGAGATTCTTTCCCCATGAATTTTTCTTTGCCCAAAACCTGGCAGAAAAAAAAGAGAGACTGGGTGGTGAGAACGTGTTGTTTGCAGCCCAAGTGTCATCTTGGTTTATGCTAATGCCAATGGTTACATTGCTCTAGTAATGCTAGCTATTGTTTCAAAACATGGACAGTGCAGTGCGCAAGCAGGAGGGATGTGTTTTGTGGGGTCCTCAATGCTCTCTGATACTGGTTATTTTCTTGCAGATGTTTCATGACCCAACTAGGGAACATCATCAGTGTGGGTCACACACCTCGGCACTGCCGACGTGACCTAGTTAGATCATGAAACATCTGCAAGAAAACAACAAGCACACTGCGGACCCCCCACTCCAACTTCAAGCTGTAAATACACCTGCATCTGTCACAAGTGTCCCAAATTAATGCCGTTGCTTTGGCTTGTCCTTTTCCCCAGAGGTGAGAACGTGGAAGACGCGTTCCTAGAGGCCGCCAAGAAAATCTACCAGAATATCCAAGACGGGAGCCTGGATCTGAACGCGGCAGAGTCAGGGGTACAGCACAAGCCTTCAGCTCCACAGGGCGGCCGGCTAACCAACGAACCCCAGCCCCAAAGAGAAGGCTGTGGCTGCTAGTGACCTCGGTTCCTTGGCTCTGTTTGTGACCTTTCACCTCTGTTAAGAGCAGTGCTTTTGGGGGCTGCTTCCGTTTTCCCTCTGCACATCTTACCAGGTTTAATTAAAACTCCTGAGGCAAGAGTTTAACACAGTACTAAACTGCTAAAAGAATAAAATAAGAGAAAACTTAGATGTAATCAGGTTATCCAAGGCAAGTAGAGTCATTCCCTCTCCCTGCATGGTAAAATCTAGACGTCTTTATTCCCCCTTCTCCTCTCCCCTCCCCATAATTAATTGTCCTTGTGAATAGGTGTCACCGATTCATGATTTACAAAACAGAGCTCTGATGCTGGACCCTCCCCCTCCCATATGACTTTCACTCTCTTTCTCTTTCTCCGCAGAGCTTTGTCTCTTGTAAAGTTTAACTTCCTTAGCTTCAGCTTTTTCTCCCAGTCTGTAACTGGTCTGTCCTTTTTAGTAACAAAAAAAAAAAAAAGAAAGGAAAAAAAAAGATTTGCTATGAAAACTATTTCCAAGGGTAGAATGGGGTCCTGCGTAGATTGCTTTCGTTGGGAAAGTGGTGGTGGTGGCTGGGGCTTATGGAGGAGGGGGGGGGAAGAAAGACACTTATTGCTGTGGTGTACGCCCCCTCCCTCTCGGCCTCGGACACGGCGTGGCTTTTATCTCGTACCCAGTTATCTTTATGCTGCTGCTGCTGCTGCTGCTGCTGCTCCCTAGTTTTACCCAGACGGGCCCTTATTAACCAAGCGTAAATATGTATAAATTTTGACGGAACCAAGCTAGACACTCAAATACATCCTGTGTATATGATTTTAATGAAGAAAAAAAAAACCTTAATGACCGGCATTAGAAACTTAAAAGTGACATATCGGTACAGCTCCACTAAAGATGGCCAGGTCGCCCCGCTTAGTGACTGCAGTCATTGGCCACCCTGGTTCAACTCTGTATGACGTTTGGCGGTTGTCCAGAGGACCTTGATGCAGCTCCCAGGGCATTGCTAGCCCAGTGTAGGACCTCTGTGCCCGGTGAGCAACCTACTGCTATTTTATTTCATTGCTGTTACTCCAGGTCTTGTGCACTTGAGGATGTGCTAACTCGCTTTCCCTCTTCCCCCTCCCCCTCCAAAAAAAGTTCTGCATTCCAGCTGTATTGCACATCTGTATGCTTCTGGGAAAGGTCTACTGTAAACTGGACGGTCACTAAAAGCATTACTCTTGAGGGACTTTGGACTCTACTCTGGCACTTGACACTACAGTTCCCCTGGCTTGGCTGCCTGATGCTCTCCCCATGTTCCTCTCTGCCATGATTGCAAGCCTCTGTTCCTGGAAGAGGGCTTAAGGGGAGGGGTGGCCTGCAGGATGGAGCCACCCACAGACCCCTCTCCGCCCTTAATTGTTCTCTCAGTGGCAATCTGGTCGAGAGGCGGTTAAGGCCGGCTGGGGAAAGGATGAGCACGTTTGCTTCTGTTGCCCGCAGTGTCTCAGCGACCCCTCGATTGACACTAAAACCAGGCCACGTTTCCAGGGTGCAAAAGTGAAAGGGGATAAACCAGCATAATGTACAGTCAATGTGTGAACCAAAAGCCAAAACTGGGATGTGCAAACGATTCGCATTTGGGTAGCTTGTGTGCTCTCCCCTCGCTTACGTTGCCCTTTACATTTGGCTCTAGTTTTTCCTCCCTCCTGAAATCTGATTCTTAAAAAGTAGATGGGTATTACAGAATTCTGCTCTTTGAATTGCACCGTGGGGGGGTGGGCTGAGGGTGGGCTGAGGGTTGCCCAGGGACCACGTCTGTTGACACAACTTAAGTTTTGGGCAAAGGCAATTTGTTTCCTGCAGCTTATTGGCGGTGCAATAATCCCTTTTCTTACCTCCCCTCTCCCCCCCCCAATTCAAATTACAGTAGGTCTTCATTTCTGTGACAGGATTTATTTGGGCTGCTGTACTCATTTAATGTAACAATGCTATTCTCTAAATATTTGTAAATAAAGTACCTGTATCTAGAGACCAACGAGAGTAGTCGTTCTTTGAAGAGGCAGAACAAAAGGGTTACGAATTGTGGGATGACTGAGAGGAATGCCCCCCCCTTTTTTAAAAGGGTGGGGTAGGGGGAAAAAAAATCCCTGGAAAATCTTTAAAGGTGGGCTTGAATTATGCCAAAGGGGCTTTTTCTGGAGGCAACTGAGCTTTCTTTGTTTTTGCCTGAAGACGTTTTGCTTCTCATCCAAGAAGCTTCTTCAGTTCTGACTGAAGAAGCTTCTCGGATAAGGAGGGAAACGTCTTCAAGGGAAAAACAAAGAAAGTCCAGTTGCCTCTTGACAAAGCACCTTTGGGACAAGAATATCCATAGACTTGAATTCTTCTATGGCATGCCATAAAGATTGAGGAAATCTACAGGGGTTTATAATAATAATAACAACAAAAGGTGGAAGGGACCTTGGAGGTCATCTGGTCCAACCCCCTGCTCAGGCAGGAAACCCTATTACCATTTCAGACAAATGGTTTCCTATGTTCAGAATGGTTGCTGTCGGAATAAAGGAGAGAAGAGATGTTTGAGACATTTCAAATGTCGCTGTCATCCTCTACTGGCTGTCGAGCAGGAACACTCAAAAAGCTTTGACCCGTTTTGTACAAAAAAAATTTATTCACAAAATATTTTATCCCGTAAAAAGCCGCTTTGCTAAACGGTGGTTAAAAAGAAATGTAAAAATGTGAACTCGCCTCCACTCCAAAGGGAATACAAAACACCTTGGCGTTGCTTTTCACTACGGCAGAATTCTGCTGTAGAGATGCGGAAGCTTGAGGACCAGGTGAGGTGACTCAAAAGACCTTGAAACTCGTAAAATAAATGAGGTAGTCTTCATAATCTTCACATCCAATTGGCACAGGCTTTGCAAACCCCATTTTTGCGCAGTCTTTTGTCTCTAACAACCAAAAAAAAAACATTTTTTTTTAAGACCCAAGCAGCAAGTTACAGGCACCCCTTTCCTCTCCTTTGTAATTCCTCTTGACAACTCATTTTATTCATAATTATTTGTTCTAAGGGAGCAGAATTTTGGCTTGGAACAGACAACCAGGCTCTGAATAGAGAGGGGATCACGTGACCCCAGGACACTGCAACCGTCATAAGTGCGCATCAGTGGCCAAGCATTTGAATTTTGATCACGTGGCCCTGGGGATGCTGCAACGGTCGTAAGCGTGAAAAACGATCACAAGCCACTTCAGTGCTGTTGTAATTTTGAACAGTCGCTAAACGGACTGTTGTAAGTTGAGGACTACCTATAATCTGGAGCAGTTTTGTAGCTGGTGACTGCAATAACTGTCCAGGGCTACAATGGATTTTTAAGATCTTTTCTTGACCACAGTAAAAAAAAAAAAAACCTTTGTCATGCTACGAAGAAGGAATATACATAAACTGTGACTTAAGTCTTCTAATTGGTCGGGTTTAAAATTATTCATAACCTGGTTGGTCTTCCACCTCTCACCTTCTTTGTTGAAATTATGTCTTGTACTGATAAATCACTTTAGACTGGGCTGAAGCCTCTGCAGTTGTCCAGGGAGAAGGAGATCTGGTGGACTAGGGGGGGAAAAAAACCCAAAACCTTAACTAAACAGTGCTGTTGGTACGATTTTTGATTTTATAAAAGTCCTACGGAGGCTGGAGTGCTCTTTAAGGAGAAAACACTTTAAACTGATTTCTAATACTTTCACGTACACATTTAAGGCAGGTTAATTAAATTTTCCAAAGTGAACATGTTCACTGCGCGGAGCGTAACCCACCTCCAGCCACTCCGAGAAAGAAGGCTTTCAATCTTTCCCCAAGTTGGTGCCTTGCAAATATCCCAGGGCGTAAAACAATGCTGCCTGCTGACCTGTTAAAAATGATTCTCAAAGTGCTGTGATGTTTAATGCTGCTCTATTAAAGCTGTTTCAGAGTGAAGACCAGTAGAGGGAAGCTTTAGAAAAGGCCACGGGGACATTCATGAGAAAGGACAGTTAGTTTGGATCCAGGCTTAACAGGGTATAAAACATTCCATGTGTGTTGCTGTAAAGATTGATCTGTGCAAACGCTCGTTAAGAGAACCAGGTTGTTGGGCCAACGTACCTGATTCTTTGCCGTCAGGCTTGGCTCTTGGCGCAGAGAATCTGTGAATCCCGATGAGTTTAAGGACGGAAACAAGGAATCGGTAGAGCTGCTGCTGACCAGCTCGTCCAGGGCATCGACTTGTCTCTTCAGACTGTGAAGGGTGCCCTCAGTCTCTTGCTTCCCTTTAATTAAGGCCTCCACTTGCTTTGACATGCACTGCCGGAGTTGAGCCTGGATGGGAGAGGTTCCACCTCAAATCAGCGAGGAAGATCTGGGCTGCTTAGGACAGAGGACCACCAGAGCAGGGTCTCTGCCACTCGCTCTGGATTCATCCAGAAGTGACCTTCTAAATTTAAAGCAAGGGTTTTGTTCTCCAAGGGCTACAGGTAGCCCTCGACAATGGAGCCCCAAATTTCTAAGCGAGACATTTGTCAAGTGAGTTTTGTCCCATTTTACGGCCTGCCTCGCCATAGCTGTTAAGCAAATCGTTGGAGTTGACAAATTAGTAACCCCGTTGTTAAGTGAATCTGGCTCCCCCATTGACTTGGCCGAGCAGAAGGTGGCAAAAGGGGACAGTGCAACCGTCATAAATAGGAGCCAGCTGCCACGTGTCTGAAATTTGAACACATTACCAGGGGAAGCTGCAAGTGTAAAAAAAACAGACGTATGTCACTTTCTTCCAGTGCCCTCACTTTGAACGGTCACTGAATGAACCGTTCCATATTTGAGGAAGGCCTGGTTCTATTCCCCATCCCAAGCAAAAGTCTGGTAGCCGTACATACGGATCGTCAACTACCTTGAGGCGATCTTCGTGGTGTTGCAGTTGTTCCCGGCGTACCTTTCCACGCCACTGTTCATCCTTGGGAGAAAAAAAAAGGATTGACGAAGAGAAGAATCCTTAGCAGGTAACTTGAGAAGAAAAAGAAGGCGCCTTGCGACATCCCTTCACACTCATTCGGGGTGGAATGTGGGGTCAAACTAGGTTTTAACTATCATGTGTAGCAAACCCAGTGATACAATAGCTATCATGCAGATACTTTAAATGTGGACTCCTGCTTACAAGGCACAGATTTAAACCCAAACTCCTAGATCTCATTTTTAGATTAGAAATGAAACCTGGACTGTGAGTAGCAAAAAAAAAAAAAATGACAATGGGAGAATGATGGAAAAGGCAAGGATTTGGGCAAGCTTCACGTGGGAACAATCTGCTTGGATGTATGAATGTTTAACCTAGGTGCAACTTTCTTGTGTGGAAGATGCAGACGTTCCTTCTTCAAGTAGACATTCGTGCTAGCTACAGTATCGTGTGTGCGGCCCGTTGTTCGGATCCTTGGTACAACTCTGCTTCTTAATGTACTGACCGTGATGTGGACTTTAGAGAGGTCCAGCTTTTCGTCCCAGTAGGGCATCCTGGCCTTGCTTTCAGTGAATGGATAGTTTTCCTTCAGGCTTTCCAGGTCGCTCCAGAGTCTCGCCTTCACTTCCAGGTTAGCGTCTCTCTCCTCCAATAACTCTGGAGGAGACTGGCTCAGATCCTTCAAGCCATTCCTCATTTTGTCCTTCACTTCCAGTCTGACCAGCTTAACGGTGCCCTTCAGCTCTTTCTGCTGTTTCTCCAGCTCCTCCTGGCTCTTCATCTGAGACACAAGACGCAAAACGGTCATTCGACACGGATGTTGAAGCACCGAGTGGCCTTACATCTCTCTGATTCTGGGGGGAACGGGGGGGGGGGGTGCTCAGCACCCAAGGGCCAGAAAGCCCCACGGACGAGTTGATCTAATCGATGCAACTCATTAAAAGTGAACAGCTGAAGCAGCTATTTAATGATTTGTGTTTAATGAGGCTTCCTTTCACACTTTACAATCCTTTTACAGTGTCATTACAGGTAGTCCTCAACTTATGACCACAACTGAGCTCTACATTTTTGTTGCTAAGGGAAACATTTATCAAGGGACTACGGTATGGAGATTCTCAGTCCTCCAGGTCCATGGCTGTCCCAAAGGTGCTTTTTTTTCCAGGAGGCAACTGGACTGCCTTGTTTTTCTTTGAAGGCGTTTTGCTTCTCATCCAAGAAGCTTCTTCCCCACCCTCCAGTCAGAGCCTGAAGAAGCTTCTTGGAGGAGGAGCGAAACGTCTTCAAAGAAAAACAAGGAAAGTCCAGTTGCCTCCTGAAGGAAAAAAAAAAAAGCAGCACCTTTGGGACATGGATCAAGTAAAGTTTTGCCTCCTTTTACGACTGTTCGTGCCACAGTTGTTCAGCAAATCACTGCAGTGGTTACACGAGCAACGTGGTTGTTACATGAAAAAGGAAAAGGTGCAAAAAAGGGCAACAAGAATGATCAAGGAAATGGAGCGCCTCCCTTATGAAACCAGATTGCAACGCCTTGGTCTCTTCAGCCTTGAAAGACGGCGTTTAAGGGGTGACTTGATCGAAGTGTATAAAATCATGCATGGGATAGAAAAGGTGGATAGAGAAAAATTCTTTTCTCTATCACACAATACCAGGACAAGGGGGCACTCCCTAAAGCTCATAGCTAAGAAAGTGAGGACAAATAAAGGGAAATATTTCTTCACCCAGAGGGTCGTTGATTTATGGAATTCACTTCCTGAAGGGGTCGTGACAGCTGTCAGCCTTGACAGCTTCAAGGCAGGGTCAGACAGATTCATGGATGCCGAGTGTATCGGTGGCTATTAAAACGGATGTCCATGTGCCGCCTCTATGTTGGTTGAGGCAGGCAGGATTCCCTTGAGTACCATTTGTTGGGGGTCAAGGGAAAGGGAGGGTTTTGCCTTCTCTTTCTGCTCAAGATCCCCATGTACATTTGGTGGGCCACTGTGTGACACAGAATGCTGGACTCGATGGGCTTTGGCCTGATTCAGCATGGCTCTTCTTATGTTCTTATGTTCTTATGAATGTGGTTCCCCAACTGAATGTGCTTGTCGGAAGGTTGAATTTGTCTCTATCGCAATTAAAATCTTTGGGTTGCACAAAGGCCATCGAATCCCAGGACACTGCAGCTGTCATAAATATGAGTCAGTTGCCAAGGGTCATGATCATGTCATCGTGGGTGTGCTGCAACGTTTGTTAAGTGTGAAAACCGGTCATAAGTCACTTTTTTCAGGGGTAACGTCGAACAGTCACTAAGTGAGCTCTTGTTAAGTTGAGGACTACCTGTATTAATTTTGCACACTGTCGGGACAATCCCCCAGAGCCCTGATAGCCCTTTCCTCTGCTCTATTCCAACCTCTCAGAGGTTGTGAATCCTGTACCTAGGAGCAGACATTCGTACGTTAATTCTAGACTGTGGAAAGAAATTCATTTTCCTAGCCAGAAGGTCAAGGGTAGACACTTATCTTTCTGGGCAACAGGGAGGCTATTTGGAGGCTCCAGAGTGTTACCTGTGACTTGAGTTGTGCGTGCTCTTCTTGGATCCGGCCAAGGTCCCTCATCAACCGCTTGGCCCGCTGGTGATTCTCTCGGGCCACTTGTTCCAGTGAGGTTATTTCTCGCTGCAAGCTGTAGTTTTCTTGCTTCTGTTCCTAAATGAGAGCGGCGAGTTGAAGAAGAATATATATATATATTTTCTTTTCGTCTGAATAAATGCATTCCACGGAGGGGCCGGGAGAATGCTCCATTGTGACCTTCAACGATTTAAAGCTACACGCAAACACATCAGTCCCAGAGGGCCATACCGGATTGGATTGGAGTTGGTCCAGAACATCTGGAGGATACTGGCCCTACTTCAGGTCATCCCACAACGGCTCCGTGTTGTGAGTTATGAGAGAAAACTGGATTGTGAATCCAGAAATGGCCAACGGAGGCCCTATGAATTCATTAGGGGGCCTTGAACGAACCACCTTTTCACAGAACCTTACACAGTTGGAATAAGGTATATTCTACACCCACTTCCAAGCATTCGTAGAGTTTGGGAGAACTGGGGCCGAGTCAGCTGCTCCTCACGTTCAAGAAACCATCTCGTTTCTTGCCGCAGCCCCTCCCCCACAACCCAAAATGGGAAAGCAACTGGATGTTGGGGGGGAGACAGCTACATACTTGGAGGGCTCTTTCAAGCTGGTCTCTTTGAGCCTTGATGGTGTCCTTCAAGGTTGCAATTTGCTTCTCTGCTTTGAGATGGTCTGCTTGGAGCCGATCTTGGAGCAGCCTCTCCTCGGCTCTGGAGAGGTGGAGTTCTCTTTGAAGGCAGGAAACCTCCCCCATCTTTTCCTGAAGCTTCTGTTCTTTTTCGGAGAGCTGATGCCCTAGAAACAGAGGAGTTGGTTACCAAGCCAACCTTACCAAGAGCCTCAGGTTTGCTTTTCATCTGCTGAAGGGCATCCCTAGGAGAATTTAGCATGATTGTTGGCTAAGCAGGGACAAAAACAGCCAGAGAAATGATGGACACCTGGGAAACGGGGCCCTTGTAAGTCAACAGGAGGGCTGATTTACCACCAGCCTATCAGGTACCTGGGAGCTGAGGGCATGGCAGCACAAGGAAATAACAATTCATGACTTAATAGTCAGTCATCTGCACCATAATTAAACAAATAAAAGCTACACACAACCAACAACCATAAAAATACAACGCATAGACCATCCCGGTGCACATATTCTGGGGAGAGTGAAGTTCTCTGAGGATGGGCTCCAGCACAAGCCCAAAAGCTTGGAAGAGTAAACCTTTGGTCCTGGTGACCGACTCAGATTGGATCCTGCAGAATGGATAATATCTAAATGCTATTCTCATTGCAGCGCGCTCAGGGTATTTAAAAGGATGTTACAAAGGGAATGCTTTGAAGGGCTAAAACTCCAGCTGAACTGCACAACTACTGAGCTTGGAACTTGAATCTTGATCTCCCTCGTCCTTAGCTGTAATATCACGCTGACTTTCTTACTTGATGGAGACACCTTTCTCATGAACACACATCAGTGTTCCCAGCCTTCAATACCACTCACTGGCTTTGTGGAGTTTTTCTTCAAGAGCTGAAATGTGGGATTCCCCCTTCTGGAGCTTCCGGATCCGTTCTTCCATCTCTTGGACCTTGGCCACAGCTTGCGCCAGGTGACCCTGCTGCTCTACCAGCTCTTGTTCCAGTTGCTGATTCTGGTTCCTCATTTTGTCTGCGCACTCTGCCAACTTTCTTTCTTTGTGCAGGATGTCTTCCCCGAGATGTTCAAGGACCTGGATGAAAGCAACCCATCGAGAGTTAAGCTAGGCTGGGAGAAGAGGTCACTGGGATGGGCGAAGGGCCTGGTTTCTCTCTCGATGGCATAAAACTATTGGCCCAAAATCGCCTCCTGCTGCAAGGTATTTGGCACAATTTGAATCGTACATTTAAAAAAAAAAATCTGGCCTGTTTTCTTTTAAAATGTCTCTTGATTAACAACATTAATAACTCATTTGGTCTAGTTCAGGGGTAGGCAACCTTGGCTCTTTTATGACTTGTGGACTTCAACTCCCAGAATTCCTGAGCCAGCCATGCTGGCTCAGGAATTCTGGGAGTTGAAGTCCACAAGTCATAAAAGAGCCAAGGTTGCCTATCCCTGGTCTAGTGATTAAAGCATGTAGGATAGAAAGCAGGAGACGGTGAGTTCCAATCCTGCCTTAGCCATGAAAGCCGCTGGGTGACCATGGGCCGGTCCTTCTCTGTCAGCCCAACTCAGGGTGGTGGTTGTGGGGAAAACAGGAGGAGGAAGGCATGTAGAATATGTTCACTGCCTTGAGTTATTTGCAAAATAATAAAGCCGGGGTACAAATTAAATAAATAACGAACCAAACTCTTATAAAATTCTAAACAACTGGGCTTACAGAGAATTTGTGGTAAGGAGGAGCTACAGAATCACCGATCCGAGAACCATTATGGCTTCTTTTTACCTCCAGAATCAACCTTTCCATTTCCACCCCCCCCCCACCCCCAAACTCGTTCGTCTTCAAAAAGAAAGAATTCAGCCAGCAGATCAGTCAAAACGCAAATGGGAAAAAGACAAACGTACCGTCTCTTGTTTGGCCTGTTTCAGCTCCTGTTCCTTAAGCTCCTTCAGGACTTGGTGTAGCTGGTTTTCCTTTTCCCTCTGGGCTTCTTGGGTCTCCTTGCACTTCCTGGAAGACTCGTGGAGGGTGTCTTTGAGGACTTTCTGTTCTTGGAGAAGCTCCTGTTTTTCCTTGGCGGCCTCTTTCATGTCCTGCCGCCCCAGAGCGAAGAGTTGAAGGAGAAAGATTTAAGAAGAAGGCTACTGAGCGATTAATTAATACTGTTTTATTATAATTAACTACATCTACTCTTCTTAGTTAAATACATGTACCCAGATAGTATGCTGTTTGCTAAATATTGAAAATGTTACCTTGGAAAACCCTAACCCAAACCCCAATCCTAATCCCGACCCCATCTGATCCCTAATCCTATTAAAACTAATAAAATTTATATGAAAAAAAAGAAAGAGAAAGATTTAAATTCTCGTTAATGCTGTTGATCAATCCCTTTGGTGGAATTATCTCAGAAGCCTACAAAGTAGGCCCTTGCTACAGATAAATCTGGATGCAGCTCTCAGGACCAAAAAAATTGCAAATAGGCTTTCTTTTCTCCCTTTGGGTTTCCTGTAGAAAACCATGCCTTCATTTAGCAGTCTGATTTTGGCTGAAGTATTTATATCTTTGCCCTGATCGTTGCATCCTTGGGGGAAAATACCTGGCTCCTGGCTGCAATACACATCCCCATCCTTAACACGGAGCAGTCAATCGAAACAAAGCTTACTTGCTCCAACAGCTGAAGATAACGCCTGGCGTCGTTCAGTTCCGTCTTCAAAATGTCCAATTCCTCCTTTTTCCCTAAAGGAGAAAATAATGGCGATATTTTGAGGAAGAGGCCAATTGAAAGAAAAACGGAAAGTTTGATAAAAAAGATCGTCTTCTGAATGGTGTTTTAGCCTACACAAGACACTTATCTACCGTATATGCAAAATGACCGCGATGAAAGAGATTTGGAAAGGTTCCCCGTACCGTGCAAATGCTTCTGCAGCTCAGCAATATCTTTATTCAGAGCTATTTTCTGGTTGTGAAGCTCGTCGATTTCAAACTGCAGTTTTTGGAAATCCAGTACAGACTTCTCCGTGCTGGCAAGGATATTTTTATTGCTATCTTCTGTGGAGGCTAAGGTTCTGCCAAAAAGAGAAAGCCACATGTTCAACTTCACAAATGTCCATGGAGACTCTCAATCATCCCAAAGATGCTTTTTCAAAAAGGCAACTGGACTTGCTTTGAAGACGTTTCGCTTCTCATCCCAGAAGCTTCTTCACTTCTGAAGCGAAACGTCTTCAAGGAAAAATAAAAGTCCAGTTGTCTTTGGGGTTCACTTCCCCAAATTAAAGCAGAGAGGTAGGTGCAGCTTGGTGGACTGCTAAGAACTGAACATGAAACCAGTCTGTTTCATTTCGCAGATGGTCGAAGTTATTAGCAGGTGATATATGATTCATCAGGGATGGTGTGCAACAGGAGTCTTCAAACTTAGCCCTTTTATGACTTGTGGACTTCAACTCCCAGAATTCCTCAGCTAGTATGCCTGGCTGAGGAATTCTGGAAGTCCCCAAGTCATAAAAGGGCCAAGTTCGAAGACCCCTTGTGTAGAAGAATGGATATTAATTATTTTTATTGTTTTAACAGGCTACTGTCCTCTACTAATCAAGATTTCTAAAATGCCTTCCCCCCGCTCTTAGATTGATAGTATTAGGAAAGTGTTTTACAGAAAACCTTCCCAAGTCTACCCCTATGGTATCCTTGGGCCCAAAGAAGGGAACTACTAATTGTCCATTTCACATGGAAGGAAAATCGGCGCTTCCATTAGTTTCTCTCATGCCGTGGGAAAAATAGAAAGACACGTTCAAATAAGACTGTGTAAGTTCCTATAAAACGATCTCTTCCACACGTTTTGGATTATTATTATTATTATTTATTTGCTAAGATCAGCCATTTAAGAAGACGCCTCTCTCCAAACCTCCATCCTCACCTTTTGCTCTGGGTGAATTTGTCCTCCAGGCTTTCACACCTGGCTTCCAGCTGTCGCTTCTCATCATTCAGGGCCTTGACGTGGTTCTGCAGAAGA
This sequence comes from Bothrops alternatus, assembly GCA_034064705.1. Lineage (NCBI taxonomy): Eukaryota > Metazoa > Chordata > Lepidosauria > Squamata > Viperidae > Bothrops > Bothrops alternatus. The sequence goes on from JARGCV010000710.1 coordinate 272,954, forward strand.
TGGAGCTGAGAGGTCAGCCGCTCGGCTTCCCGCTGAGCCTCCTGGAGGAGCTGCCTCTGGTGCTCCACCTCCCCTCGCTGGCGCTGGGATGCTTGCTGGAGATTCTCCAGTTCCAGCTTCTCCTGAGGTTTAAAAACACCGGCATAAAGACAGCTGCCCAAAGTTTAACTTCCCCATCACTGCACCCTCACTGCTGCATGGCAGGGCAAGCTCATTATTATTATTTACTTAATTTGTAGGCTGCCCGTTCCCAAGATTCCGGGTGACTAGAAACCAAAAACCGTAAAATAAGATAATAAACACATCACCCTAGTATTATTTACCCAATTTGTATTTATTTACTTATTTAGAAATTTTATATTGCCGCCTGCTCGCACAGTGGTGGCAGAAACGGATATAAAAAGAATATAAAAAGAATGAAAAATGACAAGAAAAATAATAAAATAATAACCCCCACCTCAGCCACAACACACAAACTAGCCATTTAATGGGCTCCATCCAGCTCTGGGTTCCCCAGGCCTGCTGGCAGAACCAGGTCTTCAGTGCCTTCTGAAAGAGTGTCAGAGTGGGAGCCAGTCTAATCTCGGGGGGGGGGGCGGCTATGATGTTCCAGAGAGAGAGCCCATTCCCAAAATTCTGGATGACTAAAAAATCAAAACCATAAAATAAAAAAACACATCACCCAAATATACACGAAAATGATAAAAGTGGGAAATATAAATTCACACACTGGTGCTCTCTTCACTTGCTCACTTGCAGACGTTTCAATACCCAACAAGGTAACACCATCAGGGCCAGGGCGAGTGTGGGGATTGATCCCTGTTTGCCCTGCCTGCATTAGCGGAGCTGCCACTTTCTCCTTATTTAGAAAAGTGAGATAAGGCAGAGCTCCCTAAGTTGAACCATCGCTACAAAATGTGGCTTCTTTTACCTCCAGAATCAATCTTTCAATGTTGTCCAACTCGTTGGTCTTTTGGTTATGCTGAAACTTCAGGCTTTCAAGCTCCTGTTTTCCCAGATGGGCCGTTTCCAGCATGTGCTTCAGTTCTAAGGAACGACAGAAAAGGGCACATAAGGCCATTTAAGTAAATGTTGGTAGGTATACAGACAGCTACAGACGTAGCTACAATTTCTTTTTTTAAGCCAAACCTGTCTTGTGCTGCTTTATCAGCCCCAAGAGATCCTGTAGCTTTGTTTCTTCTTTTCGGATATTCTGCACGACGAGAGAAAGCTGGGATCTTTTCTCACTTAGCTGGGCATTGAGTTCTCCCTTCTGAACACTCAGGTCTTCTAGAAAAGTCTTCATTTCCTAGGGAAAGAATGAAGAAAGGATGGGAGGGTTTGCTTTGGAAAGCGTGCAAGCAAGCAGCTCCATTCAGATCGAGGGCTGGCAACAGCAGAGCAACCACCACACCGGAGGGTAGCCTTTACTTTCTCAATGGGGAACGCTGAATTAAAACAGTTCTCCAAAAATAGGATCGCGTGAAAACAACAAGAACAGTCCAAACGGACAAAACCCGACAAGAGACTTTCTGAATAAGATTTCCAAGCAATTGAAAACATGCCTCTAAAAAAAAAGCTGTAATGTGACCGGAGCGGGGGAAAAAACAAAACAAAACATCAAAACCTTTACGAGCTGTTTTTTTTCAGTTATCTCTGCCTCTCCATCCCTGAGAGCTTCTGCAAAGTTGGCGTTTTTCTCAGCAATGCTGTCTTGGAGGAGGTGTAACTCGGCCCTTTTCTGATCAAGCAATCTGTCCACCACGTGTAACTCGTGCTGCTGAATGGCATTCTGTCAAAATTAAAAAGCGTTCAGGTGCAGAACAAATCAAGTCTTTATTTATCAGACTTCAGGGTGATCTAAGCTCTGTCCTTTATTTATTTATTTATTTATTTTTTAACCTGTCCTGGATGTCAAGATGGGCTAACCGCATTCTGTAGCAGCACAGAACCTCCCTGATTAGTCATGACTTTCCAAAACTCAACCAGCTCATTGGCCGAGCTGCTGGTCAGACGGCGATAAGGCCCGTGTGGCTCTTTGTACATTTAAAATACTAGCCATAGTTGCGCTGGTATTCGTGGATAATAAACTCCCTCTGGTTATTAAAGTAGGCTTTTCCAGTTTTCTATATGGCTGCATCCAAGGGCTAGCTCAGAATATTCTGGGAAATGTGGATCAGGAAGGATTCCACCCACCTGATCTTTCAATCTCTCCAGATCGTGCTTTTTGCTCAGAAGGATGTTCTCTGCTTCTTTAAGGATCTGAAGGTGGTGATCTTCATTGCCTCCTGCAACTTGGATGTCTGTCTGCAGCTTCTGAAGGCTGGAAAAGAATGAAAACTGAAACGTATTTATTTTGGAGGGGGAGGAGGAGCCAGCCTATTTGCCAAAAATGGTTCAGCTGGAATTGGCCATCTACCCACTCCCAAAAGACACAGTATTATAGAGGCCTGCAGTAGCCTTTTCAGAGAAAGGCACATTGGAGACGACGGAGAGAAGTAAAAAAAACAACGAAAGAGGATGAACACCATCTACCCAGGTGATGGAGGTCTGATGTCCATCAGATGCACCAGTCAAAAATACCTCTCAGTCAATATTTCTATCTTCTGGCTCAAGACTTGAAATTCGGAATCTTTCGCCGATACAATTTGGTTGATTTCTTTCAGAATTCCTTCTTGTTCCATCTTGTGCTGTTCCAAATCCTGGGCATCTGCTTGAAGACACCTAAAAGGCAATCACCAAAAATTTCTCGACTGCTTGCTTGTGAAAATCAATTCTTTCGGGGTTTTTTATTTATTTATTTATTTTAAATCATGAGCTAAACCTAAATGCCCAAGGGGCAAATTCTAGGATCCGTGTTATCTAATGGAAACCACACACACAAAACCAAATAACGTTTGAGCTTTTATCTCTTTCGTTTCCTGAGTGGGCGTTAGGAAGTGGGTTGGATCCCATCTTGTTATTCTCTTTTTCATCTTTTTATTCCTTCTTTGCACTTCCGCAAACTAACCGTTGCTAATCCAGGGGATTTCACAGGCCCTGTCTTGAGGGCACGGGCAACCTTGTTTTGGATTGTGGAGGATCCATACTTGGAAAGTGGACTTCCTGTTCCATTTAAGGGATGCCTTTCTGCTGATTTCAGGGAGAGGTTTATAATAAAAGGCTGAACGGGCACCGAAATCAACACCGTAGTTCAATAATAAGGAAAGCCAAGGAAATACAGAGAAGAGCAGCCCAATGATCAAAGCAATTAAATTGATTGCAGGTTCAGGAAGGTGGGTGTGCATAAATAGACAGGCTGCCTGCCGCACCGATTCTTCTCCCAGAGCAACTGTTACACGCCCGTAAAAGCAAACAAGGCTGTTCGTTAAATCAAGAGCAAGGACTCTGTGTGCCTGCTCTGTTCCCAGTCTCCTGAGTCACCACAGGGCCCTCTTTCGTTGGGGTGAGGAATGTGATCTTAAAGTCACTTATGTTCACCTGAACTCCTGATCTGCTTTCACAAGCCTCACAGCCGTCTCCCGGGCCCGTCGTTCCAGCTCCTCAGCGTCCTTCTCTGTCCGAGACAAATGTTGCTTAGCGGTGTTATATTTCTGAAGAGTGTCTTTGGTCTGGAAGGGGAAATAAACAGATCTGTGACTAGTCAAAGAAGAATAATTCTCTTATTCAGCCCTCGGAAGGGCTGAGAAGAAATAGGACCAGCAAGAGGAGGAATTCGCTAACAGGTATTTTAGATCACAACTACAATCCGTCCTCAACTTAGGATCAAAAATTGAGCCCAAAATTTCCTGTTGCTAAGTGAGGCAGTAGTTAAATGGGTTTCGCTTCATTTTCTTGCCACGGTTGTTAAGTGAGTTAGTGACATGGTTGTTAAGTGAATCTGGCTTTTTCCTGGACTTTGTCACAAGGTTGCAAAAGGAGATCCTATGACCTCGGGATGTTGCAACCCTCAGGAGATCACATGACCACAGGGATGCTGCACTTTTTTCAGTGCCGTTGTAACTTCGGTCGATAAATGAACAGTGGTAAGTTGAGGACTATACCTGCATTTTTTTTAAAATGACCTCTTTAAAAAGACAGGCTGCATTTCCAAACGGAGAATTGGAAATCCCTGCAGATAAGCTCTGTACATGACTCGGCCATCAGCTTTTAATTTAAAAAAACATATATACTTTTTTTATTTATTATTTAAAAAAAATTACCTTTCCTCGAGTGTTTTCGAGCTCGGTTTCAGCTTCGGCCAGAAGACAGTCGGCCTCCCTGAGTTCTGCCCGTCGCTTCAGAAGCGTCTTTTCCACGCATTCAATTTCGTCCATGATCTTTTCATGGCACTGGATTGAATCTTCCAATTCCAGCTCTGCAGTCAGGGCGTCCCCACGCCCTTCAATAAAATCTCTAAAGCAGAGAGGAAGGAAGGAAGGAAGGAAGGAAGGGAGGGAGGGAGGGAGGGAGGAAGGAAGGAGGGAGGGAAGGGAGGAAGGAAGGAAGGAAGGAGGGAAGGGAGGAAGGAAGGAAGGAGGGAGGGAGGGAGGGAGGGAGGGAGGGAGGAAGGAAGGAAGTCTGTCAGCCATAAATATCCCCGGTTTTCTGCTCTCATCCTTATCTAAATCGTTCTCATCCCTTAAGCACCGGTTTTAAGGATAAACAATCCAGAGTTCTGCAAGGAAAACCAAGCTATTCATTTAATAAATAGTTACGAGACTGATAAAGTTCTCCAGATTTGCTCTACATATCACAGGAGCATCACAGGAAAAACTTGCGAAGCGGTATCTCCTAGCTCCTTCTTGCTTAACGGAATAAAAAGTGCCACGACATTCCACCCAGAAGAAATCTTTTGTTGTCATTAAAGGATTGCTCACCTGCGCTTATATCTCTTCTGGGCTACCCGCCGCAGCTCTGCCACTTGGTATTCAAGCTCTTCTTTCTCTGTCAACAAGTCCTGTATGCCCTGGTTCAGCTCTTCCGTCTCATTATTGGGTTCACGAGAAGTCCTTGCGGACCCATCTTGGCATCGCTGAGACCTCAGCGCCTCTATGCTGTCTTCTAGCCTTAAGATATCGTTTTCCTGGCAAAGGTGGAGACCAAGGGTGTCATTAGAGCCTCCGTCTCCCCATCCAATTGGAGGAGGCATGATAGCAGTATTCCAATATTTGAGATGAGGCAGTCAAACTATTTTCAAAGCACCGGAAGGCAGAACAAGAAAGAGTGAATGGAAACTAATGAAGGAGAGAAGCAACCTAGAACTAAGGAGAAATTTCCTGACGGTGAGAGCAATCAGTGGAGCAGCTTGCCTTCCAAAGTTCTGGGTGCTCCAACACTGGAGATTTTTAAGCAGAGAATGGACAGCCATTGGTCTGGAATGGGATAGGGTCTGCTGCTCGAACAGGGGGTTGGACTGGAAGACCTCCAAGCTCCCTCTTGAACTCTATTATTCTATCTTCCAGAACTCAAAGGCTCAAGACTTTTGTCACTATCCTTATCGTACCGTCATCTGGTAGCCTATCAAATCATTTCCTGATTACTGAGGGAGAGAATGGAGCTGGGGAAAAGGGGGATAAGACTATATCGATGGCGCCCATCTTTCAGCGCCGCACAAATCCAAAGATAATAAGTTTCTTCTTTATCATTGCCAAACCTGATGATCTAGCCTCTTACCAAGTCTCGGTGGTCGGGGATGTTGCAGTGAAGGATTCCCAGGGGAACCAACGGCACGGAATAGTTAGCAGGAAGAAAACCATAATGCAGCTGGAGTCCAGCGGGAGGTGAGCCATAGACGACTGTCGTGGGAGCAACTGGGCCTCCGCTGGCTGGTGTGGAGAGAGGCTGTAGACCGTACAACACCATCCCCTCAGGCACTGGTTTGCCATCCGGCAGCAGGGTATAAATGATGGATCCAGGAGGCAGAACACAAGGAGCAGTGCTGGGCAGGGTTTCACCCTCGCCTTGGTGCCCTTGATGGAGAGACACAGTGAACACAGTCCCACCGAAGGACCCGGATAAGAAACTTTTGTGGAACACAAAAGACACAAACAGCGAAGAAGTGCACTCTCAGAAAAAAGAAACGGTGTGTGGAAAATTACTTCGGAGCTGATGGTTACAGAAGGCCAAGCCCTGCATGGCATATATTGTTATTTGGTTTTGATCTGCCTGGTTTATAATGCAGGGTGTCTGTCACTCAGAAAGCTAGTAGTATGTATAAAATGCCAAGAATATTCCCTTTATAGTCAGAGTCACAACCAAGAAGCCTGCTGAGGCACTCCCAGTCCTTACCTTCAACTGGTTCCCTGTGACAGACTGTACATAGCAAGGAGACGTTATGGCCTTTTATTTATTTATTCATCAAATTTTAAAAGCATCCCTCTCCTTCCTGGGAGCAAACAGAGATGCTGCTACGCCTGGGCAAATAATCTCCTAGCTTTCTCTGAAAAGTAAGGGAGTAACTTGCAAGATAGTTAGCAGAACTGACTTACTGATAGAGGAAGGTTCCTGCAGGCCAGCTTGGGCTGAGCTGTGCATGCAGCACTCTCTTGAAGCAGGATAAAGTGCTTTCTTGCTTCCGGCGAGCTTCCTGTCCTGTTTGAGGATGGGAGTCGACATGGGACACTGTAAAATAACTCCCGAATCTTTGGTGCTCTGAGATGCAGGAGTAGATGCCTTGGAAACAAAGATAAATAACAACAAATAAACAATTTGAGTCGAGAGGGGAGGGGCCCCAAGATGAGAGCTTTTCAGGCAAAGATAAAAGTTATGCTTTCAGATCCAGGGAAGGATGGCTTGTCATAGGCAGAAAGTCAACCATTGTACAACTATGAACCCTTCTATCAAAATATGGCAACATACTATGATACCGAAGCTGATTTAGACACGCAAATATCTGCATGCACAAGGGGGGGGGAGAAAAAAAGGGGCGATAATCATTTTGCTATGGAAATTCTCCAAGTCACGGCATTCACAAAACTGTCTGTAAATGCTGTGGTTTTCCTTCTCTTTGGGGACCGGCTCTCTTCTCCACAGGGATAGAACCAGGCTGCAGGGGGAAAAAAAAACTGTACGGAAAGCGGGCTGTCTTGAAAAGAAATTGTGGAAAATGCAAACTGGCTGGGCCTAAGAAAACTTAAAATATTTATCTTACTTTGGCTTAGCAAGGGGGGGGGGAGAGGTTTAGAAGCAGCCCATGTGAGGCGGGATGAAGCGTGAGATAATATGGTGCTTCCTAGGTCCAGATGTTTTTTTTATGAAAACAAGCTGCAGCCCTGAAAAGGAGTCTGCTGGGTTGATCTGAAAGCTCCTTTCAAGGCAAACAGTGTGTCAACGTTTTCCTACTTGGGAGGATGACGGCACAAAGAACAGAGGCTGACACCGGTGGAGTGGAGTCACGAAGTTAGCGATGGTCTCGTTCTGCTGAGAGATGGCACGTTGGAGTCCTTCGATTTCCTCCAGGATGCCTTCCATTTCAGCCCTGTTGCCTAGAAGGGAATTTAAAAAGGCTGCCTGCGGTTCTAAGTAGGTTGGCTGTCGCGCTGTTTCGAGTTAGCGATTCTACTGGTGCAACTTCTCCCGTGCAAGTTCATCCACGTCTGCTGGAAAAAGCAAAGAGGAAAAGAAACAAACCTTTTTGAACCTGATCTAAGGCCCCGCGGAGTCGGTCCGTTTCCGCTCTCTGCCGTTTCAGAAGTTCGTTCAGCTTCTCCAACTCTTCCTTTTGCAACCGCGAAGCCGCCATCTCGGCGTCGTTTTTCCCCAGTTCTAACTGCAATATTGAAAAAAAAAAAAAAGCATTCTGGGTTGAGAAGGGATCGAATTCCAGACTGTGGGCAGAGTTCGCCTGCAATGCTGCGTTCTAACCACGGCGCCACCAGGGCTCTACTCCGAAAAGGAACATGTGAACGTAACATACCTGCGCTTCCTTTTCTTGGAGAAGCTTCTGCAAAAGTCCTATTTCTGTTTCTGCTCTGGCCAGGTCCTTAGCCGCTTGGGTGGCCTGCAGGCAAAACCTCTCGGCCTCCTGAAGCTCCTTCAGGGGGAGGAAACACCAAATCACTTTCCATTAGCATTTTACAGGTGGGGATTGTGCATTTAACTAGTTCACCAAAGAGCAGCTGAAGAGGACTTTCAATGCTCTCTCAGTGCTCAATTCTGTCAGCGTACCCTTTTTCAGAATCTCTATCTCTTGCTGGATTCATCAGCACTGATCACGTTTGCCTAGCTACAAGTGTCAAACACCGTAAGCAGTGAGGGTTGGGTTGTCGTCATTTTTCAAGAGGGGCGTTTCGGCAGCACTGTACCTCGGTACGTTCCTGATTAATCTTGCAGACGGTCCCGTGAAGCGACTGGAGCTGGTCTTTGGCCGCGCAGAGTTGGGCTGTGGCCTGCTTATCGGAAGCGGAAATGGCTTCTTTTAAGGCCTTCAGCTCCTCGCTGAGGCTGTGGAACTGCAGCTGGGCCCTCGCGTCTTCCACTTTTTTCTGGAAAGACCCACAAAAGCGCATTCAACAGACGTGAGCAAAGCAACACCAAGCGCTGAAAACAATAAAGTAACCAGGATTCACCTTCATCTTTCCAACGGAATGCATCCACGCTAAACAAATTAACCAACAGCTAGATATTTTTGTAGTAAGGGTATTTCAAGAGCAGATACTCACCTTATTCTCCAAGTCTTCCAGCTCAGCAAGGATCTGTTCTTTCTCCTCATCGGCTTCTTGGAGCTGTTGATCGGTGAGACCCTGAATTTCTTCCAGGCTCTTCAATTTTTCAACGAGATGTTGGATGTCCCCCTCTAGCTGCTGAACTCTGGCTTCGTTCTGCCTTCTCTCAGATTTAATCTGGATAAATGCAAGAAGCAGAGGAAAGCCAGTAAACGATATTGAAAAGGTATCTTGTCAATATCCGACATTTTATTTTATTTTATATATATTTTTTTATTGGTTTTTTAATTTTTAACAGAAAAAGAAAAATGCTCAAATCAAATCATAGTGTTAAAATAAACAATAAACATAATCACAACATAAATACATATTTCAAAATCATCCATTAACAAAACATTAGTACATATTTCAATACATTTAATAATAATAACTCAACTGAAAATAATCATAGACCACATTTACCAAACAATTAACATTACTGCCCGGTACCCCCACCACCACATCCCCCTAACCCTAACCTTCCCCCCTCACTTACCAACTATCTACCTACTCTCCTCCCTCCTTCTCTTTCTCCCTCCTTCTACTCCACCCAACTATCCCTACTCTTCCCCCTTCTTATCAACTTATCAAGAGAGGTTGTTTAATGGAAGATACACTAGATTGATTAAGAATATATATATAATTTTTTTTTTAATTGAGGGGCTTATTGATACTATTTGTTTAAAAGAAACTGATTATTGGAAGATATATACTAAACTTGATTGTTTGGGTGACTTTACATAACCTCTCAATGAATTGAAGTGATGGATTGATTGTTAGATTGATGGTTTAGATATGTAAATGAAAATTAATATTCTTAACAAGACGATGTGTCGGTCTGGCTTAGTGTAGTTTAAAATTCTTGTTAGGATTATATAATAACTTTGTTTGAAGTAGTGGGTTTTCTTTTGTTTTACCCTGTACTCACTCTGGGAAGTCAGGGGGGGGGTAGGGAGGGTTTATAATTTTATATACTATGCTTTCTCAACTGTAATTGGGGTTGATGCAAGAATATGTAATTATTGTTATTAAGGGGTTGCTCGGGGGGCCTCTGGGCACCACATCCGATGGAAAGAGGAAGGAGGAGTGAAGGCTGATGTAAGTAGAAAGTTAATATCCGACATTTTATTGATGTCTACTTTTTTTTTTTTTTTTTTAGTTTTAAAGGTGGGAATGAGGAGAAGAAGGAACAGGCTGAAAATGTTATTTCACGAAACGAACATGGAATTTAATGTATTAGCAGTTCCTTCTCACGTACGACCAGAATTGTGCCCAAAATTTATGTTGCCAAGCAAAACATTTATTAAGTGAGTTTTACCCCATTTTATAACCTTTCTTATCACAGTTGTTAATAATAAGGTTGTTAAGTGAGTCTGGTTTCCTCACTGACTTTGCTTGTCAGACAGTCACAAAAGGGGTTCACGTGATCCTACCGTCGTCGTACGTGTGAGTCAGTTGCCAACTGTCTGAATTTGGATCACACGACCACGGCGAAAAACAGTCATAGGTCACAATTTTCAGAGCCGTTATAACTTTGAACAGTCACAAAATGTACAGTTGTAAGTCGTGGACCATCTGTACTTAAAAAATTTTCCTGCTGTATTAATAATTGTAATAGTTGTAATTTTTATTACAACTCAGGTGCTGTTTTTAGAGAGGGGCTCTCCTCTTCATCAATAGTCTGAGAGTCTCAAGCTGTACAACTCTGATTGAGAGTTTGGGTATTTTTTTTTATTTTTTTTTGCTTAAAAAGGGACCCTTAAAGTCTTCATAATCATAGCTACAGAGCAAGGAAATAGGAAGGCAGACAAATATAATGGGACAGACAGAGAGGATTCTGTTTAATTAGATGGATTAAGGGTTAAGGGTCAAGATTTTCTGTAAAATATTGGTTGCAGGAGAGGGATTGAGGAAAAAGTGCCCCATGAAAACAACCTATTGTTTACAAAAGATTTCTGCCGAAATGCGGAGTGACTTTTCCTCCCACTTGTTATAATTTTGCCATTTATTTTTTATTTTTTTCTTACTTTGGCTTCTGCAGCTCTGTTGCAGGCCAGTTTATACTTTTCTTGGGCTTCTTCCAGCTCAGCCCGCTGAGTAGCCATCTGTTTTTGGAGCTCTCTCTCTCTGGTCTGGACAGACTCATTTTCTTGCTGGGAACGAGCTAAGAGCTCGGCAAACTGTTTCTGCAGCCCGGCAAGGCTCTTCCCTAAAACGTCCTTCGGGTTATGGCACCTGTTGTAGAAGAAGCAATTTAAAAAAAAATAAACAAAAAAAAAGATTGTGGAGATTGAAACCACAAATTATAGTAAACACAGACTTTGGACGCTTCTGGTTTTAACGCACCTGATTTCTGCCCCAGTCCGCAGCTTTTGTTTGAGTTCGTTCACACGAGCTGAGATTTCCTCGGGATGAATTAAGCTATCGGCTGCGTGATTCATTTGCTCCTGTGTGTCTTTCAACTGCTGCCTCAAGAGGTGGTTGTCCTTCTGCACACACGAGAGAGACACGTTTGAAAGATCACCTTGTACCCTTGCAAAGTTGGAATTTATTTATTTTCATTTCAGTCGCAGAATGAAACCTACAGACGTCTCATCGGAACATTAATTGTGCTGCACGTTTGCAAGCAAGATTTATTATTATTATTGTCATTCAGCTGCTTTGTTGTTATTACAACAAATAATAATTTCTCTAGCATAAAGGTTTTGTTAATTTTTAACAGACCTGAATGACAAGAAAATGTAACTGGTTCCCATCAGGCTAATATTAATTCTTTGAAGGAAAAGGAGCAGAGCTACGAATACAATTGGGAAAAATATTTTACCTGCAGCTGGTTGAGTTGGGAGAGCAGCTGATTATTTTCCTGTTCTCTCTCTTCGCACAAGCGTGCTTTGGCCAAGGCATTCTCCAGGGCTAGCCTCTCCTTGCCAAGCTGAGCTTGGAGGGCAGACTGTTCCACCTGTACCCCCCAATCAGAAAAAAAAAATGAGGTAGAAAGCAAATGAAGAGAATCTTTTAAAGAAACCTCCAAATTAAGCTACTGAATAGTGATTTACATTTTCTTTCTAAAGGCCCTGAAGATGAAGTTCCCATTTCTCAACTTCCAACAGGATGGAATTTGGGAATGCCTTTATTTATTTATTATTTTATTTATTTCTTTGACTTATATGCCGCCCTTCTCCCCAGACTCAGGGCGGCTCACAACAGAAATACAAGTACAAAGATATATAAATCATTTAAAATAATGATACAATATAAAACTATAAAACTATCCACTCATACAACATACAATCCCAATCAAAGGCCCAGGGGCAGAGTGCAGCTCACACGTCCCAGGCCTGTCTGCATAGATGTGTTTTTAAAAGTTTTCGGAAAGCTAGGAGGGAGGGAGCAGTACGAGCCTCTGAGGGAAGTTGGTTCCAGAGGGCTGGGGCAGCAACAGAGAAGGCCCTAACCCTAGGTCCCGCCAAACGGCACTGTCTAACAGACGGGACCCATAGGAGGCCAACCCTATGTGCCCTAACCGGTCGCTGGGATTGAAATAAATAAACCGGTTGCTTTGTTGAAATAAATCTGTCCGGAACATTGTTGACACCTTAAAACATCACTCCCAGCAACGATTCTAAAGCTGGAGAGCCATGAACTTTGATTTTTCAGACAATAAGACGAGGGAATCTTCTTTCTGTACGTTTGCCTTACCTGAATAATCTGCTTTAACTTCTCAAGCTCTTCTTTCTGCTGGCTGGCTTCAGTGTCTCGGGCCTTCAGCTCAGCCTCGTAAGCGCTGATTTCTCCTTGGGCTTCCTGCAAGGCCTCATTGAGTTCACACTGCTGTTGGAGAGCCCGTTCCAGGTTCGCAGTTTCCTGAAATCAAAGACACCAGCCTGTCAGCTAAAGAAACAGAGGGGAAAAAAAACAGCATTTGAGGAAGACAGGTGCCTTCAGAAACTCACTATTCTCAGGTTTTCCGCATCGATGGCCACTATTTCCAACTGGTTCCTCTCTTCCTCTACTTCCCCCAATTTTTTCAACAAACTTTCCTTCTCTTGCCGCAGCTCTTTGCACTCATCGGTGGCTTGCTTCGTCTGAGTCTTAACATTCTTGAGGTATTCCTGTAATCCTAGGATCACTTCTTCCAAGTCTTTCTTCAGGGCTTCGTTGGCTGCAATCTGGCCTGCAAAGAGATGAATTCGAGACAGCTCACAAGCTACTCCAGGTGTTTCTTGCAACAAAACATTTACTTATATTTACCGGTGTCACTAAATGCCTGTGCCCCCTATGTCCAAGGCGCGTGTGGCCAGTTTGCCATAAAACTTTTGGATGGAGGAGATGACTGCAAAGGAGAAGGTTACCATCTGTAAGCTGTTGCTCCAAATCCCGGATTTCCTCGGTTTCATTTGCGATCCGGGACAGCACGTCATCCAGGCGGCTTTCCAGTTGCTTATAATGCCTCCTCATCATGTCGAGTTGCTGCTCTTTGCTTGCTTTCTGGGCCTTCATGTGAACCTAGGAACAGAATGGACAGAGGTTGAGACTCTGGGAAAAGTGCTGGGAAGAGCAACAAAGATGATTAGGGGGCTGGAGGCTAAAACATACAAGGAACGGTTTGTAGGAATTGGGTCTGTCCAGTTTAATGAAAAGAAGGATTAGGGGGTGACATAATAGCAGTCTTCCAATATCTGAGGGGTTGCCACGAAGAAGGTGGGGGGGTCAACCTATTCTCCAAAGCCACCTGAAGGCAGAACAAGAAGCAAAGGCTGGAAACTAATCAAGGAGAGAAGCAACCTGGAACTAAGGAGAAATTTCCTATCGGTGAGAGCAATCAACCAATGGAATGGTTTCCCTTCAGAAGTTGTGGGTGCTCCATCACTGGAGACTTCCCAGAAGAGATTGGACAGCCATTTGTCTGGTGTAGGGTCTCCTGCTCCAGCAGGGGGTTGGACTACAAGACCTTCAATGGAGGTCACTTCCAAATCTATTATTCTATGTTCTATGACAGCTCAAAGCAACGGCAAGAAAACACAAACCAAACACCCTCAGCAACTAATGTAAGTACTATATACAGTAACCGGTTTTTTTTACAGATTACAAAACCCATTCCAAGTTGAATGATGGGTTTGCCAGGCAACATCTATCATGATTAGACGGACAGCACAGCCCACCTAAATTGTCCTGATAGCAAGTTTTATTACAGCGCTCCCTTTGCACCACTGGCTTAGAAAACAGTAGCTAAATTCTGCCTGCTTGATTTCCTTTCGCTGGGCCTTCAGCCTACCAATAATTACAGCTATATTGTATTTGGCTATTTCTGTATCAATAGAAAAAAGAAAAATAAAAAAAAAGAAAAATGACGGTTTGGATTGCCAACTTCCAAAATAAAAGCAACAGCAATGGTTAAAAAAACAAACAAACACAAGGAGGTATCTCAAGGCTAATCCAATGGTCTCTTTGCAAAACGGCAGCGTCCAGCAAATTATTTTAAAAATGCTAATCCTAATTAAAAAAACAAAAAAATCCTAATTACTCCGATTCTGAGAATGAAATGATTTCCGGGTCCGCTCCTCCAGATTCTCGGAAGCAACACACACACTACATGTGAGCACAATCGCAGACTCGCTAAACTGCTCAGCCCCTGGTGACACACCCACAATCTTTTTTTCTACAGTCTATTGCTGAATACTGTCCACTCCCTCGAGGTCTCTGCAGCTGCTGAGCTGAGTCTTTTGACAGGAGGAGGGGGAGAGGAAAAAAAAAGAGAAGACTTACACTGCTTTCTTTGTCTTGCTTTCTTTTCCGCAGCCTCCCCCTCCATCCCCCACCCCGCTCTCAGCATGTGAAATTCATGCAGCAACGGAAGGCGTTGCTTAACTGGGACCCAGTTCCCCTAATCTCTTTTCTCGCCCTGTGCATCGTCCACTCTTTTGACAGTTGCACTCAGGCGAGGAAGTGGTTTGAAAGAAGCCAGCTCCAGAGACCCGTGCCAGATTCTTTGTGACGCTTGCACAGCAGGAACGGGTGTGCCCAATCCCCTGCTCGTCTCAGCTAGCTGGGCTCTGCCCTCTTTGCTTTAAATCACAACACAGGAAGCAGCCAATCGGCTTTAGGAGCTGCAGCAGGCAGATTTCGGCCTCGGGGAAGAGACAGCTTCCTTTTGTTTTGTGAAGCATGCAGGGATGTCAGTTTTAGAAGGCTGCAATCTGGGCAGGGCTTTTTGTGTGGTGTGCTTTGTGCAAAAAAAAAAAAAATTAGTTTGGGACAAGAAGCGTTCACGCCCCCGGGATTGAAAAGCTAGAGGGAGCTGCTTGCAAGCCATCCGTGCTGAAGTAATTTGCGATATTCCGCAAAATGAAAGCATTTGAGTCAACGAAAGTTGGCTTTGGTGAGGGAACTCTGGGTAGGTGAATGCATCTAAACCTCTTGCAGACCAATTGGACTTTGGCAATGACTCTGGCAATAAACAGGAAGCATCTGAAGGACGTAGTTGCCAAAAATCTAAAGAAATCAACTTGAAGTTGAATTGAGTTTCTTCAACGGAACAGATCCTAGTTAAAAAAAAAGAAAAGCAAGCAAGCCATTTCAAAACAGGAAGACTTACATGTCTTGGGTCTTTAGGATCCAGAGAATCTAGGAAACTTTGCAAGCCTTCTAGCTCTTTTTCCTTTTCCGCCATTTCTTGGCGCTGTTTTTGCATCTGTCTCTCTAGTTCCAGGGCCTCCTCTTGTAACTGATGTAGGAGACGTATCTTGTTGCTTAGCTGGTGCCGAAAACAATCTTTTTCTGCTTCAGATGCCTGGATTTGAACATGCAGAGCATATAATCAATGAAAGAGATTATGGGAAAGGAGGAGCGCGCAAGCTAAAAGCTGAGGTTAAACCTGGAATCTACTGCAATTCGGGAATCGGGGTTCCCATTCCCTGCTTAGACATCAACCTCCTTGCATTAATGGAAATTAAACCAATATAAATGCGCAGGACTGTGACCTTTGAGGGTTTCCAAGTCAGCCTCTTGTCATTTTATGCTCAGCAGCATTGCTATAAGTGATGAAAATGGAAGATAAAATGCTAAATATGTTGTTATTGTTCCCATCCCAGTTTAAGGATTGTTTTAATGTTTTGCTCCAAAAAGCATCGTGTCCTCCAGTTTAAGAGCCTTAAACTGGAATGTTTGAAATTTATCCTTGAGGCACAAAAAAAACTCTTAACAGCTAAGGTTTTGTCTCGCATTGAACCATTTTTATCTATGGTTTATTGGGTTCGACGCAACACGTGACTGGCAAAGCAGAAGCATGGTTTAGCATGTTGGATGAGCCTCGCTAGATTGGTTGTCACGCTGCTCATTTGTTCCTACCTTTTTCTGCCCAGCAGCATCTTGGACTTGTTTAAGCTCCTCAGTGACTGTTAAGACCTGCTGCTCTGCCTTTGCGACTTCATCGTGCAGTGTGGCCAATTGTTCCTGGGCTGAAAAAATGAAAAAAAAATTAAGATTCAATTGATTAAAAGTGGGCAATGTAGAAGCTATGGAAGGCATCTCTCTAGTGTTAGAAAAGCCAATCCTTTTTTAAATTTTTAAATAACAACTGCTGCCAAAGCTTTTAAAGACTCTTTTTCTTTCACGCCCAGAGTTTGACAGGCCGCTGAGAGGCTGAGGATCGGAGACGGGTTTAAAAAGAAAGATCAAAAGAGCCAAGGGGTTTGACTTTAAATCCGAATAGCCTCTGAAGCTATTTCAGCGTGTCTTACTGGAATCTACCAGGATGGCTAAACCTGTGAGAGGAAGAGCTGTCTATTTCAGGTCATCTCTGTCATCGCACGGACTTGATTCGCTTATTGATAGATCAGCATCACTCAAATGTTCCTGAGCGGTCACACGCCCGCTGCTCATGATTTCAAGGCAGGAAAAGCAAAGCTGTTAATACCTTCTTTAATCTTCCTCTCTTTTTCCTCAAGCTGTTTATCCAGTGACTGAAGAAGATTCTGCTTCAGCTGCTGAGTTTCATCTCCCTGTTCCAGGTTTCCCATCTGCATCTGCTGAGCCTTTCTGGGGAGGTAACCTTCCACAGCAAACATGTTCCTTTTGTACCTGGCCTTCCCGATGTAAGGACTTTCGCCCGGCACGTTGTCAAATTCGACATCCTAAAACAGGAGAAGTATCGCAAGAGTCCAGGGATGTTAGGAGATCATCCGCAAAGCCAGCATCCTCTGAACCATGAGATGTTTTATTTCTTTTTTGATTTAACCAATGTGTTTCATATTGTATTTTTATGTTTTATGATGATTGCTTCTTAATATGATCTTATGTTTAATGTTGATTGCTTTAATATTGGAAAGGCGTACTGAATTTCTACCTCAGGTTATTGAATTTCTACCTCAGGATCTTTTGTTAGGGATCATAAAAGATTGCACTACTACTGAGGCGAATTTACTTCGGAAGCTCGAATGAACAATATGTGATAGACTAGAAACAGTAGATAGATCATATATAAGAGAAACACCTATCAAATAAAATGTATCAGGCGTATAGTTGAGGCTTGACGTGAGGAGTGAGGAATGTTTACTAAACCAGACATTTACAAAGACTAATCCTTAGTGTTGTATTGCAGGTTATATGATGATTGCTTTTTAATACGATCTTATGTTTAATGTTGATTTTTTTAATAAAAGAATTTTTTACAAAAAAAAAAAGATCTTACTACTAATTCTTATTCTGCTAAATAACTAAAAACTTCATCCAAGTCCCCTTATTTGTGGATTTTATCTTCTTCAGCCAACCTGTACTTTAATCGTCATATAAAGTTTCTGTTATACATACTACGGTAGTTTGTGTAGGCGAGGGATAGAAGCAAGAACATCTAAGATTGAAAAAAGCCATCTCGTTTGCACTCAAAAGATCTTCCCCAGCGTTGATACTTCCACGTTTTGCCTCCTGACTACATGGCCCATTCTTAGCAAGTGGGGATTTGAGGCAAGCACATCAGGAGGTGACTAGGGTCAAGGAAGTCTGTATCAGAGGCTTCAACTATGTACATGTTACCCTCCCTCTCTCTCCCAGGATGAAGACATGACCTGCAATTTATTGAGGCTTCATACTTTGGAAGCACATAAGAGTCCCACAAAAACATGATCCAGTTCCAAGGATGACTCTTTTCATTACTTCTTCCATAAGTCTGAAGTTAACCATGGGAAGAAGTATGGAATCTTTGGTGAGGAAGAAGTATGGAATACTTAGTGCTCTCTGAGCTTGCTGCTTTTCTTGCAGACGTTTCACTACCCAACTAGATAACATCATCAGCGCCTTCATCATCATCAGAGGAAGGAGTAATCTGAGCACGTACTTAATGTGCATAAGCCTCTCTTCTCTGGTCATCCCATTGAAAATGGGACTACCAGAAATTTGGCTCTCGTGCTAGCCAAAATTTTAGATCCCTGGAAACTAGAACACCATCCAAGAATTACCTCCATGGGATAATAGCCCAATGGCTCGAATTTGGCATCAATTTTATAGAAGGCCAGTTCTTGTTCCAGCTCATACTGCTTCTGACAAGCTCGAGTCAGTTCCACGGTTTTCTGCTTCAGCTAAGGGAAAATGCAGGGAGTAAAGCAATGTCAGCTTCAGGAAAATGTGAACACAAGCAGCAAGTCAAGATCCCAGCACAATAGTGGGCACCGATGATGTGACAAATTGGCTTACGCATCATGTAAAAGCTATGCTTTAGACTCATGGTTTGCTGAACAATCCATAGTGGGTTTGTTCATGCAGAAAGCAAAGCCAAAACCAGAACAGATCACATGATGGCTTAGCATAACAAACTGTTTAATTAACCATAGTTAATAAAAGCATATGGCACAGTGCATCCCCCTAAAGAATTTAACTTCATATTAAGTCTGCAAGCAATCCATAACCTTAAAATAGAATCTATGGGTGGTTAACACCCATATATATTGCTTTTACCAACTCATTTTTGGTTTCCAGTTCACTCTCCAGGTCTTTGTGGTTCTGTTTCTGCTGGTCTTGCTTCTGTTTTAAGGATTTATTCTGCTCCTCTTGTTGCTGGATCTGCTCTAGCAAATCAGACTGTTTGCTTTGCAAGTGTTCTATCTCCTTGGTCATCTGTTCCAGGTTATGTTCTAGGTGTTCTATCTCTTCTGCAAAGACAAGGCAAGCCAGAAAGAGATGTCCAGCTTCTTCTTGGCAGGAAAGCAAATAAGGAATGCAGATTGGATTGGCAGGCCAAACCGAATGTTCACTTATAACGGAGAGAGGAAAACCCTGGCAGGAGGCTGGTGCCAGAGACATTGCTGAGGGAAGCCGGTCACACACAGTGTGAGGCTGTTATTGACAAGTTCTCGTCTCTCACATAGAACTGTACATGGAACAGATTAGGACATAAAAGGTGGGTTACCATCCCACTGGCACAAACCATTTTTTAAAAATATTTAAATATTTATTCGAATTTCTATGCCGCCCTTCTCCTAGGACCCAGGGCGGCTACATGAAGGCATGATCACACCTAAAAAGAAACTGGAGCAGCTCATTTTCACTTACAGTCCTAAATGCTTCTACATTGGGACGGGGGGGGGATTCCACCTAATGCAACATAACATATTTTTAGAAAAAAACCCGTCCGAATGCACAACGAGGGTTCAAACGGGCACTTATTTACCTAAATTAAACCTTTCAAGGGCTTCTTCCCTGTCACAATTTGTCACCGGCTGCCCCTCCAGATCCTCCAATGACCTCAGATGGAAGATGGTATAGAGACGATAGTGAGGCAGGTTGACCACTGGGTTGTCTGCCAGCAACAGAGAAGTCAAATCTTTAAGAGGCTTCAGTTTGGCTACTTCGTGGAGCTGAAAGGAAAGAATAGCGTAGGAATTGAACACTTGAGGCATGAAGTTAGTTTTCTACTACAGATAAGTAACGCAACCGAACATTAAGAACATAAGAACATAAGAACATAAGAAGAGCCATGCTGAATCAGGCCAAAGCCCATCGAGTCCAGCATTCTGTGTCACACAGTGGCCCACCAAATGTACATGGGGATCTTGAGCAGAAAGAGAAGGCAAAACCCTCCCTTTCCCTTGACCCCCAAACAAATGGTACTCAAGGGAATCCTGCCTGCCTCAACCAACATAGAGGCGGCACATGGACATCCGTTTTAATAACCACCGATACACTTTGCATCCATGAATCTATCTAGCCCTGCCTTGAAGCTGTCAAGGCTGACAGCTGTCACGACCCCTTCAGGAAGTGAATTCCATAAATCAACGACTCTCTGGGTGAACATTAAATAAGTTAAATGGTTCTTTTAGGCTAAAACTGAATAGAAATCGAAGAGGAGAAGGCATTACACACACTCACACTCACACACAATGATTCTACCAATCGTAACGCATAATGTTAACTCAATTTCTGGGGTTAAAAACCTATTTGTATAGCTACTACTGAAAAGACGTCTGCAAGGATGCTGCACAAAGCCAAAGTGAGCTGAATTCTGAATTAGGGAAAGCTTTAAAAAAAAACAACCCCCCCCCTGCTTTTTCTATTACAATACTTTCATAGAGCTTTCCAAATATACAGTGATAGAACCAAAAACAGAAGTCAATGAAGGGCATTTTAAGGACACACAAAAATGCTTCTTTGTTTGGGAGAAAGTACATTTTCTATTTTTAGCTCGAGGGAACATTTCCCAGAAATTATGTGACCCTATCCTTGTTTTCTAGCAGAAAGCAATATATATATTTATAGTAACTTTCTGCAGTCATAGGATTCTGCAACTGGTTATCCCAGTTGGTTCCTTTGGCAAAAGCAATACCACTTAGACTTATATACCGCTTCACAGTGCTTTACAGCCCTGTAAAGCATATTGCTCCCAACAATCTGGGTCCTCATTTTATCAATCTTGGAAGGATGAAAGGCTGAGTCAACCTTTAGCCGGTCAGGATCGAACTCCTGGCTATGGGCAGAGTTAGCCTGCAATACTTCATTCTAACCACTGTGCTATCTGGGTTCTTTAGTTACAGTCTATAGTATTCCAAGGAAGCAGAACTGTTTTCAGAGGTGACTATATTGTTATAGTGATGAGAAGGAATTAAACAATCACAACGATAGCTATGGTGGGATAATAAACACTGCTATGGGGGAAAATCACTTACTGATGAGATTTTATTTTTTCTTAAATTCAGGATGCGAAGGGACCGGAGTTTTTTCCCCAGCCACATAGGGAGGTGTTCAATCTCATTCCCAGCCAGATTCAGCTTTTGAAGACTGTGTAAATGTTCAATACCTTCTATTTTACTGGACAAAAAAAAAAAAAGAGATGGGTTGATAAACAGGAATTTTAAGGTGAGGTTCAGATTTTATCATTAATGCTAGTCCTTACACAAAGGAAGAGCTGTGATAACATTTTCCCACTCCATAGGCCAGGATTAGAAGAACTGAACAATGCCTCACCTTAAATAAAAAACTAAGAAGTTACAAGAATGCAAGGGCATCTAAACTTACAGGAAGTTTGCTAACATACATTGGTTTGTTATTATGCATTATTTTTCCATGTACTTCTTAGACTTCCTCCATGTACTCTTATCCCTTTACAACAAAAGAATGACCAAGATATTGAAATTGAGAGGCTTTATCAGGAGTTTAAGAAGAATGTAAAAGTTTGTCCTCCTCATTTTACAACACATTAATCTCCAGCTGATGCAAGTTTAAAAAAATGGGAACAGCCTTATCTGGTTTTTTTAAAAAAAACCTCAAGAAAAGCATAATCTGCTTTGTAATTATTCACTCTTTTTCCTTGCTTACCTTATTCTATTGAAAGAGAGGTTGAGGTCTAATAGCTTCAGAAGTTTATCCAATTTTTCGATCTTTTCGATCAGATTATGACTGAGGTTTAGGACTTCCAGTTTACTGCATTTCTCCAGATTTTCTATGTACTGAAAGGAATAAGAACATCCTATTGAATTAATCTATTTCAGCTCTGCAGTCACACTATAAAGCATTATAAGGTGTTCCTTTAGATCGGGTTTACTTGGCCAATTCCCATAATCTCTTATTTGTCTGTGGTTGATGGTTGTTAAAGTACAAAGCACCAGACATATACCTTAAATTTTTTCCCTCCATCTTTACTGAGGGAAAGGTTCAGAGCAGTTACGCGTGCCAGATTCTCTTGCTTGGCCAGCTTCTTAATAAGAGTCTCTGTTATGTACCGGATACCTGGACTGCCATCTGAAATCAACAGCAAGGTTTTTGAGGTAGTGAGTGATACAGAAACAGAACAAGGAACAATCTAAACATTATCAAAGCCATAAGAGGTAAATTATGGGAGTTGAAGTTCAGACATCTTAAAATGGCTGAAGTTGAGAAACGCTGTATTAAACTTATAAGCTGCCAACTCCGTAACGCTCTCGGTGCCACCTAACAATAAAAACTTTAAAATCAAACAATCCATTCAATACAAAGTAGAAAAAGGCCAGCAGGAGAAAAGCAGAACTCTTCTCTTCCATCAACTTCATAAGGCCTGAAATCCTTTATGATAGGATTAGAAATCATATTCGTGTCGGATGAAGTGGTAAGCCAAAATAGAAATACAGATAGACTTCGACTTACGACACAGCTGAGCCCAAAATTTCTGTGGCTAAGCAAGACAGTCGTTAAGTGCACGGTTGTAAGTCAAGGACTACCTGTAGTGTATATTCTACACACACACACACACACACACACACACACAAAATCTTAAAAAGCCACACCCAGATAAGGTAACCTTTATTGTCATTTTATACTGTGGGCACAATGGCACACGTTAAAAATGAAATTGTTTTCTGCCTCTCAAAAGCGTAACACATGCATAACTCACATATAAACATGCTATATACACACATATGCTATATACATACACCCTTACATACAAATACATATAAATATCAATCATAATATTAATATTATTTAGATCTCCTAAGCAAAGTCCCTGAAGGAAAGCTGCAACATTTGATTATATCCCTCACGGAGAATTGCAATACCTGTATCACTTTCTTGATCTACCTCTCCTTGATATCTTCGCCCAGTTGGCTGGTGGATCCCTTCTCTGTTCAGCGGAGACGATGACCTGCTACGGGCACTTGCAGGAGACTTTGGACTCCGAGCGCGGGACGGAGACATCTGTGGCTTCCCAAGGGATGTTTTCTGTGGCTGGCCTCTCCTCATTGCACAGACCTCTGCATGTCACAAGGCAAAAAGCTGCAAGGAAAGAAACCCAGGCTTTAGCAGGGCATAACCAATTGAGCAGCTGCTTCACTGTAAAACAAGAGAAGTCAGCAACTTTTAAACCGGCTTCCCTCCAAAATATTAACCTGCCCTGCACTAATTTTTCACAAGAAGGGAAATCAATTAGAAGACACGTTCCCCAAGGCAGCCTAGTTTTACACCTCCATCTTTGCTTACTCACTGCATGCCTCTTTTCCGGAAGCTGTGGTTCCTCTTCAGCGCATAAACACTTTAACAGATGTTAGCTGCTGCTTTTACAGTTCCAAAGTAGCAGGATCTGCTCAAGAAATCCCTTCAGTGTTTGCCCTGATAATTTGCTTCCATTACCTACCTTGAGGCCACTAATAACAAGCATAGATTGATTGTAAGATGACTCTCTCATCTGTATCGGCAAAGGGGTAGCTACTTTTTTAAAGATAAAACCAGAGATCAAACGGTTTCATATTTAGGAAGGGAAAAAAATGACTTGAAAGTAAGATCTGAGGTTATGCTCTGAATGCATGTAGCTTTTTCTGCATAATCTATTCTCTTAGATGGACACTTATGAAACCAGTGCCCCAAATTTATTTTGGTATTTAATTTTTTTTAAAAAATATGCCTTTGATGGTTTCTATGTTCTTTCCTTTGGGCATGTTTCTACTGGTATACAAAAGAGTCAGTCATTGCTGGAAACTAGCTTAAACTAAAACCAGGAAAAACACAGTCTGTTTTAAGTTCATTCTCAACAAATTTTTGAAGGAAGGCAGCCCTTTTGTCTTGTATCAGATTTTATTG
This sequence comes from Bothrops alternatus, assembly GCA_034064705.1. NCBI lineage: Eukaryota > Metazoa > Chordata > Lepidosauria > Squamata > Viperidae > Bothrops > Bothrops alternatus. The sequence continues at coordinate 296,671 of JARGCV010000710.1, forward strand.
CTAATATATTATTTCTCTTCTGACTGCTTTGTTTCTTGGTATTGGGCTTCTTATCTCCTCAGCAAGAGACAGCACTTGGCTGACTATATTCAGTTCAAAAACGGCTGCGGGTTTATGCCTGGATAGGAGACCACAAGGAAACCCAAAGTTATAGGGTAGACTGGGAACTTGAAAAAAAAATATAAAAGAAAATAGTGATAAATAGCTTCTATGCTGCAGCAAAGAAAATTACATAGACAGGCCTATGAAGTCATAAGACGTTGAGCCTGAAGATAGATTTTATTGAGTTTATCAGATTTGTGAGGTTTTCTTATGCAGTACTAGAGAAATTATGAAGTTAACAAGGAAAAAAAATACATACGTGTAACATTTCATCATGTACAGGAACATGCTGTGTTTGCAGATGTTGCTGGATTACAGCCCCTAGCAGACCCTGCCAGTATATCCATTGGCAAGGGGTGCTGAAAACTACATAGTAGTTGTATAATATGCAAAAGATCACAGTTTCTCCATTGCAATTTTTTTCTAACACATGAAGTAGAAAGCAGCAGATTTTATCAATCAATAATCGAGTTTGTCCAACACAAGGAATCAGTTACCCACTTCTAATCTGTCACCCACTTCAGGGTGCTCTGCTAAAGTAGCCCATATGAGTAATAAGTTCAGTATCATTCAAGAACAGAAAATCTGGTTAATTCCATAAACCACATTTAAACCATGAATAAAGAAACTCAACTAAGATAGCCATTATTATTTTGCACTTTCGGACAAGCACCTCTTTTGAAAACCTTTAACCGGGGATGGGGGGGTGGGAAGAATTCCTATAACAGAAAAAGGGAGAAACAGTTTCAAACTTGGGTCAATTTCTTTCACAGGGCAAGACACCATGTATGAAAAACTCTATTATAACTTTTAAGCAAAGCAAAACAAACCTGTCCTAGATTTTTTTCTTAAAAAAAAAAACACCTGGAAAAAATAAATTCAATATTTGCACAACAAAATAAAACCATGGGCTGCCTGGCAAGACTGTAACATGGTGGAGAAAATGCAAACAAAAAAAAGAGAAAAAAAGAAAAAGGGACTTTGAATTTTAGGTGGGAAGGAACTGCAAAATACAAAAAAATAAAATAAAATAATGGGTATATGTAGAGCATAGGAGTACAGTTCCCATTAGCCAGCCTTGGGGGGAGGGCTGATGGGGATTGCCCCTCTTGCAACAGACTGGCTAATGGGAACTGTAGTCCAAAGCTTCTGGTTAGATGCTTTGGACTACAGTTCCCATTAGCCAGCCTTGGGGGGAGGGCTGATGGGGATTGCCCTTCTTGCAACAGACTGGCTAATGGGAACTGTAGTCCAAAGCTTCTGGTTAGATGCTTTGGACTACAGTTCCCATTAGCCAGCCTTGGGGGGAGGGCTGATGGGGATTGCCCCTCTTGCAACAGACTGGCTAATGGGAACTGTAGTCCAACGCATCTCCTATACTCTACATATAATCATAATTTTATTTTTTTTATTATTTTCTTGTATTAAATTTCCAGATTTTTTTTTAAAAAACTGGGCCTTTGCGGGGGGGGGCCCGGCAGCCTCCAACCTTACTCCGGCCTCTGACGCACCAGGGGAGACGCGCTGGCTGCCTAAGGGATGGGATTTGTAGTCCAAAGGCTCCCACCCCCCACCCCGCTCACCGGCGAGGCGAAGGCTCCCCCAGATGGGGCGAAGCCTCGAGGAGAAGGCATTACACACTGACACACAACGTCGCAACCGCCAAATCTTCCCTCACCTGCGCAGCTTCGGCCCACCTGGCCGTGATGAGGCGCCTCGCGCGCCGCGCGTTGCTTCCCGCCGTTTCCATGGCAACCGCTCCGGGAGCCGCGGCCGGGCCCGGATTGAGAGGTTGGGGGGGGGAGGGAAACAGGCGCGCGCGCCCACTCTCTGCGCGTGCGCACGAGCGCGAGCGCTCTCCCTTCCCCGCCCAGCGCCGCCCAAGGACCTCCTGGCGAGTTTCTGCTCCGCGGCCACTCCGGCCGCGATTGGCTGCTCCGAAAGCCCGTCGCTCGGATTGGCTGAGCGGCCTCTCTCCTCTCCGAGAGGCGGGAGCGTTTAAAAAGACGGCGGGCTCCTCTGGCTGAGTGCAAAAAAAGAAAAGCGAGCGCGCTGCAGAGGCTGCGACCGCGTCTCTTTTTCCTCAGAAGAGACGATGCTGCGGGGCGCCGGGGGGAAGAAAGGTCTCTCTCTCCGGCGCTCCCGCGGCCCAAGTCCTCGAGCTCGAGGCCGGGCAGGGCCTTTGGAGCTTTTGAGGTAATTCGGAGAGTTTTCTGCCTTGTAAGATGCGGAGGGGAGCGTATCTTAAAGCGTATAGCGCAGTGTTTCTCAACCTTGACCATTTTAAGGCATGTGGACTTCAACTCCCAGAATTCCACAGCTAGAAGTGCTGGCTGTGGAATTCTGGGAGTTGAAGTCCACATGCCTTAAAATTGTCAAGGTTGAGAAACACTGGTATAGCTTATAGCTATATAGCGTATAGCCTGGTCTGGTGGAGGAAGGGGGGCGCCTGAGGTAATCTCTCCACGGGGTGTTCTTTCAAAGGACGCCGATACCGCAGGTCACTGAAGAGAGTCCTTCCTTTCGGGCGTAATGTCATTCTAGTCCAGGCGAATAAGAATTGCTGAATGAATGGTTCTTAATTTAGGGGTTCTTCTTTTTTATATTTTTATATATGTACAGTTTAGTTTTTATTGGATTTCTATTTATGCTGTAAGCCGCCCTGAGTTCCCGGAATAGGGCGGCATAGAAATTTAATAAATAAATAAATAAATAAATAAATAAATAAATAAAATTCGTTTTAAAGGTAACATTGCCCCGAGAGCTGACCTTGCGCTCGGGAATAAAGCGAAGCCAAGACTCGAGTTCTTAGAGTGACGTTTTGGGGGAGCCTGGGGTAATTTCAGCCATGTCCCATTAAAAAGGAGCAAACTACCACAGGTGGATAAGAATTAAAATTCGTTTTAATGGTAAAATGGACTCGGGGGCTGAGCTTGTTCTCAGGAATAAAGCGAACTCTTTGGCGCCTGAGGTAATTTGAGCCAAGACTCGGGTTCTCAGAGTCAAATTTTAGCGGAACCTGAGGTTGGACTAGATGACCTCCAAGGTCCCTTCCAACTTTATTATTATTATTATTATTATTATTATTATTATTATTATTATTATTATTATTATTATTATTATTATTATTATTATTAAGTTCGGCCATGCCCCTTTAAAAAGGAGCAAACCAGCAAAGGCGAATAAGTTCAAATTAGCTTCAGAATAAAGTCATCTCAGCCACGTCTTGGCAGGCTAAAAGGGCTTCAAGGAAGAAAAGGTGATTAAAGTTCATGAAAACAACTGGGGAGCCAGGAGCTGACCTGACTCTCGGGAAGAAAGAGGAGGCAACTTTAGCCAGGGGCAGTTAAAAGGGTGAAAGGCCAAAGTGCGCCAGGATCGGGAGTTGCCCTTCCTCTCTTGAATAGGCGCAACTCTTGGAAGCTGAGGAAAGGGTAGTCGAGGCTCAAATCCTTAAAACAGGGGTGTCAAACTGGCGGCCCACAAGCCGGTTGCATCATGCGCAGGCCGCGCCCACCCAGCTCCGGCGATGCAAAAAAACAAAACAAAACACAAACACGTTGCGAAGTCACGTGACGTGGCAAGTTGGACACCTGTTCTCTAAAAGAAGCAAAACATGTAGAAGACCACTAATTGCTCGAGAGAACAATGTTACAATTCATTCTATCTTGCCTTCTTGCACACACACAAAAGCCCCTTTGACTACTGATAGCTTTTCTAGCCTCTGAACATCCACTGGTCATTTGGTGATGTTGATTTTTTTTAAATTTTATTTCAAAGGCATGAATCCATGTAGACGAAGAAGAAGACATCAACAGTAAGACAGATGGTTTAATTCACTCCCCAGTATATCATGAAAGTGTGGAAGCCTGGCAAGTACTGTTTGCAACATGTTAACTACTGCAAAAATCTTTGGGCCTTGCTAAAGTTTACCTTAAGACTTCCTTTAGCTGCAGTTTAAAGAAAAACACTACAAAGTATCAAGGCTAAAAAGAACAGTCACAAGTTTGACAAACATGCCTAAAAAGTAGCCAAAAAAATTGACTCAAGACAATTTTAGCTATTGGCTGTGGATCTTAGAACCAGACAGCTAACCAGCGTCCTCCAGTGCCTGAGTTGGCTCAGCCAGTTTCACTGTATACATGTTATACTTTGATAATAAAGGGTTTATTATTATTATTATTTATTAGTAATACCAGTCAGACTTCTTAGAACCAAAAGTAAACCTGATGATGCAATTTAATATGAGGAATACCAATAAAGGACTGAAATGAGGCGTCCTTGCTGCTCTTTGAGCTTGGCGGTTTTCTTCTAGACCAGGCATGTCCAAACTCGCGACGTCACGTGACGTCATTTGTGCAACGTATTGGGTCGGTTTTGCCCTTGCCGGCAATGGGGTGGGCGTGGCTTCCACATGGCACGTCTGGCCCGTGGGCCGGCAGTTTGACACCCCTGTTGTAGACATTTCTTTACCAAACTAGGGAACAACATCAGTGCTTGAAGGGAGTGCAGTTTGCTCCCAGTTTGGGTTCTAGTGGCTCAATGTTGGTGAAAATGGTCTTGGAGGTTCTTTGTTGCGCTATTTGTTGTTAGCTTCTTTGGCAGCTCCTTGACTAGGGTATTGTTTACTTCTTGATTGTTGGTCTGGAAATTGCATAATTTTAGCCATGGCGATGGTTCTTAGAACCAGAAAGAAAACCTCTCAGTGGCCCATTTAAATGACCAACGTGGCTGGTGATTAATCATAGATTTTATAGTTTTCTGCCTGGCATAATTTTTGCCATGGCGATGGTTCTTAGAATCAGAAAGAAAGTTTCAATGGACCTTTTTAATTCTAGGTGTGGCCATTGATGGATAATAGATATTATACCTTTCTTGCCTGGCATAATTCTAGCCACGGCGATGGTTCTTAGAACCAGAAAGAAAGCCTCAACGGCCCTTTTTAATGCTAGGTGTGGCCATTGATGGATAACAGATTTTGTAGCTTTAGAGTCCCTGAGATTGAGGGGAGGAACATTTGCACGCCTGTTGCCAAATGTTCCTCAGAAGAGTCACGGCGGAGGAAGAAACAAAAGGGAAGAAAGAAAAAAGAAGAACCAAGACAGCAAGAAAATGTCTCCAGCTCAAGCCCAATTAGCCTTTGGCTGTGATGGCGCCTCCTACTCTGTGAGGTAAGTTTAGTTGAGTCTTGTTTCCTTCAAAGCTTTAGGATATGGGTGGGGGGGTGGAATGGTCTCCCACTAACTGATGGTCCATTCTTCCTAGCGAAGTAAGGGTAACACCTGCATCTGTGGTAATAGTAACCATTGTGTATTGTGTATTCTTAGGTGTAAAACCTCAGTGGCAGCTGAAGTAACGTTGATTTTTTTTTTAATTTCAAAGGCATGTACTCTACACCATCTTAGAAGACAGAAGACTCCGTTGTCAGCCCGCAGTGTTGATGGTGAAAATGGAGGAGGAAAGAATGGAACGCAAGAATGAACATGATCTCCGTGAAGAATGCTACTTCACCAAGTATGTCAAAACTGACCTTTAGAACAATCGCTGAAAATGTAAGTCACTTTCATGAACACACCACACTACACATTTCAATCCTGTCGGCAGCCGTTCATACGTAATAGAGATCCTGGTTTGCTTGCCTGTTGTATTTTTAGCCCATTCTAGGTGTGTTCCATGATGTGCATAAGATTCCATACTTTTCTTGCCTCCTTCCTGTTAGGCCTGGAAATGGTTTTTCAAACCCAAAAGAAAATGTCTACGGCCCTTTCTATTGCTAGGCTAATAGATCACTGATTAGTAAAACAGTAATTAGTATGAATGTTAGCCATAGCTGTACTTCTTAGACCTTGAGAAGGGCCACACAAGCATCCCACATGCCAGCCCATCATGTAAATCATGGGGATGGCTCATTTTTAGGGGTCTTTCAGTCCCTGAGCTTCCCCTGTGTGACACTCACACTGAATGGAGGTGGATCATGATCGGCTCCCAGACGCACTCAGTCCATGAGCAGATACTCTGTGAGACGCTCACTCGAAGGCTCTCCGGGTCGCCCTGGGTGACCCTCTCAGCCCCTGAGTGAGCAGCGAGGGCCACTGGGGGGGCAGTCAGGTCAGAGTATGTTGGGGGGGACGAGGGAGGGACGGAGGGAGGGAGGGAGGGGCGCCACAAGGGGCTTCACAAAGACAGCTTGACTCGCAACTCAAACGAAAGAGGAGGAGCAAGGCCGGAACAGCTTCCGCCATTGCCGGGGGGGGCTGGGGGGGAGGGCGCACAGGCAAACAGCAAGGGAAGCGCGGGGAAATGGCAAGCGCTGGGGATGATGGGACTGCGTGCGCCGTTGTGGGAGGGAACGGAGGGCAAATGGCATGGGCTGGGGATGATGGGACTGCATGCGTCTTTGGAGGGAAGCACGGGGAAATAGCAAGGGCTGGGGATGATGGGACTGCGTGCGTCATCATGGGAGGGAAGGGCGGGCAAATGGCAAGGGCTGGGGATGATGGGACTGCGTGCGCCATCGTGGGAGGGAAGGGCAGGCAAATGGCAAGGGCTGGGGATGATGGGACTGCGTGCGCCGTCGTGGGAGGGAAGGGCAGGCCATTGGCAAGGGCTGGGGCTGATGGGACTGCGTGCGCCGTCGTGGGAGGGAAGGGCGGGCCATTGGCAAGGGCTGGGGATGATGGGACTGCGTGCGCCGTCGTGGGAGGGAAGGGCGGGCCATTGGCAAGGGCTGGGGATGATGGGACTGCGTGCGCAGTCGTGGGAGGGAAGGGCGGGCAATTGGCAAGAGCTGGGGCTGATGGGACTGCGTGCGCCGTCGTGGGAGGGAAGGGCGGACCATTGGCAAGGGCTGGGGATGATGGGACTGCGTGCGCCGTCGTCGGAGGGAAGGGTGGGCAAATGGCAAGGGCTGGGGATGATGGGACTGTGTGCGCTGTCGTGGGAGGGAAGGGCGGGCAAATGGCAAGGGCTGGGGCTGATGGAAACTGCGTGCGCCGTCGTGGGAGGGAAGCATGGGCCTTGCTGTTTGCCTGTGTGCCCCCCCAGCCCCCCCCAGCAAGGGCAGGAGCTACTCCGCCTTGCTCCTCCTCTTCCGTTTGAGTTGGGAGTCAAGCTGTCTTTGTGAAGCCCCCCCCTTGGCGCCCCTCCCTCCCTCCCTCCCGTGCCCCCCCACATGCTCCTGCCTGACTGCTTCCCCCAGTGGCCCCTGGGGCTGCCCCTCCCACTGCCCCTCCTCCTCCTCCTTCCGATTCTGGGGATTCTGGCCTCAGAGGTGCCCCCCTCCCCCCCAGCCCCTGGGATTGCCAGAGTGGATTTCTTGCCTGGCTTAATGTGGGCCCCATGTTGGTTCTGAGAACCGGAAAGCATCTCATTGGCCCTTTTGAATGCTGGTTGTGTCGGGGATTAATGATAGATTTTATAGTTGTCTGCCTGGCGTCAATTTAGCCACGACGATGGTTCTCAAACCCCGAAAGAAAACCTCAACCGCTCTTTTTAACGTCTGGTGTGGCCCCTGATTGACAAAAGATTTCTATGTGGAATAATTTTATCCTCTGCTGTTGTTTAAGATGTGTAAGTTACGTTTTGACTGATAAATGTTAATCATGACACACAGTCTGTGGCGGTCAGCCCAAGAATTTTGATTTCTTTTGTCACACACCTTTGTCTTTTTGTTCCTGAAATCTCTCTAAACGGGATTCCCGCTTGGGAACCTTCTGTTTGACGTGTATTTTTTGTAATACAACTGAGTTTTACTCCTGATTTACTGTTGTTAAGTAGTTGTGATGCTTATGGTAGACAAGGTATTTTGTCTTTTGCCTGTTTTTATGTATCCTTTCTTATCACCACCTCTTCACCAAGACATAACTGTTGTGATATTCATGTATTTGAACACTGAAGTTGTGTTTTCTTTCGTTGTCATCTTTTACACCTCACCTTTTTTTTTAATCAAAAATGTCATTTTAAATTACCGAACCACTCAACCCATCATGGTATTGTATGGTTGCTTTTTGCAATTTTTGTGATTATGTGACTTTTTATCATCCTTAAAATATTGGATGATGCTTTTACGTATCGTATCTTTAGAACTGTATTATGATTTGAATTGTACAAACTGCTGCAGCTGGGCTACGCTTGGAAGATGTGACGCTTATTGTGTGAAAAAAACACTAAAGGATTTGAAACCACTTCCAAGGCTTGCTTGACTATAGTTGTGATCCTGAGTCAGCAGCCTGGACCTGTTGGGCCCCGTGCGCTCCTGCTCTTTGCCGAAGTCACCGGATCTTCTTCTCCGAGGATTTGAGGTTTGGTGGTGTGTTCAGAAGTGTCCTCTTCTGTCAAAATAAGCCTCCCATGAAATTCTTTGTCCACTTTTCATTTTCATAAAATGTTTCAATCTCTATCTATCTGTCTGCCTGTCTGCCTGTCTGCCTGCCTGCCTGCCTATCTATCTATCTATCTATCTATCTATCTATCTATCTATCTATCTATCTATCTATCTATCTATCTATCTATCTATCTATCTATCTATCTATCTATCTATTATCTATTATCTATCATCTATCATCAATCTATCATGTATTATCTATCTATCATCTATCCATCTATCCATCTTCTATCTATCTATCTGTCTATCCATCCTTCTATCTCTATCATCTACCTATCTACCTACCTACCTACCTACCTACCTATCTATATATATCTATATATCTATCTGTCTATCTGTGATTCTCCTATCTTCTATCTATCTATCTATCTATCTATCTATCTATCTATCTATCTATCATCTATCTATCTATCTCTCCTATCTACCATCTACCATCTATCTATCCATCTCTCCTATCTATCCATCTGTCTATCCGTCTATCCATCTGTCCATCCATCCATCCATCTAACTATAACATCAATTTTATCTAATCTAAACTATCAATTCTCCTTTTCTGCTGTACCTTGGAAAAAGGTGCCATGAACTCTCCTGGCCACAGGAGGGCAGCATTCCCTGTTTTGCCCTCCTCAGGGCCCTATTAGAAACGAAACTTCAGTCCTGGAATTATCTTTTATATTTATATATCTTTTCTGGCTGCTTTGAGCTTTCAGCAAAGTAAAGAAATAAAATAAGCCACTCAAGGACTTATTTTGCAAATGTTCCGACACTAGTTGAACTTCTTCCTGCAAGTTTACTAGCCCAGTTCATAGTCAAGGTTTTGGGGGAGTTTCAAGGGGCTACATAATTTTTTTTTATTATTTATAAGATTAATACATAAAACGTTTATTAGTGAGATGATTTTTGCCAAGGACGTGATCAGGATTTGAACTGAGAACCACATAAAGCAAGTGCCCCCTTGGAAGATGATATAATAACATGTTGATTAATAAAAGAATGATGGGATTCCTTTCCTGGAGCCTAGCCTTCCACACGGGATAGTAACCGGTTCAAGGCACCATGCGAATCCCCAAACACGTGTGAATCAGTCACAAAGAGAGGAGGCTCCTGTGAATCCGACCTCTGGCCTTTCGGGTTCATGAAAAAGCTAAGAAAAAGGAACGAAAAAGAAGCGCCCTGCACCACTTTTCTTTGGCCACGAGATGGCAGCATTGCTCCATGGTTGGGAAAAGAAGGCGGAAAACACGCGTTCCCCTTTCAAAAGAGAATAAAATAAAAGTTTCAACTGATTAAAAGAATATTACACACTTGTGCAAAATGACCTCTCTGTTGCAACACACAAACGCCCTGATGTGATTGCATTGAATTCAGCGGGAGATAGATTCCACTGAGAATCAAAACAGACATGCGCAGATAGGAGAGGACAAAGGGGAGGAGCCAAACCCCGAAAGGGCGGATGTAACAGAGACACCAAAAAGATTTTTTTAAAAAGTCGAGGAGCTCCGCCCACTCGCTGGGACCCTCCCCTTCAGCTTGCATCCAACAGGGAATTCCTTCCCTAGTTGAATATCTGCCTGGTGTTCACTAGCCTGCTCCAGGGTCGAGGTTTTGGGGGGGGGAGTTACAGGGGGTACATAAAGAAATCATTTTATTATTCATAACGTTAACATATACAACGTTCATTTTATGAGCTGATCCTGCCAAAGACATGAGTAGGATTCGAACTCAGAGCCACGTAAAGCAGGAGCCCGCTTGGGAGACGATATAATCAAATGTCGATTAATAAAAGAATAATAAAATTCCTTTGCTGGACCGTAGCCTTCCACACAGGATAGGTAGCCAGTTCAGTGCACCGTGCAAACCCCCAAACACGTGTGGATCAGTCACTAGGCAGGGAGGCTCGTGTGAATCCGACCTCCGGGCTTTCGGGTTCATGAAAAAGCTAAGAAAAAGGGACGAAAAAGATAGGCAGTGCTCCACTTTTCTTTGGCCACGAGATGGCAGCATAGCTCCATGGCTGGGAAAGGAAGGCCGAAAACACGCGTTCCCCTTTAAAAGGAGAATAAAATAAATACAAGTTTTAGCTCATTAGGCCCAAGTTAAGCATTTAAAAGAATATCACACACTTGTGCAAAATGATCTATTTGTTGTAACCCACAAATGCCTTCATGCGATCGCGTTGAATTCAGTGAGAGATTCCTTTGCGAATCAAAACAGGCATGCGCAGATAGGAGAGGATAAAGGGGAGGAGCCAGACCCCGAAATGGGCGGGTGTAACACACATAAAAATAATGGTTTTTTTTTAAAAGTCGAGGAGCGGCATCCGCGGTCGTTCTGGCTCCGCCCACTCGCTTAGACCCTCCCCTTCGGCTTGCATTCAACAGGGTATTCCTTCCCTAGTTGAATTTCTGCCTGTATGTTCACTAGCCCACTCCATAGTCACGGTTTTGAGGGGGTGGGTGCTGTCCCAGGGCATACTTTAAAAAGTCGTTTTCTTATTCACAAGGTTAACGTATAAAGCGTTTATTTTATCAGCTGAACTTGCCAAGGACGTGAGTAGAATTCGAACTCAAAGCCACATAAAGCAGAGACCCCCTTGGGGGATGATATGATAAAATTTGGATTAATAACAATAACAAAATTCCTTTGCTGGAGCCTAGCCTTCCGCATGGGTTAGTAGCCAGTTCGATGCACCGTGCAAGCCTCCCAAACGCGTGTGAATCAGTCACAAAGCGAGAAGGCTCGTGTGAATCCGACCTCTGGCCTTTCGGGTTCATGAAAAAGCTAAGAAAAAAGAAACGAAAAAGAAGCGCCGTGCACCACTTTTCTTTGGCCACGAGATGGCAGCATTGCTCCATGGTTGGAAAAGGAAGGCGGAAAACACGCGTTCCTCTTTCAAAAGAGAATAAAATAAACCTTTTAACTGATTAAAAGAATATTACACACTTGTGCAAAATGATATTTTATTTGTTGCAACACACAAACGCCCTGATGTGATTGCATTGCACTCAGTGGGAGATAGACTCCAAATGAGAATCAAAACAAACTCAGTTTTATGGGTGTTTGCTTGTTACGTATATTCCTTTATCAAAGGTGTATTCTTCAGTGGCCCTACAAAAAACAACAACGAGTTGTAGCAATCATAACAAGTCACTAGAATTCTTGATCAGGGGTTATGTTGAATGGTGTCCGCCACATGGCAGAATTTCTTGTTTTTACACACTGGCTTTGGCTATCCACAACACAGGGGTCTTCAAACTTGGCCCTTTGATGACTGGTGGACTTCAACTCCCAGAATCCCTCAGCCAGCATGCCTGGCTGAGGAATTCTGGGAGTTGAAGTCCACCAGTCATCAAAGGGCCAAGTTTGAAGACCCCTGCCACAACACAACTCCATATATATTGAACTGCAGGGCAGGCTTGACCAAAAGGAGCCTAATTTAGGACATTCCCCCTCAATTAGCAACATCTAAAATCTCTCCAGGGTTGGAGAATGGCTTCTCCTTTGCCCTTCAGAAAACATGCTTAGGAAAGAGGTTAATAGGCTCCCTGCCTGGGGAAAACGTTAAAATCTATCTCTAAACAAGCCTAACACACAAGATTGTATGGGTTAATTATTGCTTGAGCAAGCAATCTTTTCCGGTAAAGGTTACAATATTTGCTTCAAATTTGCAAAATCTTGGTTTCTCTTTCAATGTTCAGGAGGGTATTGCTCTTGATGGGCAAATAAAGCAGCATTATCTGCAGAGATTCATTTCCACATACCAGAATGCCAGGTGCGTGCTAAAAACAGGGTAAACCTCTCATTTTGGGATGTGGATTGTAACACATCACCCCCTGCCTAAATGGACTCATCTATCAGGTTAGAATAGACTAGAGCTGGAAGGGACCTTGGAGGTCTTCTAGTCCAGCCCCCAGCTCAAGCAGAAGAACCTATATACCATTTCAGACAAATGGCTGTCCAGTCTCTTCTTAAAAACCTCCAGTGTTGGAGCCTTCATAACTTTAAAAGAGATCAAGCTGACACTGACACCACCTTGAACGTACTAGAATATTCTATTCTATTCTATTCTATTCTATTCTATTCTATTCTATTCTATTCTATTCTATTCTATTCTATTCTATTCTATTCTAATAACTGTGTCTCTAACTTAAAACTGTAGTGGTTCACTTAATAACTGTGTCAAGAAAGTTCATAAAATGGGGCAAAATTCACTTAACACCTAAATTTCTATCCTAGAAAGCTTTACTGTGGTCACCCTATTGTTGCTGTGACACCAAGCAAACAAGCTGTTTATTTTTCTAGCTGTACACAAAATCGTGCTTATCAAGGCAAAGAGCCACACAGTAAACAAGCTCAAATCTACACCTGAGAAAATGACCATATCAGATTAATGAGGGTTAATGTTTTATTATAGGTCCCAAATCTGGAAGCTTTCAAATCCACGAATAACTTTGGATACATAACGCCTACAAACCTAGTCAGCTCTAGACGAGATGGGCAGCACACAAGTCTAATAAATAAAGATAAAAAAATATATAAAAAAATAAACTTGGACTTGCAAAAAAAATAACAATGTGTTCATAGAAGTGTAATTGCACGTGGTTGCAAATGTTGACTTAAGAAAATGTGCAGATTTCAGCCTTTGAATTAGCTGGGCACTAGAAGGAAAGGAAGACGGGACAATGTAATTCTGTTCATTTTCCAAAGTTGAATCATAAACCTGGGGAAAATGTGTAAACCTTGAATATTAATAATCTAATAATGTGTGGGTGCGGGTGTTTGCCTATCTCTATAGATGGCTTTTACAAATTTTAGCTTTAATTGCTTATTCTTCCACTAATTTAATTTTTTTTTCTTTTTTACTCCGCTTTACTCCTCCTTTACTGTCACTCTCTAGCTTTTTTTTTAAGGTAACAATTTAGACTCCTTTTCTGAATACTTCATACTTTTTCCATATAACAGCAATAGAGTTCCAGTGCTGGTTAAAAAAAATAAATAAATTACACAGCATGCTGCAAATAGCTAAGATAGTTTTTTAAAATGGCTTGCAGTGTTTCCAAATGCAATAAAAGGATTGTCATTGTTGCAGTCCTTAGTTTGTTTTTCTCCCCCCCCCTTTAATTAGTGTTTGTTTTAGACTCTAAAACATCTAGAGTTACATGGTTTGAATTGGGCATGGCATGTAAATCTGGAAAACAAACAAAAGAACTGGATTGTGGCAATGTTGAGAACCAAACAACAGCATTTGTGTGTGTGTGTGTGTGTGTGTGTGTGTGTGTACGTATGTACATACTGATGTAAGCGTGATCCCTGTAGCCACACAGATGAAATTCCACCAAATTTTAATCTGCACAGAAGGCTTCTATTGTATAGTCACAGCTCTCACCTGTCTATTCTAACCCAGCTGTAGGCAACTCTGTATTTGTAATAATCAAGCAAAAAGAAAACAAATCTCTATTTTTTAAAAATATTTTTCAAGAATGCAGTTTTATCCAGTTGTCAGACTATATAGAATGAATGATCTCAGTGTTGAAGTGCTGGGAAATAGTGGGGCTGGTTTATTTCCTGCTCAGCCAGGCAGATAGCGAAGATTGGGAAAAGCTGGCATTGGATTGATAAGGGATATTTCCTTGTTCAGGATGCATCTGAACTTTGGAATTTTGCACAATCCAGTGGAATAAAACCTTAAGTTACCCTCTTTATATGTGGCCACTTGATTTAGACTCCTTGTTGCCATGTTTACTGTTCTGGAGAATAATGAGGTGTCCAAATGTCTATGGAGATTCTTAATCGTAGCAGAATAGAATAGAGTAGAGTAGAGTAGAGTAGAGTAGAGTAGAGTAGAGTAGAGTAGAGTAGAGTAGAATAGAATAGAATAGAATAGAATAGAATAGAATAGAATAGAATAGAATAGAATAGAATAGAATAGAATAGAACAGAATAGAACAGAATAGAACAGAATAGAACAGAATAGAGAATGGAATGGAATGGACTAGAATAGAATAGAGAATGGAATGGAGTGGAATGGAATGGAATGGAGTGGAATGGAATAGAATAGAATAGAATAGAATAGAGATGGAAGGGACCATGGAGATCTTCTAGTCCAGCCCCCTGCTCAAGCAGAACTTATACCATTTCAGATAAGTGACTGTCTAGTCTCTTCTTAAAAATTAGATAGGTTTGCTGTTATAGAAATGGCTCATGTATATGATTACATAAAAAGTTGAAATTTTATTCAACGTTATTGGCCGTTTGAGACCGCGTGCCTGCGGACTTGCTTTAATTGAATCAACAGAGGAAACCAACAGCAAGCATTAATGTAATTAACAGAGCAAAGGCTAGCAATGCAACCTGACCTAGCCCTTGTTATTTTTATTTCTAGCAGCTATTCAAGTCCAGAGCTGTGCCTTTAAAAAAAAAAGCAACAGTAAAGTTTCCCAAGGCAGGATATTGAGTTACTGCCAACATTCGAAATGTATATTGAAGAAAGATTCATTATATCTGAGCAATTCACTTAACAGGTTAAATTACATAGCTTACCTGTATGGATCCTTTGTAGTTGAAATCATGCATTAGCTTTGCTTGGGGTGTTGCTAGCTTACTCTGACAGATAAATGGAGATGATGGCTCTAGGGTTACACTGGTTCGTGTGCCAATGTAAAGACAAACGGGATAAAAGAATGCATGGTTTAAAAAAAACAACCCCCATCATTCAAAGAGGCAGTGACTTTACCAGTTCAACCAAAAAGGTGGGGAGAAATGTAATTCCTGTCCTCTCCCAAAGGTGCTTTTCCAAAAGTCAACTGGACTATCTTGGGTTGTGCTTTTTTTTTTCTTTGAACACATTTTGCTTCCTATCCCAGAAGCTTCTTCCGTTCTTGAGAAAGAAAGAAAAAGAGAAAGAAAGAGAGAGAGAGAGAGAGAGAGAGAGAGAGAGAGAGAGAGAGAGAGAGAGAGAGAGAGAGAGAGAGAGAGAGAGAGAGAGAGAGAGAGAGAGAGAGAGAGAGAAAGAGAGAAAGAGAGAAAGAAAACCAAGAAAGTCCAGTTGCTTTTTGGAAAAAGCATCTTTGGGACAATCATGACCCACATGATTGAGACATGTTTTTTTAATGCTTTAGTTAGTATCTGACAAAGAGGCAAAAAATAAAAAGCACATTTCAAGAAATCAATGCCGATCTTTCTAATCAGGAAGATGTTTCCTCATTCCCTAAATCTCTTTGAGTTTGAGTTACCAATTCAAGTGCTGACTTGCCTTAGCAGCAGAACTATCTATTTTATATTTGTTTGTTTTTTTAAAAAAAAAATTTAGACACCGCCCATCTCAGTATGAGTCTGCAGTTTACAACTAAGCAACTAATAATGTAATCAGTTTTCTTTTCATGTCCCTGAATAGAAAAGGGATTTTTTTTTTCCGATAAGGAACTAAATATCCTCTTTGTTGATTTGATGAATGATTAACTTCTAGATCAATTTGCTCACCAATTTCATCCAGGGGAATTGGACAAGGACATTTAAAGCTTGGGTCGCCCAAGCTTATGCAGACATGATTCGTCTAGGCATTTTCTTATTTTTGATGCTGTACGGATCAGGTCTGGCTCAGGACCAAACGTAAGTAATTGCTGGTTTAGCTGCAAAGGCATGTGGGAATTAAACCCAGGTTAATTGTTCAGGAGGGTTAAGAAAACAGGACTTCACCCGAGAATTAACTCGCATATTTAGAGTAGATTGCATGCCAACGTGATAAAAATCTAATTTCCATCCATTGTGCTATTACTCAAACATGGAGCTGAGTTACAGCCTCTGGTTTCTGGATTCTGAAACTTCTTGCAATCGTTTCTTAGTTCAACAAGATGTTGAGAAAAGCTTCATTTCCCTCCCCCCCCCGTGTCTATTTTGCAAGGCTAACAAATGGCGAAGTTTCCTCCCGAAGTTAGCCCACATCAAACTAATATATTATAGAGAGAGCTTGTTCTATTTTAGAAGCTGTTTGATTAAACTTGAAACTTGTTTGGAAATGCAAGGCTGAAATTGTGAGTATAGCATAGCATAGCATAGCGTAGCGTAGCATAGAGCTGGAAGGGATCTTGGAGGTCATTGAGTCCAACCCCCTGCTGAAGCAGGAGACCCTAGACCATTTCAGCCAAATGACTGTCCAATCTCTTCTTAAAAACTTCCAGTGTTGGAGCATTCCCAACTTCTGGAGGCAAGTGGTTCCACTCCACTTTAGTATAAAATGACACCAATGAATGGTTTTGAGGCTATCCCCATAGATTCCTGTATAAATATGATCCGGTTATACTTGTTGGAGGAACTTATAATTAATCTGAAAGTCAAATGCAAAGCTTTAGGTGACCGATTGCATTGTGATTTCCGGAATGTTTGGACGCTAGGATCAACTTCTTTGAAAGAAAACTAGGGGCTGGGTAATAAAACCTGCTTTTATTAGGAATGGTAGCACAACTAGGGATACCCTGACACCGAGAACAGTTAACCATTGGAACAAAGGACTCCCCTCCAAAAATTGGTGTTGCTCCATCATTACATTGTCCAGTGTAAACCAGACAATGCACTGTCTACCGAATATTAAGGTGATTATGTTAAAAAATTAATAAAACATTTTTTTTAAAAAAAAAAGAAGGAAAACCCAAGGGAAAACCCAAGAAAGTGCTTGAAAAAGCATTTTTGGGACATAGTATTCTCTTTTACCAACCTTAAGTTAATACAATTCTTATTGTTTTAATAGATAATAATTAAGTATTTAAGTAATAATTAAGTAAAAATTAAGTTTTCTAATATACAAATAATAATCACGAGAGAGAGAGAGAGAGAGAGAGAGAGAGAGAGAGAGAGAGAGAGAGAGAGAGAGAGAGAGAGAGAGAGAGAGAGAGAGAGAGAGAGAGAGAGAGAGAGAGAGACTGGACAGGGGATGATTGTGGATTGCTGCTTGAATGATGTATTTGTGTTGGGTTTTTTATTTTTAAATATTTCTCTGGTTTGGACTTAGACTGTGACCGATGTTTTATATATGTTGTAAGCCGCTCCGAGTCTTCGGAGAGGAGCGGCATATAAGTCCAAATAATAAATAAATAAATAAAATTTGTCCAAAATGGGTATAGGACCTCCTGCTTCAGCTGGGGGGTTAGACTAGAAGACCTCCAAAGTCCCTTCCAACTCGGCTATTCTGATAGTCCTTCAAGCTCCAGAGATGTCTTCTGTAAGACGTAATGGACCGCACGGGCGATGTCTTTCTATTGCAGCTACGTCATTTCAGCCCCTAAATTTATCCGCGCTGGAGCCTCTGAGCAAGTGGTAATTCAGGCCTATGGATACACCCAAGAATTCTCGGTCACCATCTCCATGAAAAGTTACCCAGACAAAAGAATGACCTACGCCTTTGGTACCATCCAGCTGACTCCAGCCAATCATTTCCAGGGCTCCGTAACGTTAACGGTACGTCGGAAAGCGTGATCCTCTTGAGCTGGGGTCTATGATCCTGCTTGTGTTTAAAAGCTTTTCCACCCCACCCCAAATCTAGGTGCATCCAAAGGATTTAAGGACCGAGGATCCCCAGAAGCAGGTGGAATCTATATATCTCGAAGCAGCTTCGCCTCACTTTACGAGACAGAAGAAGATGCTGCTTACTTACGATAATGGATTTTTATTCATTCAGACCGACAAGCCTATTTACACTCCCGATCAATCAGGTGACCTGTTTTTCTTTCGTCTTGCTTTGAAGGGCTTGATCTCAGTTCTGGATTATCTTCATTTAACAAAAACCAAACCCACAAGTTGATTAAGAAGGGATTGTCTGAAATAGTATAGGGTTTCCTGCCTAAGCAAGGGGTTGGACTAGAAGACCTCCAAGGTCCCTTCCAACTCTCTTATTCTATTCTATTCTATTCTATTCTATTCTATTCTATTCTATTCTATTCTATTCTATTCTATTCTTATTCTATTCTATTCTATTCTATTCTATTCTATTCTATTCTATTCTATTCTGTTCTGTTCTGTTCTGTTCTGTTCTGTTCTATTCTACTCTACTCTACTCTACTCTACTCTACTCCACTCTACTCTATTTTCCATTTTCCATTTTTCATATTCCATTCTATTCTATTCTATTCTGTTCTGTTCTGTTCTGTTCTACTCTACTCTACTCTACTCTATTTTCCATTTTCCATATTCCATATTCCATATTCTATTCTATTCTATTCTATTCTATTCTATTCTATTCTATTCTATTCTATTCTATTCTATTCTATTCTATTCTTTTCCATTTTCCATTCCATTTTATTCCATTCTATTCTATTCTATTCTATTCTATTCTATTCTATTCTATTCTATTCTATTCTATTCTATTCCATTCCATTCCATTCCATTCCATTCCATTCCATTCCATTCCATTCCATTCCATTCTATTCTGTTGCAGCTAAATTAAAATTAAATGTCTTTCTGAATTGTCTTTACAGTGAAAGTCCGAGTCTATTCGTTGAATGAAGAACTGAGGCCAGCTCGGCGTGCAGCTGTCTTAACGTTTGTGGTTAGTCCACTCCTTACTAAATCTCAGTGTGTCTTTATTTACATTTTAAGCCTAAGCCAAACAGAACAATATAGGGTAAAAAAAAGTATCTGCTTAATATCCATGGAGATTCTCAGTCATCCAAGACATGGCTGTCCCAAAAATGCTTTTTCAAGCACTTTCTTGGTTTTTCCCCTGGACTTTCCTTCTTCTTCTTTTTTTTTAAAAAAAATATGTTTTACTAATTTTTTAACATAATCACCTTAATATTCGGTAGACAGTGTATTGTCTGGTTTACATTGAACAAACATTCACCAACAATTAAATTCCATAACCTATAATCCACACAATAACTTCACATGATTTCCTGTTTTCCCCATAGTGTTCTCTTTTACCAACCTTAATACAATTCTTATTGTTTTAATAGATAATAATTACCGGTAAGTATAAAAGTTTTCTAATATACAAATAATAATCACAACAATATAGTATTCCTTTTCTTATCTAGTCATTCTGGTTGTCTCATCGTATGCCCTGTTTCCAGTTCTTGTTTACATTTGTTTTTCCCACAGTGTTCTCAACATTTTTACTGGTTAAGATTTTCTCAAGAGTTAATTACATTTAAATATTTAAATCTATTTTTTTTCTCATGTAAGCCAACCCAATACTTTTACCTTTCTTAAGGAATAAATAAGACTACAAAAAGAGAGAAGAAGGACGGGAATAAGAAAAAAACTGGACTTTCCTCCTTCAGTTCTGAAAGTAACTGGAAAGTCCAGTTAACTTTTGAAAAATCACTTTTGGGATAAAAAAAATCTCCTTCTTAACAGTTCCTCCCGTTCAGATCACGGACCATTATTTATAGAGAAAAGAGAATCTGAGAATAAGGATAGAAACAGACTGAAGATTATTAAATATAATTTGATGACATTTAAGGATTTGGGTGCCCACGGAATTTTTTTTTAAAAAAGGTGTTCCACATCACAACAGTAATGAATAGTGTGTCGTCTCTAAATCAAAACTCCACAAATGTCTTGTGCTATTTTTCAAAATGCTCTTTTGTCTCCCATAATAAAGGATCCAGGTGGGGCAGAAGTGGACATCATACGGGAAGATGACGCTACAGGAATCATCTCGTTTCCCATATTCAAAATCCCCCCCTATCCCAAGTAAATCTATTCACATTTTAAATGTCAGGAAGTAAATATCCGTTTGCAAGCGAAACGTAGAAACACGGCAGTGAAACAAATTTGTGGGTGGTTTTCCTGCAGTCCACAAGGTTTCTTTCTGTCGCTAAGCCGAACATCCGTTACGTGAATTTTGTGCCCCAGTTCACGACCGTTGCTAAGGCAGTCACTGCAGCTGTTTGCTTGCAAAAGGGGACTCACGTGACCCCGGGAAACCGCGACGGTCATAAATATGACTCTGAATTTTGATCAGGTGATGCTGCAAGGGTCCTAAGTTTGAAAAATGGCCATAAGTCACTTTTTTTTTCAGTGCCACTATAATTTTGAACAACTCAAACAACCAACTGTTGTTAAGTCGAGAATTACCTTATTAATCAGGCTCTGCCTGTTTTTGCGACGAGGCTGTCATCCACACCTATATTAGTCCGATTTCATTAAAGCTTTCGCCTTGTAGCCTTCCCTGAGGAACTAGTTCCATGCAGGGGCAAAATAACCAGCATCCACAGCCTAGTCTCATGACTGACTGGGCTGTGGATGCTGGTATGTCAGTTCCTGCAATCCAATTTAAGAAAAACGAGCAGAAGGAGAAAGGGGCCTTATTTAAAACCCGGGCTGCAAAGCATTTATTTATTTATTATTTTATTTATTAATCAAATTTCTATACCGCCCCTCTCCCGAAGGACTCGGGGCGGTGTACAGCCTAAAATTTAAAAAACATATAAATATACAAAATTTAAAATAATTAAAAATAAATTAAATCATTTGGCCAAAATCCCATTTAAAACCCAAAACATACAAAATTTAAAATCTTAAAAAATACTCATTTAAATGGCCACCAGATGGCAGCAAAGCATAAGATTTTGAATTCCGGCTCATTTTGGGGGGGGGGGGAAACAGAGAAATAAGAGATACAGTGCAAAAAAAAAAAAGACTATTTAAGCATCTACAATTATTTAACTCCATTATGGGATGTCTTGTTATTTAACTTATCTTTCCTTTATTATTTTAGGTTCGGTATTTGGACCATTAAAGCCAAGTATGAGAAAGAATTCACAACCTCTGCAGTAGCAAAATTTCAAGTCAAAGAATATGGTAATCTCATAGATTTTACTGGGCTATTACAGGGCTACACATATTCATGCCATGATTAGCATTATTAGATATTTTATCTCACTTTTTCATATATACAACACAAGGTGGTGGACCTGCCTAATGTTTCTGCCTTCTATTTTCCCCATAACTATCCTGCGAGTTGGGTCAGGCAGAGAAAGAGGCTGTGATGAAGAAATTTGATTGTTGGGGCCAGTTTTGGAGAAAACACTTGGGGGGGAAATAATATGAATTTCAGCTGATGTTGCTTGGAAGCAATAGAAGCTAATTTTCTCCTGCAAGATGCCACTTTTGCACCATTTTAAGCTAATGAGAAGCATTTCCCACCATACGTATTTCTTAGGGCCCAGCAGATAAACAGATATCATCTGTAGAAAATGTTTTTTTTTTTTTATATTTGTCATTGAACTGTTAGGAAGCAACTGTCGTTTCTTTCACATTTCAGCCATGCCAAGATTTTCTGTCAAAATTATTCCAGAAAACAGCTTTATTAGCTCCCAGTATTTTGAACGCTTCAAGATTACTATCCATGCTCGGTAAGGCCAGATCATCAATTTTATGAGTTTAGTTTTTAGTCTACTTTAGTTTTTATTTTATTTTAGTTATTTTGTTTAGTTTAGTTTATCTATGCTAGTTGAAACCCAAGAATGGCGTTTCACAGATTGAAGAACGCAAACATTCGAAAGAAGATGGAGTGGATTAGAAGATCATGAAGAAGAGAATAGAATCTGAAATGGAGAGAATAGAATAGAATAGAATAGAATAGAATAGAAGAGAAGAGAAGAGAAGAGAAGAGAAGAGAAGAGAAGAGAAGAGAATAAGGAATAGAATAGAATAGAATAGAATAGAATAGAATAGAATAGAATAGAATAGAATAGAATGGAATGGAATGGAATGGAATGGAATGGAATGGAATGGAATGGAATGGAATGGAATAGAATAGAATAGAATGGAATGGAATATGGAGTAGAATATGGAATGGAATAGAATAGAATATGGAATAGAATAGAATAGAATAAAATAGAATAGAATAGATTAGAATAGAATAGAATAGAATAGAAGATAGAAAATAGAACAGAATAATAATTTTATTGTCACTTTAAACGTACATTAAAACATTAAAATTAGATTTCATTGCATACAGCTCTCAAAGGATAACCACCTCCAATATACACTGCATAAACATGACAATATAGTAGTAGTAGTAGTAGTAGTAGTAGTAGTAGTAGTAGTAGTAGTAATTATACCCACATAATCATGTATGTAATTAAGGAAGCAAGCTAGAAATTTGGGAGACGGCGAGTTCTATTCCTGCCTTAGGCATGAAGTCAACTGGGTGACCGTGGGCCAGTCACCTTCTCAGAGCCCTAAGAAGGAGGTAATGGCAAACGGTTTCTAAAATCTTGCCAAGAAAACCGCAGGAGCTCGTCCAAGCAGTTGCCAGGAGTTAACATTAACCCAAAATGTCCCCCCCCAAAAAAAAACAATATTAATTGCAATCAACTGTCCACTGCCCTGGCCTTGATGCTTCCTCTCTAGCTGAGATCAAAGAAGCCATCATTTACCAGTAGTTTCTCACAACCCAAATGGACTGAGGGGTTGTGTTGCTCTTGGTCTCTTCTCCTCCAGGTATTTTTACAACAAGAAACTGAGCGAAGCAGAAGTTTACGTCCGCTTTGGAATCGTTCAAGGAGGCAGAAAGACCATGTTGCCCAAATCATTGCGTCTCGTTCACGTAAGCCTAGAGTGAGAACAAACCCCTCAAGGCTCTTCTTCCCTGTTTTAGATTCAGGGTTCTAGGTTTATCTTGGCACAGGGGGCTGAGGTCGAGATGTCTGCTTTGAATGTCAAGAGTCACGAGACCACATTTGGAAGGGAGAATTTAGCTCTAGAGTCTGATTTCTTGCCTTGTGACTAATCTTCAGATGGAGGATGGCGTCGCAATGCTTTATTTTAACAGCAAAGAGGCTCTCCGTGAAATGGGGTACAGCGACCTTTCAGAGGTGGATGGGGCCACCCTCTATCTCGCAGCCTCTGTGCTGGAAACTGGAGGTAATTCCATCTGTCTGTCTGTCTCTCTCTCTCTCTCTCTTTCTCTCTCCCTCTTCCTTCCTTTCTTTCTCTATTCCATATATCCATACATCCACCATCTCTCTCTCTCTCTCTCTCTCTCTCTCTCTCTCTCTCTCTCTCTCTCTCTCTCTCTCTCTCTCAATCATCTGTCTGTCTGTCTATCTATCTATCTATCATGTCTGTCTGTCTATCTATCTATCTATCTATCTATCTATCTATCTATCTATCTATCTATCTATCTATCTATCTACCTACCTACCTACCTACCTACTACCTACCTACCTACCTACCTACCTACCTACCTACCTACCTACCTACCTATCTATCTATCTATCTATCTATCTATCTATCTATCTATCTATCTATCTATCTATCTATCTATCTATCACCCATCTCACAATTCAGGCGACTCTGAGCAGCTATAATTCTATATCAAAGTGGGAAGATGGAGTGAAGAACTCAATGCAGGAAGTCCTCTTTAACTGAAAACATCAAATCCTTTCTTTTGGCAGATGGCCACAGCGAGGACAGTGAGCTAACCACGGTGAAGTACACCTTGTCTCCTTACAAGTTGGATCTGATTGCCACGCCTCTTTTTATGAAACCAGGGCTTCCTTATTTTATTAAGGTTAGTGAGACCTGATGTGGAAGAAGCTTCTTGGATGAGGAGCGAAAAGCCCTCAAAGAAAAACAAGTCCAGTTGCCTCTTGAAAAAGCACTATGATCTGGAGCAGGGGTCTTCAAACTTGGCCCTTTCATGACTTGTGGACTTCAACTCCCAGAATTCCTCAGCCAGGCATGCTGCTGGCTGGGGAATTCTGGGCATTGAAGTCCACAAGTCATGAAAGGGCCAAGTTTGAAGACCCCTTATCTGGAGGGCTGAGATGCTCCACAGACATTCCTGCTCTCTCTGCTTTTTCACCTTTGGTTATTCTCTCTTTTGGGAAAGGAAATATCTCTGAAACCAGAACCCAATGAGACACGTGTGGTCTATATTTGGGATATAAAAATATTCCATGAAATAATTGAAGATCATCCATTTGACAATTGACCCAACCTGACCTAACAACTTTAGCTATTACACTTGTGAGTCTTTCTTACCGCCCACACCTTTGTACCTTGCTGGAGGTCAGATAGGCTTAATAAGGAAATGGTTTCTGTTATTATGATTCGTGGTTTAAGATGAGATAATAATTGGCAGTTTTTGCATAAACAGGTATGGGTGAAGGATATGTTGGACGTATCAGTTGGCAACATTCCCGTGGTTCTCACGGCTACTGCCTTGAATGACCAAATGCAAGAGACCAAATTAATTCAAGGAGGCTCCGAGTTCGGGTCTAGTGTAACCAGTTCAAGAGATGGGACCGCTATCTTTACAGTTACCATTCCTTCCGACGCCAAAGTGCTGGAGTTCAAAGTGAGTGAAATATTTCCTTATTCCAATTGGAAGGGGTCAACCCCAAATGCCTTTGGAAGTTTTTAAGTGTTGCTCTCAAACTTGCAAAGTATAAGCCAAGGTCAGACAAATTACCAGCAGGCGTACAACAGCAAAAATCCCATTAACTGTTCAAAAGCACGCCAAAGGCAGACTTTTACCTTTCAGTAAAAAGTTGTTTGTATCACTGAAAGCTTGGTCGTTGTGTTTTTTTCTTTTAAGGCAAAAGATGTTAATGTAGGAGTTGTTTTTTTTTCCTAAACTAAAACCTCAGTATTCAGATTAAATCGCCCTGTTGGCACTTTGCGATACATAAGTGGGTTTTGGGGTTGCAGTTTGGGCCCTCAGTCTCTCAAAGGTTCGCTTTCACTGCTACAGGGCCTCTTGCTTGAGCAGACCTCTGAGGTCCCTTCCAGCTTGCTTATTCTGCATCCCTGAGGTCTGTTGTCTTTTGGTTTTTGCCTAGATAACAACAGCAGATCCTTCTTTATCAGAAGAGAACCAGGCCAGAGAAACCTATGAGGCAAAATCCTATATTTCTCTTAACGGAAACTACCTCTATATTGACTGGGCATCAGACCACAGAATCTTACACGTCGGAGAGAGCTTGCAGATCAAAGTATACCCATCAAGCCATTTTATCGATAAAATACTACACTATAGCTACCTGGTACGTTTTGCAAACATATTTTTTAGCTTTCCCTAAAAGGGACAAATGGGAAAAACAACAACAAAAAAACGGAAATGCATACCTGTTCTAGCTTATGTCCTCGACTTACAACAGAACAGTGGCAACTGTTTTACAGTTGTAAAAACGGGGCACAGTTCATTTAAATGTCTCACTTAGCCACAGCACTTTGCCACACTCCATTGTGGCAATAAGTCAAGGACTATCGGGCTAATTCCATCCCTTGCTGGTTGACCCTAATCCACAATCCCACCCCACATTGGATGTTCTTTAGGCCAACAAAATAATCAACATTAATTGTCTTCTGTGCTTACAATCCCTCCCCCCCCCCGCTTAGGTTATCCGAGCTTCTGTTCTTGAACGTCATTGTTTTCCCTCCTTTTTTTAGATCTTATCCAAAGGGAAAATAATCAGCTACGGGACTCAGGAGAAGATCCAAGGCCTGTCTTATCAAGGCCTGACCCTCCAAATCACTGAAGAAATGGTTCCTTCAGCCCGTCTTCTGGTCTACTACATCGTTACAGGGGAAGGAACCGCAGAATTAGTAGCCGATTCAGTCTGGCTAAACGTGCAGCAAAAATGCGGCAACAACCTTGAGGTCAGTAGAACCTCCTCTTTGGATACTTGGGTTCCACCAGTTGTGGTCAAACTCTGGACTCTCCCGCAGCCCTCTTGAACGTTTTTTTCCCCGTGTCCCATTTGGGGTTTTCGTCCTTGCAGGTCCGCATCCTGAAGAACGGGAGAGTTTACCAACCCAAAGAAAGCATGTCGCTTTCCATGACCTCCACGTCTCACTCTCTAGTAGCCCTCTCAGCCATGGACAAAGCCATTTACGGAGTGACGGGATCCAAGCAGAAACCTATGGAAAAAGTTACGTCAGGTCGAAAGGAAAACCTTTGGCTTTCTCGAGGCCTGTTTAGATGTCCAACTGACCTGGGTTGTGTTGGAGGCATCCCCACTACACCGTATAGTAAATAAATAAATATAAAAAAGGTCTTCTTTCCAACGTTGCTGAAATAATGACCCCCATCTCTTACGACGTAGGGAGAAAGCAAGAACACATGATCCATCTTGCGATGGGGAAGCCTAGGGAACGACAATACCCACCCTGGCCTCCTTTTGTTCCCTTTAGGGTGGTGTGCCCCTGCAGGAACGCCTTTCCCGTTTCTGTCGCGAATCACTTTGACCGACGCGGGCACGAGAGAAGGAGAAGGGATGAAATCTCACCATCTTCTCCTTCGCAGGCTCTCCTGAAACTGGAAAAGAGTGACCTGGGCTGTGGCGCTGGAGGAGGGGAGAACAATGTGGATGTGTTCCGCATGGCTGGTCTTACTTTTCTCACCAATGCCAATGCTGACGACTCCAGAGAAAAAGGTGCAGAAATGTTTCCTTTTAAGCATAATATAACTGTCCATAAACCTTCAGTCCTAAATGCCAAAGGGTAGCATCTGATTACCAAATTGGTTCCTTCTGCTTCTGCTTCTCCTTCTCCTTCTTGTCCTCCTCATCTATCTTCTCCTTCTCCTTCTTGTCCTCCTCATCTATCTTCTCCTTCTCCTTCTTGTCCTCCTCATCTATCTTCTCCTTCTCCTTCTTGTCCTCCTCATCTATCTTCTCCTTCTCCTTCTTGTCCTCCTTATCTATCTTCTCCTTCTCCTTCTTGTTCTCCTTATCTATCTTCTCCTTCTCCTTCTTGTCCTCCTCATCTATCTTCTCCTTCTTGTCCTCCTCGTCTATCTTCTCCTTCTCCTTCTTGTCCTATCTTCTCCTTCTTGTCCTCCTCATCTATCTTCTCCTTCTCCTTCTCGTCCTCCTCATCTATCTTCTCCTTCTCCTTCTTGTCCTCCTCATCTATCTTCTCCTTCTTGTCCTCCTCATCTATCTTCTCCTTCTCCTTCTTGTCCTCCTCATCTATCTTCTCCTTCTCCTTCTTGTTCTCCTTATCTATCTTCTCCTTCTCCTTCTTGTCCTCCTCATCTATCTTCTCCTTCTCCTTCTTGTCCTCCTCATCTATCTTCTCCTTCTCCTTCTTGTCCTATCTTCTCCTTCTTGTCCTCCTCATCTATCTTCTCCTTCTCCTTCTTGTCCTCCTCATCTATCTTCTCCTTCTCCTTCTTGTCCTCCTCATCTATCTTCTCCTTCTCCTTCTTGTCCTCCTCATCTATCTTCTCATTCTCCTTCTTGTCCTATCTTCTCCTTCTTGTCCTCCTCATCTATCTTCTCCTTCTCCTTCTTGTCCTCCTCATCTATCTTCTCCTTCTCCTTCTTGTCCTCCTCATCTATCTTCTCCTTCTCCTTCTTGTCCTCCTCATCTATCTTCTCCTTCTTCTTCTTGTCCTCCTTATCTATCTTCTCCTTCTTGTCCTCCTCATCTATCTTCTCCTTCTCCTTCTTGTCCTCCTCATCTATCTTCTCCTTCTTGTCCTCCTCATCTATCTTCTCCTTCTCCTTCTTGTCCTCCTCATCTATCTTCTCCTTCTCCTTGTCCTCCTCATCTATCTTCTCCTTCTCCTTCTTGTCCTCCTCATCTATCTTCTCCTTCTCCTTCTTGTCCTCCTCATCTATCTTCTCCTTCTCCTTCTTGTCCTCCTCATCTATCTTCTCCTTCTCCTTCTTGTCCTCCTCATCTATCTTCTCCTTCTCCTTCTTGTCCTCCTCATCTATCTTCTCCTTCTCCTTCTTGTCCTCCTCATCTATCTTCTCCTTCTCCTTCTTGTCCTCCTCATCTATCTTCTCCTTCTCCTTCTTGTCCTCCTCCTTGTCTATCTGCTCCTCCTCATCTATTTCCTTCTCCTCCTCTTCCAGCACTGATGCTGTCACCTAGTTGTACACTGTGTATACTTTGGGGAAACATTGCTGCTTCTTATCGGCACTGATCTCTTTCCTTCCATTGGCTTCCACAGATGAAACTTGCACGGCCCTCATCAGAAGCGCCCGCTCCCTCAAAGAGGACATCGAAAAACTAGGTATGCTGTCAGCCCAAATATGTGGGGGTTTTGATGCTCTTTGAGCTTGGGGGTTCTCTTGCAGATGTTTCATTACCAAACTGCACTGGTGATGTTATCTAGTTGGGTAATGAAACATCTGCAAGAAAATCACCAAGCACAGAGAGTACCAAGGACCCCAGAATTGTCGTCGTCGTCGTCGTCGTCGTCGTCGTCCTCCTCCTCCTCCTCCTCCTCCTCCTCAACCCAACTCCCTTCTAGCACTGATGATGTTACCTAGTTTGGGTAATGAAATGTTTGCAAAGAAACCAGCAAGCTCAGAGGGTACCAAGGTCCCCACATCCTCCTCCTCTTCCACTTCTTCTTCTTCCTCCTCCTCCTCCTCCTCCTCCCCTCCCCTCCCTTCTAACACTGATGGTGTTACTTAGTTTGGTAATGAAACTTCTGCAAGACACCCCCCACGCTCAGAGAGTACCAAGGACCCCACAGCTCAACCCTAAGTTCCAAATAACCCTCTTCTATCAAAGCTAAATATTTTGCTCACGAGCACTCAGGGGGAACCAATCCGCCACATTGGCTGCCCTGTTTTGCACATGCTCTGTTTGGCAGTGGCCATGTTTGTGTGTGAAAATGTCTGCCTCCTCCCAGTAAACAATCCTTGATTCAGACTGTAAAAATGAGGCAGTTTTGATTTCCCTTGTCCCCTCTAAGCCTTCTGCTGCCAAGATAGCTAGCTTTGGCTAGATCTAACCTTAGTACTGATCAAACTCCTGGGAAGATCATTTGTGCTTCACGCCTTTATCATTTCTTCAAGGCAATAGGGCCATTATATCCTTTCTGCTACTTGCTCATCTCAGCTGTGATCCAGAACTATTTGTTCTTTTCCTGGTCATTGCTTGGAAAGATTTCTCCCCACTGTCTTATCCAGCTCAGCCAAAACATCCTGAAGGGCTCTAAGCAACAGTTTGTCTCTCCCCCCCCACTTTCCATCCTTTCAGTTGCCCAGTTTCAAAATCAGCAAATTCAAAAGTGCTGTCGGAGTGGAGCAGAGCCTTATCCCTTCCCGCAGACGTGTCAACAGAGAATCAACCGTATTATTAAGGGTGGTCCTAGGTGCATCTACGCCTTCCGGCTTTGCTGCGAATTTGCTTTTAAGAGGCGCCTGAATGACACACACAAGCACCTACTCCTGGGGAGAAACGGTATGTATACCCCTAGCAAAGCTACAAAGCAAATAGCCTGTGTGGGAAGTCAGCCCCCTCACCCCAGAGAAGGAAATATTAAAGAGGCAGAAAAGTATATTTCCTCAAAGGATCTCAA
This sequence comes from Bothrops alternatus, assembly GCA_034064705.1. Taxonomy (NCBI): domain Eukaryota; kingdom Metazoa; phylum Chordata; class Lepidosauria; order Squamata; family Viperidae; genus Bothrops; species Bothrops alternatus. The sequence continues at coordinate 326,430 of JARGCV010000710.1, forward strand.
AGAGGCAGAAAAGTATGCCCAGTTTTTTTAATAGCCCCAAGTCTCCCTCCCCCAAGCAGAAACCAGCTCTGTAGAAATGCAGATGTGATAATCCATTCAGGAAGGTTGAAGCTTGAAGATTAAGAAGACAAAGACACCGCTTTTTCGCTACGGGTTTGCCGCTGCTTCGGAGGACCTTGATTGGAGCCGACGGAAAAGCCTTATCTAACCACCCAACATGGGAAAGGAAAAGACCCACATCAACATTGTTGTCATCGGACATGTCGATTCTGGCAAGTCCCCCACCACTGGTCATCTGATTTACAAATGTGGTGGAATTGACAAGAGGACCATTGAGAAGTTTGAGAAGGAAGCTGCTGAGATGGGTAAAGGCTCCTTCAAGTATGCATGGGTATTGGATAAGCTGAAGGCAGAACGTGAACGTGGTATCACTATTGATATTTCACTCTGGAAATTTGAAACCAGCAAGTATTATGTCACTATCATTGATGCTCCTGGACACAGAGATTTCATCAAAAACATGATTACTGGTACATCTCAGGCTGACTGTGCTGTCCTAATTGTTGCTGCTGGTGTTGGTGAATTTGAAGCAGGTATTTCCAAGAATGGACAAACCCATGAGCATGCCCTTCTGGCCTATACTCTGGGTGTAAAACAGCTCATTGTTGGAGTCAACAAGATGGATTCCACTGAGCCACCTTACAGCCAGAAGAGATATGAGGAAATTGTCAAAGAAGTCAACACGTACATAAAGAAAATTGGCTACAATCCAGATACAGTGGCCTTTGTGCCAATTTCAGGCTGGAATGGAGATAACATGTTGGAACCTAGCTCTAATATGCCCTGGTTCAAAGGGTGGAAGGTGACTCGTAAAGATGGTAGTGCTAGTGGAACTACACTGCTGGAAGCTCTGGACTCTATCTTGCCACCAACTCGTCCAACTGACAAACCTCTACGCCTGCCACTTCAGGATGTCTACAAAATTGGTGGGATTGGTACCGTTCCAGTCGGTCGTGTGGAAACTGGCATTCTAAAACCAGGCATGGTGGTAATATTTGCTCCAGTTAATGTTACAACTGAAGTAAAATCTGTTGAGATGCATCATGAGGCCCTAAGTGAAGCTCTGCCTGGTGACAATGTTGGCTTCAATGTAAAGAATGTATCTGTAAAAGATGTCCGTCGTGGTAATGTTGCTGGAGATAGCAAAAATGATCCACCAATGGAAGCTGCTGGATTCACAGCACAGGTTATCATCCTGAACCACCCAGGCCAAATCAATGCTGGCTATGCCCCTGTTCTGGATTGTCATACTGCTCATATTGCTTGTAAGTTTACCGAGCTGAAGGAAAAAATAGATCGTCGTTCTGGTAAGAAGTTGGAAGATTGTCCAAAGTTCCTCAAATCTGGAGATGCTGCCATAGTTGACATGATTCCAGGCAAGCCTATGTGTGTTGAGAGCTTTTCTGACTATCCTCCTCTGGGTCGTTTTGCTGTGCGTGACATGAGACAGACCGTTGCTGTTGGTGTCATCAAGGCCGTTGATAAAAAAGCAGGTGGTGCTGGCAAGGTCACAAAGTCTGCCCAGAAGGCTCAGAAGGCTAAATGAAAATTCTGTACAACTGCCACCTCAGTCTTAATCAGTGGTGGAAGCATGGTCTCGGAACTGTTTGTCTCAATTGGCCATTTAAGTTTAATAGTAAAAGACTGGTTAATAATTACAATGCATCGTAAAAGCTTCAGAAGGAAAGGAATGTTTGTGGACCATTTGTTTTGTGGCAGTTTCTAAGTTATTAGTTTTTAAAATCAGTAATCTTTTTTAAATGGAAACAACTTGACCAAAGTCTGTCACACATTTTGAGACCATTAAAATCAAAAGTTTAAAAAAAAAAAAGAAGAAGACAAAGACACCTAAAATCTACGCGCCCCCCCCCCCAAACTCTAAGATTAACCCACAGATGCCAAAAAGCCACACACAGACTCAGGTCGAAGTTCATGCCACAGGAACAACTCCACACAAAAGGCTCCAGAGGGTATAAAAACCCACTCCCTACATGTGCTCTCTCTCTTTTCTTCCCGAGCCATCTTTCTGTCTGGCTCTCCTCTCCAATAAACTGCAACCTTCTTTCTAAAGCAGTCGCCATGTTCGTTTATTCCCGGCTTGGACTGAACCGCGATGAAGTCTTTTCCTTCAACGCCTGTTTCAAAAGTTTTATTAGCTGATAATATAGGATACGAGGAAGATACAAAAGTAAATAGCGGAAAAGACAGGGAAGGGAAAAGGGAGTAGAGAAGTCAGAGAAGGGAGGAAAAAAGGAAGCAAAAGGCATTGACTCGGACTTCCTTTGGTGCGGTCGAACATCAGCTTCAAACCTCAACTTTTTACTGGTACAAAATAATATAAAACAAACCATTTCAAGAACATCAAGTCTACCCTAATCGGGTAAAAACCCCAACAATCAAAATGTCATTTTTTTTTCAAAGTCTAGAAGCGCTTCTAGCAAATCTACAAGGCGATAGCCATCACGCTTGGACTTATATATCGCTTTACGCTGCTTTACTGCCCTCTCTAAGCAGTTTCTTTCTTCTCCTCCTCCTCCTTCCTCTTTTTTTTTCTTTTTCAGAATTTAATGCTGTTTTGGATGTGGCTCCAGAAATCCGAAGTTTTTTCCCCGAAAGCTGGCTTTGGGAAGTCCATCCAGTTCAAAGGTATGAGATTGGATGATGTTGGCTCTTTACAGGTGACTCGATTATAATAATAATAATAATAATAATAATAATAATAATAATAATAATAATAATAATAATAATAATAATAATAACCGTTGGAAGGGACCTTGGAGGTCATCTAGTCCAACCCCCTGCTCAGGCAGGAATCCCTATACCATTTCGGACCAGTGGCTGTCCAGTCTCTTCTTAAAAACTTCCAGGGTTGGAGCATTCACCGCTTCTGGAGGCAGGTTGTTCCACTGGTTAATTGTTCTAGCTGTCAGGAAGTTAATAATAATAATAATAATAATAATAATAATAATAATAAAGTTGGAAGGGACCTTGGAGGTCATCTAGTCCAACCCCCTGCTCAGGCAGGAAACCCTACACCATTTCGGACAAATGGCTGTCCAGTCTCTTCTTAAAAACTCCCAGTGTTGGAGCATTTACCGCTTCTGGAGGCAGGTGGTTCCACTGGTTAATTGTTCTCACTGTCAGGAAATTTCTCCTTAGTTCTAGGTTGCTTCTCTCTTTAGTTAGTTTCCATCCATTGCTTCTTATCCTGCCTTCTGGTGTTTTGGAGAGTAGCTTGACTCCCTCTTCTTTGTGGCAGCCCCTGAGATACTGGAAGGCTGCTATCCTGTCCCCCCTGGTCCTTCTCTTTGTTAAACTAGACATTCCCAATTCCAGCAACCGTTCCTTGTATGTTTTAGCCTCCAGTCCTCTAATCATCTTTGTTGCTCTTCTCTGCACTCTTTCTAGAGCAGCGGTTCTCAACCTTGGGGTCGCGACCCCATTTGGGGTCGCACGACCATTTCGCGGGGGTCGCCGGACACCACCGGCCGCCATTTTGTTTTTTTTTAATTTTTTTTTTTTAATTTTTTAATTTTTTAAATTTTTTTTGGCGCGCGTGCGCTGCGCACGCGCAGATCCGCCCGTCGCGCCAAAAAAATAAAATAAAAAAAAATAAAAAAAAATTTAAAAAAACAAAAAAACAAAACAAAAAAAAACCAAAATGGCGGACCGCGACGGGCGGATCTGCGCATGCGTGGCACGTGCGACGGGCCGATCCGCGCATGCGCGGGTCCGCCCGTCGCGGACGCCATTTTGTTTTTTTGTTTTTGATTTTTTTTAATTTTTTAAAAAATAAAAAATAAAAACAAAATGGCGGCCCGCGACGGGCAGATGCACGCATGCGCGGTGCGCGCAAGGGGCCGATCCGTGCATGCGTAGATCCGCCCGTCGCGGCCGCCATTTTTTTAAAAAAAATTTTTACATTTTTTTTTTATTTTATTTTTTCGGCGCGCGCGCACCCACCCAGGTCAGGGTCGCAGCGCGCATGGGCGGGCCAAGTGGGGTCTCAACCTGAGAAAGGTTGAGAACCACTGTTCTAGAGTCTCAACACCTTTTTCACATCTGAGTTTTTTCCCCAGCCCTACGATTCAATGATTCTATCTGTGCTAAAACTAGTAAATCAGCTCTGGTTTTTATACCAAATGCAGGTCCAAGACTCTGCCAGTCACCCTGCCTGATTCTCTAACTACCTGGGAAATACAAGGTGTCAGCATTTCGGATAAAGGTATGCAAAATAATGAACTTATACAATTTTTTTTTAAGAGAGCAAGGATCACACTATGCAATCACTCCTAGCCAGGGTAGTTTTTTTTTTACCACCCCAATTCTTCCTTCCTATCATAACAATCCAGGTCTTACAGGCAGTCCTCAATTTATCGCCATAATGGAGCCTGCCCATCACACTGATCAGTCATGAGAGTCACAAAATGGATCCCTGTGTGACTGATCCAATGAGACGACTTTTTTTTTTTGTGGCGGTGGTCAAATGAACACCGTGCGACTGATCTGACGTTATGACCTTTTTTTAAAAATTTTATTTTATTTTATTAATTATATAATTGTAAATATAAACAAAAGAAACAAAGAAAAAATCAGGTTGAGTGCAACTCAACTTAATACAATCATTTTCAACTTGTAAACATTTTTCAATCAACGTGTAAACATATAACTATAAGCTAGATACAGTTTCTTAGATTGATATTTCCCTTGTATATAATCTATCCATTTTTTCCAATCCAACATATATTTTTCATTTGAATGATCCTTCAAATATGCAGATATTTTGGCCATTTCTGCCAAATTTATGACTTTCAAAGTCCATTCTTCAATAGATGGTAATTCTGGCTTCTTCCAGTATTGTCCCACCAACAGTCTTGCTGCTGTGATCAAGTTCAAAATTAAGTTAGTCTCTGTGGTGGTACAATCTTTTGTAATACCTAACAAAAACAACTGTGGTAGAAATTCGATACGCTTTTTCAAAATGCTCTGAAGTGTCCACCATATTTTTCTCCAAAAAGCCTTAATTTTTCTACAGGTCCACCATACATGAAAATAAGTAGCATCCATACTTTCACATCTCCAACATTTAGATTGAAGGTCAGGGTAGATATATGATAATTTTTTCGGATCTAGATGCCATCTATAAAACATTTTGTAAAAATTTTCTCTTAAATGTTGCGCTTGTGTAAATTTTACATTTTTTGTTATTGTTGTGGTGGTTGTCAACTGAACACATCAATTGTTAAAAGAACCCATTCTTCACCCGGAAGCAGATGCTAGTTTGGGGCCATTTTTGACATGGGATGCTACCAAAGGTCGTAAATGCTGGCTAATTGGCAAGCCCTCAAACTGTGGCTGTGTAACCCCCGGAGGGGGCCGGCAAAACATTGGAAACTTGCTATATGTGCCTTTTGGGGAAGGGGAATCCCTCCTAGTTTCGAACAGTCACCAAGTGGCTGGTTGTAAACGGAGACTTGAAATAGACTTGGGGAGCAAAAAGAAGGTTAATTTAATTTAATTTATTTTTAATTATTTTAAATTTTGTATATTTATATGTTTTTTTTAAATTTTAGGCTGTACACCGCCCCGAGTCCTTCGGGAGAGGGGCGGTATAGAAATTTGATTAATAAATAAATAAATAAATAAATAAATAAAGGTTATTTATTTCCTCTTCTTTCACCTGGCACGCATAGGTATTTGTGTGGCTGACCCCCTGGAAGTGGAAGTTGTTAAAGAGGTCTTTGTTAACATCCACATTCCATACTCTGTTGTCCGAGGAGAGCAAATAGAATTAAAAGCCACCATTTACAATTACAGACCGTCAAGCGCTAAGGTAAGTCAGCAGTTAAAAAAAAAAATATTTTTTTTTAAAAAAAAATTAACAGTCGCTCCTTATTTGCAGGGGCAAACTTTTAACCTTCACACTTGACTCTGAGGGTCAAAGGCTAAAACTATGCATGGAACTTTATTTACATACTGTTTTGGGGCTGCCTGGGTTGTCAGAGAGATGGGGGGGGGAAGAGCCCTCAGATTTATTTATTTATTTATTTGTTGGATTTATATGCTGCTCCTCTCCAAAGACTTGGGAGCGGCTTACAACATACACAAAAACAGCAGATCATAATCTGAATCCAAACAAAAATGGAGACCTACGTTGTTTTTGTAAAATTTAGGTGCACTTGGCCCACTATTGTTTACAAAGATGGAAGCAGAGCATAGATAGAGAGGCAAACAATACGTTCTTTCATTCTTTCGTTGCAACAACATCGCTGGCGGTTCTCAGGACAACTCTAGCCGGCTAATTAAGACCGGGCTTTTTGGCTTTTGAACTCTTTTTTTTTTTTCCTTTAGAATTATTTTATTAAATCATAAATGTACAACAGCTTCTTAACTCTACACACGTACTTAAAATTTTTTCAAAGGAAAACGTTATGTCTTATTACACCATGATCCTGGCTAATAGCTTTTCAAAACTTTAGAGAAATTTTTTTAAAAAAGGTTTCACATGTCACCTGAAACTTACAAATTTAACATTATCAAAGGAATGCTTCTACACTCTTACAAAGACCACTAAAAAGAAACAACAATGAAAAAGCTAAGAAACTGTCTCAAAGGCATTTTTACAATCCTTCCTCCACAGTATAAGAACAAAATCCTACTATCTGGGCTTACTTTGGGTGTCAACAGCTTTTCATCTGCCAAAGAACTGCTTGTTTTACTCCCCCTCTTGACGGAATGCCATGTAAACTGGATCTCCTTGATAAGCTAAGGGCAATCACTTACTTATCCTTGAATATCACAAGGAGCATTGCGAAGGATATCTGGGCTATGAAAAAGTTGCTTATTAATTTTTTGGGGGGGGGCTGGTTATTAAAGTCTAAAATCTCATCTCAAACTAATATTTCGATGTCATTTGCAGCAGCCCTATTCTGTTTTGGAGGGAAAAGCTGCAGAGCAGCCTTGCTCCCTTTGACACTAGTTTAAATCCTAATTAATACTGAAACGATACTTGTCTTTTTGTTGGTCTTCAACGGTCTAAACTAAAAACTGTCTAAGTACCACAGTAGAGGGTTCATTATCTTTAACTTACGTCAGTGTTTCTCAACCTCAGCAACTTGAAGCTATGTGGACTTCAACTCCCAGAAGTTGTTGTCTCCTCCTCCTCCTCCTCCTCCTCCTCCTCCTCCTCCTCCTCCTCCCTCATTCTTTCCTTCTCCTTCTCTTCCTCCTCCTCTTCCTTCCTCATTCTTTGCCTTCTTCTCCTCCTCCTCTTCCTTGCTCATTCTTTGCCTTCTTCTCCTTCTCCTCTTCCTTGCTCATTCTTTCCTTCTTCTCCTCCTCCTCTTCCTTCCTCATTCTTTCCTTCTCCTCCTCCTCCTCCTCTTCCTTGCTCATTCTTTGCCTTCTTCTCCTTCTCCTCTTCCTTGCTCATTCTTTGCCTTCTTCTCCTTCTCCTCCTCTTCCTTCCTCATTCTTTCCTTCTCCTTCTCTTCCTCCTCCTCCTCTTCCTTGCTCATTCTTTCCTTCTCCTCCTCCTCCTCCTCTTCCTTCCTCATTCTCCTCCTCCTCCTCTTCCTTGCTCATTCTTTGCCTTCTTCTCCTTCTCCTCCTCTTCCTTGCTCACTCTTTGCCTTCTTCTCCTTCTCCTTCTCTTCCTCCTCCTCCTCCTTCTCTTCTTCTTTCTCCTCCTCCTTCCTCATTCTTTCCTTCTTCTCCTCCTTCTCTTCCTCCTCCTCCTCCTCCTTCATTCTTTCCTTCTCCTCTTCCTCCTCCCTCTGCTCCCCCTCCTCCTCCCCTTTCTCCTTCCCCCCCTCCTCCTGCCCCTTCTCTCGACTCCCAGAATTCCCCAGCCAGTGCATGTTGACCAGAGAATTCTGGGAGCTGAAATCCACAAGCCTTAAAGTTGCCAAGTTTGGAGAGCCCCATTTTAAAGCCGTGCAACTAAAAGAAGAGGGAACGCCCTGCCACCTCATGGGGCCTGATTTAGCATGACCAATGAAGGAGAATTTTTGTAGCTGGGGATTGAAATGAGGGGTCCTGGATGCTCTCTGAGCCTGGTGGTTTTCTTGCAGACGTTTCATGACCCAACTAGGTAACATCATCAGTGCTAGAAGGGAGTGGGACTTGCAGGGAAGGAGGAGGAGGACTGTGGGGTCCTTGGAAAACATCTGCAAGAAAACAAGCTGGCTCAGGGGGCACCAAGGAGCCATTTAGCCTTCTTTCTATTGGCGCGTTGTCCTCTGCTCCTGGCCGGACACTTCTCTAATTCCTCGCGGTGATCCTTTCAGTATTGTCTGAAGCTCAGCGTGCAAAAAGGGATCTGCCTCTTCGGTGCTGCTAACACCCTGACGGACGGCTCTCAAGTCCACACCTGCTCTCACCTGAAAGATATCCAGAGCACGTCGATGGTGGTGGAGTCATTTAAAGTTCTTCCTCTTGAGTTAGGCCTTCTCAGCGTCAACCTCACGGTTCACAGTGATGCGGGAAGAGAAACGCTCGTGAAGACCTTAAGAGTCGTGGTAAGGAGGGTGGAAGGGAGGACTTTCCCCACGCGTCTCCTTCAATTCTGTACTGGCCAAGGGTGATAGGACACTCAAGGGATTTGTCTTCGGCGCGTAAGCTCTCGCTGTACATGCCAATGACAAAGTAATACAGTTATAAGATACCAGTGAAGAAGCTAGCGGGAAAGATGTGAGGGATCATAGTAACAGACTTTGGAAAAAGGCAGAAAAGAGCAACAAGGATGGCTGGTGGGGCTGAAGGCCAACACATAGGAAGAACCGTTGCTAGAATTGGCTATGTCTAGTCTAGTGAAAAGAAGGACATAGCGGTGACATGATAGCAGTCTTCTCATATTTGAGGGGCTGCCAGAAAGAAGAGGGGGTCAACCTATTTTTCTAAAGCCCAAGAAGGATGGATGGAAACTGAACAAAGAGAGAAGCAACCTAGAACTAAGGAGAAACTTCCTGACAGTCAGAACAATTCACCAGTGGAACCACCTGCCTCCAGAAGCGGTGAATGCTCCAACACTGGAAGTTTTTATGAAGAGACTGGACAGCCATTTGTCCGAAATGGGATAGGGTTAGGGTTAGGGTCAGGTTTAGGGATCCTGGTTGACTCAGCCTTCCCTCCTTCCAAGGTCTGTAAAATGAGGACCCAGATTGTTGGGGGGAGCAACAAGCTGACTCTGTAAACCGCTTAGCAGTGTGAAGCGGTATATAAGTCTAAGGGCTATTGCTGTTGACCCGTTCTTTGGTTTTAGCCGGAAGGCATTCGAAGGGAGAATTATGACGGTGGCACGCTGGATCCCCAAGGGGTTTATGGTAGGTCAGTTCAATTTATTATGGGGAAAAAAAGAGAGATAGACATTTCTCTTTGCTGCGGTTTTTTTTTTCTGGGCGCAAAAGAGTTTGGAGAACGTTGCGTTCTTCACCCCCAATTCAACCATTGCAGCTGCCTTTTACCCCCACGGAAGGGGGAAAGGATTGGAGGGTTAATTTATATTGGTAACTTATTCGCGCGGTGTCGTTTGAAGTCCACGATGCGCTCACTGGCTTTGGTGTGGATTGTCCATGGCAGGTACAGTCGTGCGACAGAAAGAATTTGCCCACAAAGTGTCGCGCTACATCGTCCCCAAGACGCAAGTGGAAAAAACTCTCAGTATAAAAGGTAAAAGGGAAGGAGAGAAGGAAGGTGTGCTGGTTTTCATTTGCTTGTGGGACTGTTTCCCCCCCCCGCCCTTCTCGATTTTGAACTGAATCGCTGAATTTTTCAGCGGTGAGGGGAGGAAGGAAGGATTGGGAGGGAGGAAGACAGGAGGGGAGGAAAAAAGGGAGGGAGGAAGAAAGGGAGGGAGGGAGAAAAGAAAGGGAGGGAGAAAAGGAAGGATTGGGAGGGAGGAAGACAGGAGGGGGAAGAAAGGAAGGGAGGAAGAAAGGGAGGAAGGAAGAAAGGAAGGGAGGGAGGGAGAAAAGGGAGGGAGGGAGAAAAGGAAGGAAGGATTGGGAGGGAGGAAGAGGAGGGGAGGAAGGATTGGGAGAGAGGGAGGGAGGGAGGAAAAGAGAGCCCAATGCAGCTGGAGTGAAAGGCTTGGGCTGTTTCTTCAGCCAAATTGTTCTTCCCACCAGGGTCCTTCACTGACTCAACATTTCCATCTGCAACTGGGGTGGGCAGCCTTAGCCACTGACATGACCAATCAATCAATCATTCCGAATCTGTAAAAGAGCATCTCTTGTGGTTTCCCTTTCCTCACCTTTTCCCCTCCTCTCCTTTCCGTATCCCCTTCCTTGCGTCCTGGCTGGATTTCCCACCTTCCCAGGCAACCTGCTGGGGGATGTGATCCAGGCTGCCGTGAAGCCCGAGGCGCTGAGGTTACTCACCAACCTCCCCCAAGGCAATGCAGAAGCAGAACTGATGAACATTGTCCCCGTGTTTTATGTGTACGATTACCTGGAAAGGTCCAACTCCTGGGACATCTTTGGCTCAGGCAGAACCAGCGCGGAAATCACCATGTTAACGAAGATGAAGAGAGGTAAGGTAGCATCTTTGGAGCTGTGAACTGGGCTGCCATCTGTCAGAAATGGTATAGGGTCTCCTGCTTGGGGGGTGGGTGGACTAGATGACCTACAAGGTCCCTTGCAATTCTGTTATTCCATTCCATTCCACTCCACTCCACTCCATTCCATTCTGCATTCTATTCTATTCTATTCTGTTCTGTTCTGTTCTGTTCTGTTCCGTTCCGTTCCGTTCCGTTCCGTTCCGTTCCGTTCCATTCCATTCCATTCCATATTCTATTCTATTCTATTCTATTCTATTCTATTCTATTCTATTCTATTCTATTCTATTCCATTCCATTCCATTCCATTCCATTTTCTATTCTATTCTATTCTATTCTATTCTATTCTATTCTATTCTATTCTATTCTATTCTATTCTATTCTATTCTATTCTATTCTATTCTATTCTATTCCATTCCATTCCATTCCATTCCATTCCATTCCATATTCTATTCTATTCTATTCTATTCTATTCTATTCTATTCTATTCTATTCTATTCTATTCTATTCTATTCTATTCTATTCTATTCTATTCTATTCTGCCAGTGTTATAGATAGAATTGTCTGTTCGGACACTCGCAAATCTTCTATCGAAGGATGAAACTTTACATTAAGGCTTGCTAGATTTTTGACTGATAGACAACATAATTCCACATGTCTTGACATAATATAGCATTTTTAGTGAATATAGAGGGGAAAGTTTATAATGACTTGTAGATTTGTTATGCAAGGGTGGAAAACACACCAGGTATTTGAGGGGTTTTTTTTCAGCATCCAATCAGGGTGGACATTTTATGTTCAATGTTAATGGTAATAATAATGCCTCTATAAGCTATAAAGGGAAGTCACCAAGCTCTTTGCCTTTTAAGATATGAAGAATGGAGAAGAAGTGGTTTTTTTAAAATTTATTTTATTTCTCAGGAATCATCAGGGTCCTGTCTTTTCAAACACAAGATTACTCTTACAGTATGTGGAAGGATGGCGAAGGCAGCACTTGGTAAGTAAAAGGTGTCTTGAGAGGCAGCTACCTACTTCCAGAATGGACCTGATTAGATCACATAAAACAGAGAAGACATCCAGAAAATAAATACAATCCTGTTAAATCTGCCTCTCTCTCTCTCTCTCTCTCTCTCTCTCTCTCTCTCTCTCTCTCTCTCTCTCTCTCTGTGCAATTTCAACTTCCTTTCTTTCCTGTTCATTCTTGGATGTCTTCAAAGCTCTCTCCAAACCTGAGGGAGAAACTCAATTTTTTATCTTTTGTTACCGGCAGGATTACAGCATTTATCCTAAAAGTTTTTGGACAAGTTCGGCGATATATGCCTGATCAATTTGGCACGGCGTGTCAGTCTCTGACTTGGTTGATTGACATCTGTCAAATGGACGATGGATCTTTCAGGGAAGTCTCAGATTACAAGCCAGTAGCCCTTCAGGTATGGAAATGGACCATGGCTAAGAATGAAACCCAACTCAGATTTATCGATCGGTTCGCTGATCTTTCATTTGAGGAAAGAGGAGAGAGCGTTCTATCTCCTTTCCTTCGTGCAGGAAATAGGGCCATCTAGATCAAACGATAGGCCAGATATTCTGGGATGGAAACCGCTTCCCCTATCAACAGGGTTTTGTGAAAAAATTGGATGGAGAACATTTCCACGGCTTTGGGATGGGAGAATAGTTGGATGGTGTTTTCAAGGATGGGTGGGTTACTTCCGAAGGAGGTAGAGTTTTGCCGTGGCTGTTCTTTGTAAGGATGATGGATACAGATTAATTTCTACAACTTGGTGCATGAAGGAAACTAAGAATCGAGAGAGTGATATTTTAACACTTCTTTGTTGCTTTCCAAAGGGCACATTACGTGATCAGCAGAAAGAAAACGGTCTGTACCTAACAGCCTTCACCTTGATGGCCTTCTCAGACTATAAAAAAACCTGCCCCTTCCAGGTAGGTCTGCTTTCCATTGTTAGCGACATCGCTGCTGCCATGTGGTTACCCCGGTCAATTCTCTGTAAGTTTTCGATGGAGTTTTATACTCTGATTGTTAGGACGTAAGCGTGGGCAGCTCTGCTTGGGCTTGACCCTTGTGTTGACAAGCAGATGGTGACAGCCGTTAGACTATTGAATTCCGATTAAAGATGGAAGCATGGGAGAAGGAATGGCAGAACATGGAGGGGTGGAGTTAAAAGAGGAATCAGCCTAGAACCCCTACATAGCCACAAGCAAATTTAGTCCAATCTCTCTTGAGTTCTGTTGCCCCTTATCTAACCCCTTATTTAAGAAGATTCCTGTACATAGCCTTTTAGCAATAGAGCAGTTTAGTTGAACCTTCACGTAGGAACCTGATCTTTCTCGCTTGACGGAGGAACATGACGCCATTTCTTTTACTGAGACTACTGTGTTATCTATGTGAGGGGCTGTTTTTCAAGATAATAGCGGGGAGACAGAACCCACACATGCCATTGCCCGAAGTGCTTTGGGAGTAAGATGGCAGGAGGTGACCAGCCGACATGCCACCAAGCAAAATATAAAACCCTTTTGCCTGTTCCTTTACAGAAATTTGCAGACGCTGAAAATCAAGCGGCCAATTATTTGTTGCAAAACATTGCAAGCTCGCAAAACACCTTTGTCTTGGCCATCGTGACTTACGCTCTAACTCAAGCAAAGGTCAACCACCCTGACCTTCATTCGGCCTACCTTCGCTTGAAGAGTGAAGCTCAGGTGAAAGGTAAAATCCAGTCCTCCTTATACCAAACCAGTTCAGCCAGGTGATGATGTGGTTCATCTTTATAAACACCAGCAGCCTTCCATTCTTCGGATCAGGCTGGACTCTCCAACTACCATAAGTAGCAAAGAGGACATCTTCTCGTTGGTCCTTTGGTTCCTTGGCTAGACTCAGAGGTGAGAAGGCCCTTCCCCTGCGTGATGTTCTACCTCTCTTGTTTCCCATTTACAGGGAATCCCCCAATCTACCGTTTCTGGAAAGAGACCCCCATCAAATTCGATGCAAGCATTCCCTCTAAGGGCAACGCCAAGATGGTTGAAACCACTGCCTATGCCTTGCTGTCCATTTTGCGGAAAGGAGATCACAATTACGCCAAACCAGTCATGAAGTGGTTGACCGAAGAGCAGAGATTTGGGGGTGGATTTTACTCGACCCAGGTATCAGCTCTCCTGCTCCCACTTTCTCCAGGTCATTTGTAGGAATCTTGAGCATCCTAGAACCTTAGATAATCTCTCACATCCTCCAGGTCATTTGTAGGAATCTTGAGCATCCTAGAACCTTAGATAATCTCCTACATCCTCCAGGTCATTTGGAGGAATCTTGAGCGCCCTAGAACCTTAGACAATCTCCCACATCCTCCAAATCATTTATAAGAATCTTGAGCATCCTAGAACCTTAGACAATCTCCTGCATCCTCCAGGTCATTTGTAGGAATCTTGAGTGTCCTAGAACCTTAGACAATCTCCCACATCCTCCAGGTCCTTTGTAGGAAACCACTTAATAATCTGTTGTAATTTAGAACTGATTTTTGTGCCTTTCAACATGGTATCGTGTTCATTTGTGGAAAGCCTCATTGACACTTAACTGATGGCTAAATCAAAAAGATTTTAAATTAAAAGGCATCAATAAGAAACCATTTTGAATATGCTACGAGATCATTTTGGCTTTCTACGGGATGATGAAAAGTTCTTTCTACAGCCTTTGGGGGTCTAATCATCCATTTTCTCATCCCTGAAAAACTAGAAATGGATTTTTTTTTTTTAGAATTAATATACAGTGTGGTTGCTTCCTTTCTAACACTGTCTCTTTGTTTTTTGTTTTCTCTCACTAATTTGACAGGATACAATCATCGCTTTGGAGTGCCTGACCGAATATTCCATCCTTATTAGACGGCTTGAACTGAACATGAACATCAAAGCATCTTATAAGTCTCGTGGAGATTTCCACACGTATATGCTCACAAAAAGCAATTACATCGGCAAGCCTGTGGATGTGAGTTAATGGATCGGAAGGGGATGGATGGGAGGCCAAAGAGAGCAGATATCTGAAACGGCTTTTGATCTAGTTCAGTGGTTCTCAACCTTGGGGTCGCGACCCCATTTGGGGTCGCGACACCATTTCGCGGGGGTCGCCGGGCACCGCCGGCCGCCATTTTGTTTTTTTTATTTTTATTTTTTTTAAATTTTTTTTAATTTTTTTTATTTTTTTTTATTTTTTTGGTGCGCGCGTGCCGCGCACACTCAGATCCGCCCGTCGCGCTGGAAAAATTTTTTTAAAAAATTTAAAAAAAATTAAAAAAAATTAAAAAAAATAAATTAAAATAAAAACAAAATGGTGGACCGCAACGGGCGGATCCGCGCATGTGCGGCGTGTGCGACGGGCCGATCTGTGCAGGCGCAGATCCGCCCGTCGCGGCCGCCATTTTGTTTTTTTTATTTTTTTTTAAATTTTTTTAAATAAAAAATAAAAAAAACAAAATGGCGGCCCGCGACGGGCGGATGTGCGCATGCATGGCGCGTGCGACGGGCCGATCCACGCATGCGCAGATCCGCCCATCACGGCCGCCATTTTGTTTTTTTGTTTTTTTGATTTTTTAAAAAAAAATTAAATTTTTTTTTGCGCGCGCGCACACGCGCGCGCCCCCGAGTCGGGGTCGCGGCGCGCATGGGCGGGGCAAGTGGGGTCTCAACCTCAGAAAGGTTGAGAACCACTGATCTAGTTGGTCCATTGGACAAGAAGCATTTTGTGGGCTTCAAGCCAGTCAAGGACCAGGTGGACCAGATTCTAACAAAGGCAAGATGAATCCCTGGATGGTGGCTGGTGGGAACAATCACGAAGTTCAGAAGGAGGGAGTTTCCCATTTAAAAAAAAAATCAACAATGGTCCCATTATAACTCTTCCTGATTTTAAAGAGGGACATCTATTCCCCAGCCATTTTCTAGGTGGTCTACTTGAAGCTAAGTCACTTTGGACTTGGAAATAAAACTGGTCTCCGACGAAACTCTTTGCAAGTCAAAGACTCTGCCTCCAAAATAGCTGTTGTACTTGACGGTTTCTTCTAGTGTGGGAAGCAAAGTTTTGGCAAAGTTGGGAATACTACATGCTTGGGATCTCCAAAGTTTGGTGGACCATCCCCCAAGTTTATAATCTTTGGTAGGACCCATAGCTTCCACTCAGATAATTGAAAGAACTGAATGAACCAAATCGGGGATGGACTAGGGAAACCCTTTCATGTTGTGTCACACTCAACATGCTCATTCCTCCTGATCAGCCATCTTTCCTCTTTTCCTTCTCCACCTTTTCACCCCCTTGCTTCACATCTTAGCTTTCCTTTGCTCCAGGGAAATCTCACAGGTCATGATAAACCAGGATTCTAATAAAACCCAGATCTGTGTCTCAAGCAGCTGAAAATATCCAGGCCAAGTTTATGACAAGCTTAACAAGAACTTTCTAGAGCAGCAATGGGGATTAATGTCATTTTTCGCCGTTTCTTTGCAAATTCAGGCTTCCTTGAATGACGATGTAGAAGTACGCACGGGAAGCAGCACTGGAACAGCCGCTGTGACTGTAAGTGAACAAAGTGTCTTCATTTACAACTGGTCGTCAACTTACAACCGTTCTGCTTAGTGACCGTTCAAATTTATTTATTTATTTAGCACATGGCTGACTGTTCAAAGTTACAACGGCATTGAAAAAAGTAACTTAGGACCGCAGGTTGGCTAAGTTGGCTAGAAACGTACAGATTGAACACGCCTGCCATCCAAAATGGATTATCTTCACAATTTTTAATCTTTGCCTTACCTATTCTACAGATATTATAATGGTAACTAGAAGCTGGTTGGTAGGTTCAAAGGCTCCGAATTGATCTGGTTTCCTCTTTATTTTCCATATTTACAGCTGAGGAGCGTGTATTATGTAAGCAGCGTTTCTGAGGACACTTGTGACTTTCAGCTGAAGATTGATGTCACGCTAGATGGTGAGGAACTCATTTAAAAAAAAACATTAAACTGGAGAAAAGACCTCTGCAAGCTAAAATCTCAGTACTGCTTGGCTGGCAAGCACTTCTGCGAAAATACACCTCTTTCCTCTGGATAGGTGGAGCGGTTGGCTTTGCCCCACTTCATTCATGCTCTGCTGGATAATATAATCCTGAAAATTCTTCTTTTGAAAAACAACCTTTTTTTTTTTTTTTTTGCTTGTGCAGAAAAGAAGTACTATCTGTCCTTCAATGAAATCCGGCTGTTGGTTGCCTGTGCAAGGTAAGTCTGCATAATTTGAGACTTTGTTGAGCGTCAAAAAAAAAAAAAAAATAGGAAGAAGACTCCTTTACTTTGAATAGATTCTCTCATCTATCTATCTATCTATCTATCCATCCATCCACCCACCCACCCACCTATTCATCCATCCACCCACCCACCCACCCACCCACCCACATATCTATCTATCTATCTATCTATCTATCTATCTATCTATCTATCTATCTATCTATCTATCTATCTATCTATCTATCTATCTATCTATCTATCTATCTATCTATCCATCCATCCATCCACCCACCCACCCACCCACCCACCCACCCATCTATCCATCCATCCACCCACCCACCCACCCACCCACCCACCTATCTATCTATCCACCCACCCACCCACCTATCTATCTATCCATCCATCCATCCACCCACCCACCCACCTATCTATCTATCTATCCATCCATCCATCCACCCACCCACCCACCTATTCATCCATCCACCCACCCACCCACCCACCCACCCACATATCTATCTATCTATCTATCTATCTATCTATCTATCTATCTATCTATCTATCTATCTATCTATCTATCTATCTATCTATCTATCTATCTATCCATCCATCCATCCACCCACCCACCCACCCACCCACCCATCCATCCACCCACCCACCCACCCACCCATCTATCTATCCACCCACCCACCCACCCACCCACCTATCTATCTATCCATCCATCCATCCACCCACCCACCTATCTATCTATCCATCCATCCATCCACCCACCCATCCATCCACCCACCCACCCACCCACCCACCCACCCATCCATCCATCTATCTATCTATCTATCTATCCACCCACCTATCCATCCATCCGCCCACCTATCCACCCACCTACCTACCTACCTACCTACCTACCTACCTACCTACCTACCTACCTACCTATCTATCTATCTATCTATCTATCTATCTATCTATCTATCTATCTATCTATCTATCCGCCCACCCACCTACCTATCCACCCACCCACTCTTCTTAAAAACCTCCAGTGTTGGGAGTTGCTATCATAGCAGCTTTTGTCCCTTTCTCTCACTCACCCCACAGTTAAGATGGCTGAGGCATTTTGTGCTACTTGGAAGCTGATTGACAGCCAAAACTCTGATGAGTACATGAAAGCATTAGGAGTTGGCTTTGCTACTCGTCAAGTGGGGAATGTTACCAAACCAACTGTGATCATCAGCCAGGAAGGTGGCAAAATGGTTATTCGAACACAGAGTACTTTCAAGAACACAGAAATAAATTTCAATCTGGGAGAAGAATTTGATGAAGTTACTGCAGATGACAGGAATTGCAAATCAGTTGCGAGCATGGATGGTGATAAATTGGTTCACGCACAAAAATGGGATGGCAAGGAAACAAACTTTGTTAGAGAAATTAAAGATGGTAAAATGGTCATGACTCTCACCTTTGGTGATATTGTTGCTGTTTGCCAATATGAAAAAGCATAACATCCGTCAGCTTATTGTCCGGGGTATTAATATTTCTGGATGAAAGAAGACCTGTCTTTAGAAGCCATCTTTGAAGTAAAAATTGCATTGCTGATATGGAAGGAACACCAAGTGCTACTTTGTTGTTGTTGTTGTTTTTAAAAACAAACCTCTATGCTATCAACTTGGAAACATTTTACTTTATAAATCACTACAAATAAACTTTGCAATAAAATCTTGAAATGTCTCCTTTTACAAAAAACAAAACAAAACACCTCCAGTGTTGGGAGCGCTCAGCCCTCCTTGAAAAAGAGATGGACCGATCATTTCTAACGCCGTTGCCAAAAAAACAGCACAAACCTGTTCGTGAAGACACCGAGACTTTAGATTCATTATTCGTTCAAAAGCACGCCAAATGCAAGCTTTTACCTTTCAGTAAAAAGTTGCTTGTCTCATTGAAAGCTTTGTCGTTGTGTTTTTCTTTTAAGACGAAAGTGGAGTCAGTTGCTATTGTTTCCTTTTTTTTTTTCCTTTTTTTTGGGGGCCTGTGTAGGTACAAACCTCGAAAGAGGACAGGACAATTCTCCTCTCCCCATGCAGTGATAGATATCTCTCTTCCCAACGGCCTGGAAGCAAATACGGAGGACTTGTCTCTTGTAAGTAATGCTGACATCCCCAATTTTTTTTTTAAATTAGCAACACAGTTGTGAAAACGAATCTGGTTGCCCCATCAACTGTGCTTGTTAGAAGTTTGCCCCCCCTCCAAATGGGCACATGATCCTGGGACATTGCAACCATCATAAATATGAACCGGTTCTCAAGCATTCAGAAATCAATCACCCGACTGTGGAGATGCTGCAACGGTGGGAAAAACGGTCAAAAGTCACCCATTTCGGTGCCACTGTAACTTCAAACCGTCACTAAGCGAACTCTTGTGAGTCGAGGACCACCCGTCTGTTTTGGAACAGAGAGATGTGTTTCTAAAACACACTGGGTCTCTCGAGCTGCGTGTTTTTAGTTGACAACCATCCTGCAAAAAATTCAGAGAATAAGTTTAACGTTTCAGATCGACTCGCGCCGACGGCTACGGCAGTACAAAGCGGGAATGCTTTTTTTTTTTTAAAGTTTCTTTTTCTTTTTTCCCCCCAACTGATGTAGCTGCTCTTCCAGAATATCTCACCTGGCTTGTTCTTTCTTTTCTTTTTCTCAGCTTTCAAATAGTGTTGACCAGCTGATTTCGAATTATGAGATAACGCCTGATGGACATGTTGTCATGCAGGTGGACTCGGTAAGTGTCCGCGGCTTTGTCACGTGGTTTTTATTTCTCACAAGGCTCGCCAAATAGTCAATGAACTTTTTTTATCCTCCTGTTCCTCAGAGCTGCATAATTCAAGCTCAGTTGAATAGTCTAATAGACCTGGCCTGCTCCCCCCTCCTTCTCTCTCTCTCTTTCCTTTCTTTCTTTCTTTCTTTCTTTCTCTCTCTCTCTCTTTCTCTTTCTCTCCCTCTTCTCTCTCTTTCTCCTTCTCTCTCTTCTTTCTCTCTCTTTCTCTTTCTTTTTCTCTTTTTCTCTCCCTCTCCTCTCTCTTTCTCCTTCTCTCTTCTCTTTCTTTCTTTCTTTCTTTCTTTCTTTCTTTCTTTTTTCTCTCTTTCTCTTTCTTTTTCTCTCTTTCTCTCCCTCTCCTCTCTCTCTCTCTTTTCTTTATTTCTTTATTTCTTTATTTCTTTATTTATTTCTTTCTTTCTCTTTCTCTTTCTCTTTCTCTTTCTCTTTCTCTTTCTCTTTCTCTTTCTCTTTCTCTTTCTCTTTCTCTCCCTCTCCCTCTCCTCTCTCTTTCTCCTTCTCTCTTCTCTTCTCTTCTCTTCTCTTCTCTTCTCTTCTCTTTCTTTCTTTCTTTCTTTTTTCTTTTTTTCTTTCTTTCTCTCTCTTTCTCTTTCTTTTTCTCTCTTTCTCTCCCTCTCCTCTCTCTTTCTCTCTCTCTCTTTCTCTCACCTCTCTCTCTTTCCCTCTCCTCTCTCTCTCTCTCTTTCTCTCACTCTTTCTCTTTTTTTCTTTCCCTCTCTCCCTGCCAAGTTGAGCAGTGTGGCACGCAGGAAGTGGGTTTCTGCAAACTGCACAGGCTAACAGATGAAGCTGTTTGTTGAAAGATGCAAACAACTGAATTCTGCCAGTCCTCTGGAAGAAAGACAGCAGCGGAGGTAACAGAATAACAGAGCTGGAAGGGACCATGGAGGTCTTCTAGTCCAACCCCCTGCTCAAGCAGGAAACCTGCCTAGACCATGTTAAAAACCTCCAGTGTTAGAGCATCTGCAACTTCTGGAGTTAAGCCATTGCACTGGTCAATTGTTCTCACCGATAGGAAATTTCTGCTTATTTCCTAACTTAGATCTCTCCTTGATTAGTTTCCACTCATTGCTTCTTGTCCTGCCTTCTGGTGCTTTGGAGAAGAGGTGGATCCCCTCTTCTTTGTGGCAGCCTCTCCAATGTTGGAAGACCGCCATCATGTCACCCCTGGTCCTTCTTTTCTTTAAACTAAACATGCCCAATTTCTGCAACCGTTTAAGCCTTGAGTCCCCTAATCAATTTACAGGATATTTCCGGATTCCAGAGCCTTGCTTTCCAATCAGTGAAAATCATATTATATTAGCATTCCTGCTTAAATTCAAATGCCCACTTTCAGACAGAGCGACTGAACCGGTGTAAATATTCTGGGTTATTCTCTTTTTCTCAGTGGCTTCTGGAAAACCCCAAGTGGGATAGGAGTCTAGTGGCTTTTTTTCCCTGCTCCGTCCCTCAGCCCATGGCGGGGTTTGCACACCCCTTCCGTGGAACTGATCTAATTCTGGAAATCAACTGAAGCCACACTGGCTCACAACAATAGCTGATATAGCAACAGACCAAAGATTTGTCATATTTCGTGGCAAAGAGGCTGGGTGGAGAAAGGTCACATGTGGTTTTTATGTATCCTGAGTCCATCTGAACTTACATTATTCTGATAGATTCCAGGAAGCGAGTTCCTGTGCGTCGGTTTCCGAACAATTGAACTTTACCGGGTTGGAATGCCAAGTCCAGGAACCTTCTCGGTGTATGACTATCACGACCCTGGTAAGGAATTCATTTTGGTCTGCTTTCCCATGAGAGAGAGTCTGGCCTTTTGGGGCTAAGTATGTTGGTTCATATCAAGGCAGCCTGTTAATGAATTTAGGCTGTGATTTTAGTATTCATTATTCTACGGAATTGAATGCTTGGCATTCTGCTTTTTCAGAAATCTACCTTATTTCAAGAGAATTTAGCCCTTTCCTTTCTTTTCCTTTCCAGACGTACAGGACCGTACGTACAGGACTGTACATAAAGGACCGTACATACTATACCGTATGGTACATACGGTACTGTACAGTACCGGATGTACAGCACAGTACGTACAGGACCGGACGTACAGGACCGGACGTACAGCACCATACGTACAGGACCGGACGTACAGGACTGTACGTACAGTACTGCACATACAGGACTGTACGTACAGGAACGGACGTACTGGACTGGACATACAGTACCATACGTACAGTACTGGATGTACAGTACTGGACGTACAGGACCGGACGTACAGCACCATACGTATAGGATCAGACATACAGCACCGGACGTACAGGACCAGACATACAGCACTGGATGTACAGTACTGCATGTACAGGACCGTACATTCAGGACTGTACGTACCGGACTGGACATACAGTACCATACGTACCGTATGTACAGCACCGTACGTAAAGGACCATAAGTACAGTACCGGACGCACAGTACCAGACGCACAGCACCGGACGTATAGTACTGCACGTACAGCACCGGACACACAGTACCAGATGTACAGGACTGGACATACAGGACCGTACGTACAGGACCACCACGTACAGAACCGTACGTACAGTACCGCACGTACAGGACCGTATGTACAGGACCGGACATACAGTACCGTACAGTACAATATAATAATAAAATAATACAAAATAAATAAAATAATAATTCCTTCCTTCCTCTCTCCCTCCCCTCCCCTCCCCTTCCTTTCCTTTCCTTTCCGTTCCTTTCCTTTCCTTTCCTTTCCTTCTCTTGCCCTTCCCCTTCCCTAACTTAAATACATGATCAATCTCTCTCGGGTTCAAGAAAATGATTTTTGTTTTGTTTTGTTTTGTTTCTGCAGACAAACGGTGCACCATCTTTTATAATGCTTACGGAGAAGAATCTCTTGTTAAACTATGTGAAGGCAGCGAATGCAAATGTATGGAAGGTAAGCAGTCAAAAAGTAACTTGAATTAAATGACCTGGGGGGGGGGAATGGTTACAAATTGCTTCAATTTATTTATTATTATTTTGTTTTACAAAAGAACTTTCTTTAGGTCACCATGGTTGATATGAGCAAGCAATGTGTCAGAGGATCATATAACATGATTCACTGGGAAGGGATTTGTTTTTTCCCCACCTACTTCCTACTCAGTAGAGGTGGGGGGGGAGAATTGCAGGTAAATTGAAAGCATCACCCCAAAAACATTTCTAAACTGTGCATCAAAGGAAAGAAAATTTTGAATCTGCTTGTTTATACTAGAATTTAAGAGAGAGAAAAACAGGGGTTTAAGTTTGAAGGAGAGGCAAGTGTTCCAATCAGGTGCCTCCTCGTCAAAGCATCCCACAGGATCTCTTCTGCTTCCATCTTCCTGCTGAAAAAGCTTTTTCTCTTTCCTCAAAATATAGCGGAATGTGGACATATGCAGCCCCGGCTGGACATCTCCATAACTTTGGATACCCGGAAAGAGACCGCTTGCCAGCAGAACATTGCCTATGGTAAGAGTCCCAGGCTTACAAGAAAACAGGGCACCAGGAATGGGATGCCCAAACGCTTCCTGGCAATACCTACCGGTAGATCTCCTTGCTGGCTACAAGGCACAAGGGTGGGCCTGGAGGCTCCATTTGAAAGCACGTTTTCCAACTTTAGCGCAGGTCCTAGATCTAGGCAATAAACGGTGGGAAGGAAGGTCGGTCCCTTATGGGATGTTAAGAGGTGAAGGGCTGTCAGTTTAGCTACGGTAGCACTTCAGATGCACACAAGCAGGGACAGATCCCGAAGGCT